>JARFIW010001371.1:0-600000 GCA_036346225.1 Platerodrilus igneus | reverse complement strand
TATAAACTTCCTCATTTGTTACTCTATCTGTTCAACTAATCTTTAAAATTCTTTTATAACACCACGGTTCAAAAGCTTCTATCTTTTTCTTATCTACCTCTTTAATTGTCCAAGTCTCACTCCCGTATAATAGAACGCTCCATACTTACGACTTTAAGAAACTTTTTCTATTATCTAAACCAATACTATTAGCTATTAGTAAGTCTTTCTTTTTTAAAAACATTTTTCTAGCTTGAGCTAGTCTAGCGACTATATCTTTTCTGCTGCTACGTCCTTCCTTTGTAGTTATACTACCTAAATAGCAAAATTCATCTACCTCCTCTAACTCGGTATTACCTAGTTTTAATTTTAGTTTAGAACTAAGCTGTAACTCACTTGTCATTATCTTTGTCTTTCCTGAGTTAATTCTCATACTATAATAGTTACTCTGTAGTATCTCATCTAAAATATTTAAAACTCTCCTAACTCTTTTCTAGACTCTTCTATAATAGCTATATCATCTGCAAAACGTAACATGTCCATTTTCTGTTCCTGTACACTAATACCTATCCCTTTTTTCTCTATAGTTAAGTTTAAAGCTTCCTCAATATAAACATTAAAAATCAAGGGAGATAGTATACAGCCCTGTCTAACACCATTTCTAATCTTAGTTTCCTTTTCTATATCATCAAATCTAATTACTACGCTTTGGTTTTTATATAGACTGTAAATAATTTTTCTATCCCTATGAGAGATTCCTATTTTTCGCAAAACCCTGAACATAAAAATCCATTAACCCTATCAAATGCTTTTTCTAAATCTACAAACGCGAAATGAGTCATCCAAATGATCAATAAACGATTTGAGATGTTACTGGTGACAATTTTAAAAGTTATAAACAGGCAATTTTCTATAGAAGTTCAAAAATATTATTAAATATTCTGGGAAGCAAGGGGGAGGGGGTGAAGTATGCATATGACTCCTGCCCCCAAAGATATCCTAAGAACGATCCTCAGACACGGCACCCCTTAAAATAAGGCGTGCATTTTTTCCATATATGAGAGGTGAAGTTAAAGAACACGTGTATGAATGTTACCATACACTATAAACATCTCTAAAAAGCTTGGAACAACAAAGGTTTGACTCCTAAATTTCCAAGTGCAGTAAGTAGTTTTCGCTTCTTGAGGGTCTGCAATTAGGTACAGTAGCAGAAACAGGCAGACTTAAAATAAACTGATAAAACGTAAAAATACAAAAATATAGATTTTCGAAACGGTACTCGAAATAATTGTCATTCGAATTAAACGGCTTGGTTAGTGAAAACAAATTACACGTCGTTACTTTTAAAGTAACGAGTTATTGTTGGTTTGCCGAATATACATCGTCTAACAAACGTTTAAGGCCGCTACTTACAGGAATGACAGTACCACACAAAATCGAAGAAAGATTAGTATACATAAATGTCAGAAAATTATACTGGTTAAACAAAAAAAAAATTTTTGGCACATGAGAATAATTGATTTTCAAAGAATTTTGTATACTGAATTCAAAGTATAAGTAGTTTTTCTCCATCTCACGCAGTTTTCTGTGACGAGTATAAAAGAAGTGGGTATATTTACATAAAATTAATATTATTTAAATTATCTACGAGTGACAGTTTTTGATTGCCTTATGTATTTGATATCCGGAATCTCACCCCCGTTGTCTTTGGAAATGTCTTGGTGAAAACGTTCCCTATGTTTGTCACTAACAGCACAAGGTTGTCAGGAAGAAGTCAAAATGCGAATTAAAGAAGTGTATCTTAAGGGGAATACTGCATCCGTATTCTCTAAATCCTTCAAAAAGCGAGACACAATTTCGCGATAATTTTGAGCTTTATTATTTCCACGAATGTTTTTCACAACACTTAAACGCGTTCATGCTGAATTTTCAACGTGGGTCAAGAGATCGCCAATTTTTTTTCTATCAAGACTATCTGGAGACCTACAAAAATTCCTTTATTAATTTTGCCATCACTAACTCGTTGAAAATTTTTTTTAAATAACGAAATCCACCATACTTTTATACATCGCCATTACGAAATTCTTAATATGAAGTGCAGGTAGTGTAATGTATTAGAATCAACTAATGGTGAATGTTTGAGGTTTTTCTTTTTGCATTCAAATGATGCACGCATGGCCATACTTTTCTGTTGTAGTGATTGCTCTCATCTCTATTTACTCATTTACGCAGAAAACAACAAAATTTGGACCCTGCAAACCTTTTAATAATGCAATAACCTTTAGGATCAGAGAAAATTGTCGGAATACTTGTATTTAGTAAAACGTGGGTGAAATTATACAGAAAGACACTTAGAAACTGGGCAATTCAAGAAGTAATTTTCACAAACATGATTGTGGCTCCAGATAAACTAGCCACAATACCTCCGTAGCAGTGAATCACTGTCCTGGCTACATTTTCTGTTTACATGAGGGGACAATTACATTTATTATACAGATATATTCGGTAAACACTAGTATGTTATCGAAAAAACACAAATTTTGAAGAATGCACTGCATAAAAACTGTAGGTACTTGAAAAATTCTAATTATATATTTCAATTCAGCGGTAAAAGTTGCATTAAGGATACTATAAGTTTTCAGTTTGCCAAAATTGTTGTTTACGTGTTCTGTGTTTCCATAGAAATTAATAAAAGGGGTTTGCAATGTAGGGCATACTAGGATTAAAACTTCAAGTGGCCTTGCATTAAATAGCAATTATTCTATTTAAAATAAAAGTGACAGTTACAGCCAACTTCTGATATGATTGGCAGTGAGTAAGTGCTCAAAATATTTTAGATCAGCTGCAAACCTCCAACAACGAAATATCTCAAATTTCAGTTCCGTCCAGTTTCCTTAAATCATCTAACTGGAACTAGCGAAGACTCATAAATAGTCAATATCGACTATGCTGACCATTTCAAAAAAACAGACAGCGGTGACTTTGTATTTCAGTTGCAATCCATGTTACAGTATACCTATTAATAACATGTCAACTCCAGGCTTAATTTCATTACAATTGAAAACAACGACTACCTTACCACTCTTAGTAGGAAATACAGAACGTAATGGTACGGTTCTATATGACTAATGCATTAAGGAGACCAAACTTTTCTTCTTGTTCTTTCTTTGGGTTGCAAAAATTCTGGAAGTGGATATTTCTTATTTTTATCTTTCTTTAGTGGTTATAAAGTGGGGAAATTTATACACGTTTTCAAACATTTTATTATGCAAAACACCGACATAAACTACTTGTCCTTGAAATATTTGAGACTACGATTAGCCAATTTTTTAAAGTAATTGACATAGTAACTGACTGCTTTTAGATACTGCATATAATTTTTGTGACAAATTTCAGAGTTTGTTTTAGATACACATACCATCCTACAAACTATAAAACTGTTCGAGTTAGAACGATGAGGTAATATTTGTGCTGCTATTAATTCGAAGTCGCAGCATTTATGCAGTAAAAGCAAAATAATACAATTTTGTCTCTTCTTTAGTTATCATGATCAAACCTAATAGAGTTCGGCAAATATTCAAAGCCGTGGCAACTTATTACAAGTTCGATAAAATACGCCAGAAACCATAAACTTAAACGTTTCTGTTTAGAGTCAGAAAACATCAAGACGGCAAAATAACTGCCAACCAATTGTCACTTTTGATAAATCCGTGACAGGTTTGACGATTGTTCGTCTATCCCTTCATTCGTGTCTCTAAAAATTATACTTACGATTGAATTTAAAATTATGTCAAGCAATATCTTATTTCCACATAATTACGAGACTCCATCTATTTCCTGCTCCAAATATGAAATATTTGCGACACTGTTCGTTTTAAAGTTACATGTATTTCATAAAACAATATATACCTACTCCAAATATCAAAAATAACAATTTTGAGTAACTTAAACTAATGCAAATACTAAAGTGACGTAAATCTAACGGTAAAAAGTCAAATAATGTATAAAATGCGCGTGACATGTGTAAACAGCCAAATTAAGGTTAAAGAAACTGTTAGTTACCATACAGTCCAGGAATACGATTAAGTGATCAATTTTCAACAAAGTACATCAGTCCTCGTCAAATTTAAAACCCATCAGTACTCTAGAGTTAATGAATGAAAAATTACCCTGAATAAGCGTATATGTTGTTAATTATGGAGAATATTCACTGCCAAATTCAATGACCGCTTACGATTTATTTGACAGAAACCGGAGAGTCTACGGGCAAAAAGATTTTGGTTTCCTGAAGCAATACCAGTTTGCAGTTCCCTCCAACTTATTCAAATCAATCTATATCTCGAATTTCTTTGCTAGCCACAATAGTAATTAGTAATGGATCACGGCATTGTTGTGGTAAGGAATGGTTTCTTGCTACGTAGTCAGATAACGTGTGACATCGGCGGATTGCAATCGAAAAGTCTCGGATTCGAATCCCGACACGGCCCACTTAAAAAATGTTAGGCGAGCATTTTTCACAAAAATACGGCCTCGTTTGGATGAGATGTAAAATGTATGCCTCGTGTGTGAGTGTTGTCACGCACGTTAAAGACCCTACCTTGCTTGGGACAGCAAGGTTTCGGCAAAATTTCCAGGTAAAAAACTCGCTACGTGGCCAATGTAGTACCTTAGGCGGCTTCGTGGCGTAGTGGTATGTGTGTGATTACTACGTCCAAGGTCCCGGGTTCGAATCCCGACACGGTCCGCTTCAAAAATGTTAGGCGAGCGTTTTTCACAAAAATACACCCTCGTTCGGATGAGAGATAAAATGGAGGTCCCGTGTGTGAGTGTTGTCATGTACGTTAAAGATCCCTACCTTGCTTGGAACAGCAAGAGTTCGGGAAAATTCTAAATTTTCCAGGTAAAAAAAAAACTCGCTTCTTGGCCAATGTAGTACCTTCGGGTGGAGCATTGGAAAATCACATGTAAGACCAATGTAGTACCTTCGGGTGGGCATTGGAAAATTAAATGTAGGGGAATTGAAAGCGAGCTGAACTAGATGGTTGTACGTTGAAATTAAGCTAAATTGTCATTTATCATTCGTTGCAATATTCGTTGTTCCTCACCGCCAGCGTAGTCGGTATCCCATTAGTAGCAGCAGCTTTTATAAATAATATTCCAATAAAAAAATTCGCACACTGTACAAATCACATTGCCAAATGAACAAATGTCATGATACCTTTACCATTATAAGCATTTTTATAAGTAGCACATATTTGTTCCCAGCGCCGCTGTTGTTAAAAAAAAGAATTTGCTCGTTTCTCTTAGTAATTCAGAAAAAAATTGTACATTTTAGAACTTACATTGTCAAAGAACTTTCTCCAAATTACTGCATATGGCAGATATTTTTAGGACGATATAATAACGAATAACTTTTTAGTTTTTTACAACAGACAAAACCCGATAACGGCCAAACTCTTTTTGAGAAGAAATCTCACAATTGAGGGTTGATTCAATCGATTTTGATACCAAATTTAGTGTATTTAGGCTAGGACTTCATTTTGAATTTTAAGCTATTTTTGCAAGTAAATTTTAAAACAGGCACCAAAACTGCTGTATGTCGGATAAAGGCGGCTCCGTGGCGTAGTGGTATGTGTGTGACTACTACGCCCAAGGTCCCGGGTTCGAATCCCGACACGGTCGGCTTGAAAATGTTAAGCGAGCATTTTTCACAAAAATACACTCTCGTTCGGATGAGAGGTAAAATGGAGGTCCCGTGTGTGAGTGTTGTCATGCACGTTAAAGATCCCTACCTTGCTTGGAACAGCAAGGATTCGGCAAAATTCAAAATTTTCCAGGTAACAAAAACTCGCTTCCTGGCCAGTGTAGTACCTTCGGGTGGAGCATTGGAAAATCACATGTAATGTATGTCGGATAAATCAAATCGTAAATAGGTAATAGAAATTTACGTAAAGATCTATAATTTATCAAGAGTCTGGTTTTTCGAGGTTCTTGATGTATAGATTTTCCAGCCAATTTGGTGATAGTTAGCCTTTTTAAGTTCAAACAAATACTATTTGACCGCTTTGAGTTAGAACCTAAAGAAAAATAGTCACATATGATTCCATGCGAATTCTATTTTGCACATTTATATTATTTTTTTGATGATGTACATTGGTGTTCCGTCATATGACAGCTTTTGCCCTGAACTTAATGCTTGGATTTCTAAATCAATTTATTATTCCCATTTTTTGCAAATATTGGCAAAAAGTTGGCACACAAAGACGGAGAACGATAATACGTTAACAGTAATTGGAAATGGGTAGTGATTCGTATTGACAAAGTGCACTGGGATTACAGATTATGACTAGTTCTTTTCCAACTAATGAAAACCAACGTTATTAATGCATTCTTATATGTGGATAGCAAATAATATAACGATTGACAATTATGTTCTACAACTTTTGTATTTTTCTCGGTAAAGGGGCATTTTTCCAAATTTACTGAACGAGTGGTGATAAAAATGTACCTTTTTAATTTAGAAAGTGTTAGCGGATAAAATTAGTTTTAACGGCCCAAAATGGTCAAAACTAGCGAAAACTGGTCCAAGCGAACTTAAAATGATTCGAATGTTATTTAGTTTTGGGTGTTCAAATTCTTATAAAAGTAAAAATGTATGTATGATTCCAATTTTATAGAATACTGAAAATTATAATTGAAAGCCTTTTCTTGTTATCCTATATTAGTTACTAAGACGAATCATTAGCATTACGAAACTGCAAGTTTGTACTAGACTATCCTATTCCCAATCAGATAAATTAGACTGGATGATATCCGGGAAGGTAACTATACATGGTGCCTAGAAACTCTCCTGTCAAACGGAAGTCACACATACTAGACATGATTTTAAGTTCATTTAACCTTAATAATGCTTTCTAAGGGAGCTAGAGCTCTTTGAAGACGGCGCCTCCAAGTCATTCTTTAAAAATGTTATAAAATACCGTTAAATAAATTCTTCAAACTTGACAAAATAATTAATCTCCTATGGGGGGGAAGGGGCAATTTGAATACCAATTTTTTTAAAATTTTTAACATATTCTACAATGGGCTTTTGTTTAAAATCGCTAACTTGCACCGTTTTCGGCAAATCTCTAAAATTTTGTGTTTGATGCATAAAATGTCATTTGGTTACTAGAAATATTAAGTTGACTTTGACTAGCCAACAGTCAAATATTTTAAGTGTTAAAATGTTTTGATCCAAATAATTATTGTTACTAGTGTTGAGTTGGAAAGGTAAAATAAGTGTAATTTTTAAAAAACTAGTTCATTTTACTAGTGAAGGACACACTGATAGGCATTTAGTGTATGACGAACTACAATGTAATGCTCGTTCAGCGGAACAAAACTATGCTGAAAAATATCCAACACAAGACATTCCAATCGCACAACATTTACATCCCTACATCAATAATTGAAAGAAACGGGCCTAGTATTTCCTAAAAATACCGAAACTGGTCGACACCCTGAAATTAAAGAAGAAAACGACGAGCATATTTTCTTGGGAATTGAAAATATTCCTGAGATTAGCTCCAGAAGAATCGCTGCTGTGTTTTCTGACATTACCAAATCTTCCATATGGAATACCATTTATAAAGAAAACCTTTACCTTTTACATTTTAAGAAAGTACATGCGATGTTAGTTAGTGATCTCCCTGCTCGCGTAGATTTTTCAAGCCGGTTGCGGAACAAAAAGATTCAAAATCCTAATTCCTTTTCCCACATTTTATTTTACGATGAAGCTCAATTATCAGAGATAGGATTTTTAATTTACATAACGCACAACATTGAAGTACCCGGTTAGAACTAACAGCAAAATTCCCGTCTCTTCAATGAGCCATGCCCCTTCCACCATTCCACAATAAAAGCCACGTCTATTTCAGTTCAACATCAATTAGCTAAGCCCTCATTCTTTCTTACAGAGCAACCTCCATAAGTAATAACTCTTTAATACAATTACTAGCTATCCTAAGAAAACTAAATCAGTACTTTCGTAAATATCTATGACAAGATGTGTCTTTTTACGAATTCTTCAGAAAAGCATAACTTGCGTTATTGAAGACCTAATTTCCTGCAGATTACAAACTTACTAATTTTCCTGTGATATATTAAAACTGGCCGCCACTGGTATTACTTTAAATATTTTCTTGGTTTATGCAAAAGAGGCGCTTTTGTTGAGAAAACTACATTTACATACACGGGCTCTCAATACATACGCGGCAGATTTTTAAACTCTATATTTAAATAAGAAAGTTATTCATTTTTTCTGAACCGTATAAAATGAAATCAGCACTAAGTTCCATGCCTAAATAAAAAAAGTTATTAGCTTTTTCCTAAACTGTGTCAAGTGGCCACCAGCACTAGTAGGATTAATACAAAAACAGCGAACTTGTAAAAAATCTAAACTTAGATATTAAGGTCCTCGGTACACACGCAGCAGATTGCTAAATTTCATGCCCAAATAAAAAAGTTATTCATTTTTTCCCAAACTGTGTCAACTGGTCGCCAGCACAACTTGAATTTTTTCTGAGTTAATACAAAAGCAGCGAATTTGTAAAGAAATCTACATTTAGGTATTAAGATACTCTGTACATACGCGGCAGATTTTAAAATTTTATATTCAAATAAGAAAATTCGCTGCTTTTGTATTAACCCAGAAAAAATTAAAGTAGTGCTGACGGTCACTTGACACACTTTTGGAAAAAATTAGTAACTTTTCTATTTGAGCAAAATCTGCAGCGTATAGGCTGAGGACATTAACACCTAAATGTATACTTCTTTACAAGTTCACTGCTTTTGTATTAACGCAGAAAAAATATTGCATTGCAACGTATATGCTGAGGACCTTAATACTTAACTGTAGATTTCTTTACAAGTTCGCTACTTTTGTATGAACCCAGAAAAAATTAAGGTAAGACTGAGTCACTTAATACATCAGGAAAAAATTAGTAACTTTTCTATATGGACATGGAACCTGAAAATCGGCTGCGTATGTACTGAGGGCTTTAATACCTAAATGTAGATTTCTTTACAAATAAGCTGCTTTTATATTGACTCAGAAAAAAATTAAAGTAGTGTTGGCGGCCGCTTAATAATTTTTTATTTGGACATGTAACTTAAAAACCTGCCGCGTATGTACTGAGGGCCTTACTACCTAAATGTAGATTTCTTTACAAATTCACTGCTTATGTACTAATCCAGAAATAATTAAAGTTGTGGTGGTGGTCAATTGATACATTTCAGCAAAAAATTAATAACTTCCCTATACGAATATATAATTTAAAATCTGTCGCGTATATATCGAATGTCTTAACACCTAAATATGTTTCTTTACAAATTCCCTGCTTATGTACTAACCGAGAAAAATTGAAGTAGTGTTGTCTGCCAGTTGATACAGTTCGGGAAAAAATTAATAACTTTTTTATTTGATTATAGAATTTAATAATCTGAAGTGCGTCTTTTATATCGACCTTGAAAAAAGCTAAAGTAATATCAGTGGTGGCCAGTTGGGATATATCTATATATATATATATATATATATATATATATATATATATATATATATAGTATGGAACCAACGAAAAGGACGATATTTATGAAACTTTGTAGATAAATGCAATGAGGCAAAATGCACCTGATGTGATTTTTTTGGTTAATAATGTACTTCCGGTTTAGCCGGAAATGCCCTCAATTTTTTTTAATTTAATGGGACACCCTGTATATTTTTGCAGATCTTGATAGGTCTTGTTATTTCGAATTCACACATACCGGGGTTAATGGAAATAATCTGTAAAAACGAGACACTAAAGCACTTTAGTACAATCACTTTTAAGTTTATACGCATTAGAATAAAAATCATTAGATTAGCAAATTGATGTTTACTTTGTATTAAACGTGTACTGTTTAGTAAAGTAGCTGTTGGAAAAATGTCAAGACAAACTGTCAAGTTAATTGTAATTTACGGTAATAAATTGTACGGTTAAAAATAGTACATTTAAGTGAGAAAGATCGAATTGAAATATTAATGATGATTGGTTTTGGCGATCGTGTTAGAACTAGGGAATAAGTTTGTCATATTTTTAATGATTTGCATCCTGAAAGAAATCCTATATCACGTTCAACAGTTACTAAAACATTACAACGTTTTAATGCAACAGTGATGCTCAAAAATTTGTCAAAAACTGGAAGACCACAGACCGCAACGAACGAAGCTATTAGACAAAACATTGCTATTGAATTAAAGGAATCACCTCAAACTTCTACCACAGATTTGGCACTAAACCACGGTATAAGTCGACGTTCTGTAGGGAAAATATTAAAAAGTGAAACATATCATCTGTATAAAATACAATTAGTTCAAGAATTGTCTGTAGAAATGTCTGTAGAAATACATACTCGTTTAACAAGACAGGATTATCTTAATTTGCTGGAAAATATTTTACATGATGGTTGCCCGGCTCATTTTAGTATAGACGTTCGTCAATTTCTTAAGAAACCTTAGGAAAACCAATGAATTGGGAGAGATTGTCGAATCAGTTGGCCTTCAATATCACCAGATCTGAACCAATGTGATTTCTGTATTTGGGGCATTCGTTTATGCTGTTTCAATAGAAACTCGGATTCAACTGTGGCAAGAAAATGAAGACGCTTGCAATGAAATTAGAAATAACCATGTAATTTTTGCAAGAATTAGAGTATCTTGACAGAAAAGAATATGTATTCAAAGAAATGGTTGTCAGGGAGAGCACCTGTTGTAAACTTGGTTCAGTTGTGCTATTAGATGTAGTTTAATTTTAATAAAACCGCCCCAGACGCTTGTGATTCCACTGACTTTTTTACGAATATCTGTGTGTAATTTATATATTTTGCTGTATTTTATAAGTCTAATATTATTTGGAAAATGTGCAGTTGTGTAAATACATACAATCGAAGTATTTACAGCTTTTTTTAAGACATAATTTTGCAATTCTTAAATATGTTCTTCGTGTTTAATTTATTGCAAGTAATTCACATCCAAAGTGTAGTTTGATCACTCGTCAAATCTATTTCAACCAGGATGGTTAGAAACCAGTGATTAAAACCACTATGGTCAAAGATACGAAAAATCATGCTGAAGCAAAGCACGGTAAGTGAGAAAAAGATATTAAAGTTCCTATATAATTTTAAAATTAGGATATTATTAATTATGAAGTTCTCCAGGAAAATCGATTCCTCGACAATTAGTTCAAGTCAATAGCTTGTTGATATATATGGTTTTTCTAATAACTTCGAATGATAATTTAATAGTGTTTCGGCAATATAATAATTTCTGTCAGTAATTCTACAAAAGATTTTCGTTAATTTAGGGTGTATGATTTTGACTAATGTTGTTGCTTTATTTGATAATCAAATTTTTTGTGCTCCAGAGAGCGGAATGTTGATATATTATACTTCAAAGTTTAATCCAAATAATCCTCAATACCCATCACTCTTGCGGTTAACGTTCTATTCGACATTATTGAAATTCTTTAAACTTCCCCAACTCGAATTTCAACTTCATTATAAAGCAAGCTTAACTAAGTGAAAAAGTTTTACTTTTTGATGAGTAAAGTCCTAAAGGTTTCTAAACATTTTAAAAGCTTTCGTCACATAGAAGGCAAACATTTACGCAGTAAAACGCTTCAGCTAAGATTTAAAAAGCCATTTTAGTTGTGTACATAAAAGAAGAGCGAATTTTTATCACTCAATTTGTCGCGATATGCGCTGTAATTATTTTTTAAATTTTGCAATTAAATTTGGAATATGAAATTACAATCAGTTTCACATTTATCCGTTTGTTTTCTTAGCATACACGAAACAAAACTGAACATTTTGAATTTTAAACTCTGTCATTTTATATTCAAAAATACACCAGTTCAATAGCTTTAACTTCGTGATACTACAACTAGATGAATAAGATTTCAAGACATATGAGCTAATTTACGGGCAGTATCTTCTTTCATTACACGGTCGTTGAGCAAACATCTAGAAAAAAAAATCCAGCAACAGCTTGACACTACGTTGCAATATCGTTCCTAAAAGTTTAAACTATGTGAACTCGTATCTACGCCGCTGGGTTGACAAAAATCCTAAACCTTCCACAGGGTGATAAAAAAGAGCGCGTATAGATATATCTAAGTAATGCTTGTAACAGCTTGCCACATACCCCAAAGCAACTGGATAACTGAAGCAAAGGAGTACGAATTCTCTTTAACACAATACATTAACGTTGTTCGTCCATATCGCTACATTTATTTGAATTACAATAAAGTGAAAATTTCCATCATTAAAGATCTGTATTTCTAAATATTCAGCACCACTATTCATTGCCTAAAATTTCGCGCACAATTCTTGCATAGAATGGAAAAAAAATTAATACAGAACCTAACATTTTATTGACACCGAGACAAACCAAATTGAGGGGCTGATTTAGTGATGCGGCTGCATAGTGATTCTAAATAACGTAAGATTTTGTATTCACAGTTGGAAATGCGATAATAAATAAAACTAATGATTAGGACAACCCACTAAAATTTATTTAAATTAATTACCAGTTTAAATGCGTGCCCATGTACATGCATCTTTACGTGAACACATGAGCCTTTAGACTAAAAACAGAATTTTTCAAAATCAAATGGCACTGATCGGTTAACACAAAATAAATAAAAAACGTCTTATACCCACGTATCCTAAAATGCACGTCTGCGGTGTTATCGACCCTTTAAGAAGGATAGGTAAAATTGGAACTGACGAACCGCAACAAATATTTTAATCAGATTTTGGCTACCTACCCATTTTTGTCAACCAGCGTTTACTAGTATTGGTTTTAGCCTGTCAGCTTCCCTAAAACGATCTTGAGTAGTTTCAAACGTTTTTACGATTTGGTATACTTCTAGTAGGAAATTGTTCTTGGCATCTGCAAACTGCAACAACGCCATTTCTATGTATCTCGCCATAAACTAACTGAATGTTTGTCTGTTTTGGAAATGTGATAAAAAATTTGTGGTGTTTCTAATGATAATTAACACCTCAAGCGTCTTCAAAATATTAATTTATACGAAAATGCTGTGAAAGGGTTACGTATAGCCAACATTAGATTACCACGAAATGATGCTTGCAGCTGTTTAATGTTTTCTCTTCGCTTATGATGTTTTAGCCCGACTTGACAGTTGTTTATCTAAAATTGAACCAGTTTCCTAAAACTACTCTACTCAATTCATTGTCGTTCAAATAGGTAGAGCGTAATCATGTTGTGTAACCAATAATGTTGGAAAAATTTACGTCAACACCTGCGGCAAAAATATTGTTTGGATAAAATTCTGGTACTCACAAACGACTACCTCCGGCTCGCCAAGCACTCCATCACGACTGATATTCAAGGACCCTTCTCGAATTTAATATCTTGTCAGCTTCGCTGACGTATGCTTTCTGCATTCAATTTAACATTGAAGTATTTAAAAATTATATGCGACCCTGTGTGTACGAAATCATTTGTAGGTTACACTCTCATGCCACTCATTCACACACACGCATACGCGCGCGCGCAAGCAGACACGCACGCACGCACACACGCTCGCAAGTATGCACGCAAACACACACACGGATATAATATACATACACAAAAGTCTTTAGCAAATTTGTTAAGTACAAATATAACTTGGTGTTATTTAATTGAGAATAACGAGCTGGTTTATTATTCAGTGCTTTAGCTAGATTAAGTAAAATTCAACAATCTAGAATTGTATTTAAAAAAACAACAAAAATATCGGGTGGTTTAAAGTAACCAAATGGCTTGGTTAAATAGTTAAACTTATGCAATACTTAGAAATGCAATAATAAATATAGATAATGGATACGTCAACATGTATCATATTTAGAAACTCCAAATTTAAGATTGCTAGGTATTACTATTGGTTCAGGTACATGTAAAAAGCACACTCGTGTATCATCCTTACACTTGTGAGCCAACACAACAAATTGCATTTATGGTTTAGATGTAGGAATTTACTAATCATTTTGTTGATCACAAAAAAATTAATGTAGTTTAATTGAGCCTTAAGAGTGCCGACACCAACTCAATGCTTTAACCAATTTATATCAAATTCAACAATCACGCATTTTGATTTAAAAAAATTATAGCAATAGAAAAATAATGTAATTAAGTCAAAAAATTAATCTGGTTTGGTAATTCGAATAAAAAGTGAAGAGAAGTAACGTAATAACTTAAATAAACTTAACTTGAAGCGGGTCAAACCCCTTCTGCGGCATTTTTTTGTATCCAGGTGAACTAAAAATGCATTTTCAAATTCGTGAGCGTGCTTTAATGGCTGATAACGGAACTGTAAAATTATGATAACGCTGACATCTGGCATTCTTGCACATTTTCATTTATACGCTTTTAGTGGTCTCTGCTATAAAACCACGCAGTCGCAGTTATAATTTAATAGTGTTTTAGCGCATCGCATCGTACTGTTCTACCCTGATACAATAGTTCGCTGAATCGTTCTCGTTTTATGAATAGTACATATCTGTATTCAACATGCCACTTTCAAAGCAAGAAGAGAAAACGAGCATACTTCGATGTTATGCAAAGAGTTATTTTCTATAAGAATTTAATAAAAATAATTGTATTTGTATAATAACAATATATCTGTATATAATATATGTGGTCATTACAAGACCATGCACTCAACACAATATTTCCAACTTATCAGAACTACTGAAAAGTTTGATACGGAATATTTCATCAAAATGTCATTTTTTTACGGAAACGATAAATGAAAATAAAGCTGCAACTAAAATAATTTTAGTCTTCAGCCCAGACAAAGTGTGCACTAATTGCGTGTTAATTAGATAGTATTTGATTGCCACAGCCGAAGAAGTTTCTGTATTTAATTCTATCAGACTTTCGTTAAAGAGTTGAGGAAATTGGGAGCAACACCGGAAACGTTTTTTATTGATTCTCATTGACTCTTGCGGATTCGATAGATTTTACTGACACGTCTGAATTATTGATATTTCTCGCTGTGGTCAATGTTAAACTATTGGTTTCTGCAAATAGGGTATGTGGAACGACTACAAGGAAAATATCTTTAAACAAGTTTACAAAACCTTGACAAAGAACAATGCGTTGCGCTACAATTGACCATTATTTCGCTATTTTTTGTTAAAAACGGAAGCTGAATATCTAAACTGGCCCTTCTATACAACAGTTCGATGGCTCAGAAGTATTTAGATTTTTTTAATCCTGATCAGATCGCAAATAGAAAACCTTTTTGAACCATTATATTAATGAACACTGAATGGATTTAAAGATTACATTGTGGCAGATCTCATATGAGGTTAAGGGATTCAACTTAAACTTTTCAGGCAAAACAGTGTTTTTATATAAAACGTATGAAGCTACTTTCGCGACAACTGACGCAGATTAAATTATTACTAATGTTAAAAGCTTTGATCCTATATTGTCAGAAATTTAAAACGATGGATCTCTATTCCATGTGAATTTGCGCCGCAAAAAATTTCTGAGCGCACTTACAAGTTTAGCAACGCTTTCCAAGTATTGATATAAGTGGAGAACACATTTCCGTATTTCAATATTCATTAGGTTTGTACAATCAAAAAACTTCCTTCCACTTATTTTTCAATGGAAATTGATGTGATCTGCAGCACACTAATAAACTACAAGACAAATTTCATAGGAAAACTCGGAATTTTATAAATATCTTCTAAGTGAGGAATGTGGTTAATTAAGGTTATACAGGTACAGATTTATATCTAAATTTAGCGCTATCTACCCATGTAAAAAATGTTTTAAAGAATGAAATATTTAAAATCGTAATAAGAACAGCATTAATATGTATTTGTAATCAATGTTGATAATGAAGAGTCTCAACTTTGAAAACCAGATTGGTGAAATAATATTTACAAAAAGAACTAAGAGTGTATGATTGAGCTACATAAAGATTAATATTCTTTAAATAACCTTGAAGTAATCTTCGTTTGGTGTATGAAAAATTACCTCTTGATAGTTTATTATTGCGCCCTTTCAGGTTGGTCGATCTTGAAGAGGGACCTTCACATATATAGTTTTCTGTTTTAGTTTATTTAAATAAGAAGCATTTGACATGCTTAAAACTTTGATTGAATGCCAAAATAGACATGCTAAATGACTAAGATAACAACATTACACCCACCGCTTTAAATGTCAGTTGAAGGACTGGAGAGTCGTTTGCTAGTTACCATGGTCTTTTAGAATCGACAAACTTCGGTTTATCCAAGGCGAGTGTATATTTAAATTAATCAAAAAGCTACAATTTATAGTTATTTGTATTTGTATATAGTTTATCGGCGTTATAATAATTACTTCAATGCGAAATTTGGTGATGGTTTGTTAAAATAGATATAAACACTGAGGTGTTAAGTGTGTTACAATAACCTAACAATATAAGAAAATACGTCGAATTTAAAGAGGCTCGTTAAAATTCTTACAAATTTATTGAAATGCGAATCAGAGAGGCACGTGGTATGGATACATATTTAAATTATCTCTGCATATAATTGAATCACAAATTTTGCCCGTTTGTTGAACTATAAATAAAGTACAACATATTTTTTTAAAAACACCCAATGTAAGATTTTGTGAATTTAATAATTGCTGTGCGTTTACGGCAATTTGATCTCGTCGTTTATATAATCAACCTGCACGTGACGCAGTCACATGGTAGGCTGTTTCAAGAGTATTTTCAAAAACGGTTTTGTTCTCAAAGCGAAGAACAATATACAGAAACTATACCAATTAGAGCTGCCGATGTTGAATTTGTTGAGAAAAATGTTTCAATTTAATTCGTACATTTGCTGGACGCGACGCTCTCAGCGTCGCTATAGTGCCTTGTAACTCCACGCGTTTTTCGGCATGTTGAAATTTCTTCTGGTAAGTTGTGGTTTGTAGTTGATGTAGTTCTTAAATATATATATATATATATATATATATATATATATATATATATATATATATATATATATTTATATATAGGTCTGGATTCCAGAAGACCTGCTCCTGGAATCCTCTTGATTTGGTGCAGTTTCCCGGATCTTCCCCTTAGTTGTCCTCCTACTACACAGTATTCCGGATCCTGGGTCCACTGGCCTGTGGTTTTCGCCTAACAGGACTGGCTACTCGCCACAGGCCGCTCCATCGTCAGGTAGCTCGTCTAAACAGGATATGCATCACCGACGACTTCACTTGTGTACCCATTCCTCGGCACCCCGCATAGCTGGAAAACTCCCTCAGGACGTCACCGTTCCGCTGCTCACCTTTGAACGCCCGAAGGCGGTGGTCTGAATACGCGAGTTGTTACCCCATCGGCGTCTGGGCAACAACTGTTCAATTTAAACGAATGCATCTCGTTTTATATAGGAACAACAACGCGATAGGTTAAGAAATACTCCACAGTTACCCACGCCTCAAGGCATCGGTGACAGGACTAATGATGAAACCATATCCACGCGGGTTGCAAATGATATACATTCCGCACAAATGTAGCAACGCAACCAATCAAACGTTCAGAAATGCAAAGATGTAGTGTAGTAGTGATTTTTTGGTTTGAGTAAATTATACATTTTTGTTGCATTTATAAATTTCAGAAGGTGGTTCATAGCACAACAAAATAACAGATACTTTTTGCTGAACTTGTGAGAACGTAGTTCATATGTGAACATCGTTAAAAATAGCTACCGGAAATTTGTTAGGAAATTGTCTTCTCTTTGTAAAGTGCATTCTTAAAATGTCATCAATAAAAATGTCCAAGAGAAAAAGGAAGTGCTGTCTCAATCATTTAGGAAGTAATTGCAAAAGATGGATTGATAGTAGAACAATAACAAACGATATACAATCTGAAACGAACCAAATAAAAGATTTCCATGAAATCAGTCTATGTTTTTAGGCATTCCGGTATTTAAATATTGTAGCACCATCTGAAACTTACTCTGCCTCATAGAATTAAGGTATGCTAACTCAGTCTCTAAACAAATGTAAAACAATGAAAAACAAAGTTATAGCAATAACAAGTGATTGAAAAATGTAAAACTATGCCAGACTGTTTTGGTGCCAAAAAAATATTCCAATTGTTTGTCCCATATACTAAGCTAGTTTTAAAACGCCTGAACCAAAGAATACTATTCCATTTCACGGATCACTAGCTTTTGGAATCATCTGAAGTTGATGTAACTGTCCTGATAACAAAAGTAAGAATCATTCTAAACTTCAAAGAAAGTGTACATGAGCTAGAAATCTATACATTAGATCTTGACCTAAGTATAGATGCGATTCTACTTTAACATCAGTAACTAAATATTTTGATAGTATAAAGGGCAGCATCATCGATGTTTTGCAGCACACTAACTATAAAAAGGTGAAAAAAGTTGTCTCTTGTTTGCGAGCGATACAAAAATTGTCTGCAGCAGATTCAGGTTAGAAGTACGTAACAATTTATACTGTGAGATTCAAAAACTGTTAATACGAGGGTAGGCTGAAAAGTGATGCACACGAACAAAAACAAATAGCAAGATCGGGCAAAAATTAAATCAAAGTACAATTCTTAAGGTTCAAACTCATATATCTATTTTTCAACATTGTCGCTGGAGTAAGAAGCGTGTGTATTCGATTCAAATTTCAGGTTTCGCAGAGCGTCTTCGGTTGCGCGCGAGGTGTGTAGACGAGCGTTGCCATGTTGCAAGATTATTGGCACCAGACTGCCTTTATTCCGACAAACTCGACGTCGGAGATGTTTTAGAGTCTCTATGTGATTCGTCGGTCATTTTGAATCAAATCGTAGACGCGTTGGCGATGTTTATCGTCTGTGGTAGTTATCGGATGCCGCTGCGTGTTTAATCAACAAATATGGATCTCCCAGGCTTGCAACCACGAAATTTTAATACCCATCGATTTACAGTAGATCTATCAAAGTATCGTTTCCATAAACAGCTTTTAAACGGCGATAAATCTCAGTAGGAGTTACATTTTCAACAGTTAAATTTCGATGACAGCGCGCTGTTTAACTCGCGTTGACATAGCACTATAACACGTCTTCATACTTTCGTTACTCGAACCGAACTAATGAACGAACGCCTTTAGAATGGGCATTCGTATAGAGGGGACTTGTGACTTACAAATGTCACCATGCGCGCTTCTGTAGGTTATGGTGTTCGTGTTCTACAAACATGTGTGCATCACTTTTCAGTACCCTCGTACTTTCGTTAAAAATATCTGTAGTATTATAATAAAGAAACTTTCTTTGGGAGGAATTTGACAAACAATTAGGAAAGGAAAAGTGTTACTGTTGCAGCTGCAACACATACTTGAAATCCACGTTTTAACAATTTACAGTTTTTAAATGCTATTGCAACAGTAAAATGCTTGCAATACGAAAAAAATGATAGTGGAACATAAACATTGGAATTTAGCCGGAATGCTCGATTCCTTAATTCTTTTTCAAAAGCAAAGGGATTTCAAAATGGAGATATCTAAAGATTCCATAAATTTAACAAAATGCTAGAACACTGACTCGTATTTTGCTAATTTCATTATTACCAATAAATTACAATTCCTATCAGTTTAATTCAATTTTTATATGATTATTATTAATTATAAAATTATTCCAGACTACAGCAAATCTGCAATTAGATAATACATTGCTAATGTGTATTAATTAATCTACTGCTTATTTTACAGTATTAATTAAAGTTCATTATCTTACTGTGACTACAAATAATCATGTACATAAATAGGTCTTTCTAGATAAATTTTATGTGTAATATTGTAATTATTGCTTCATATGCATTCTCCTATATTGATAAGAATTAATATAAAAACTTTAGCAATACATTATAGAGAAGGCTAACTAAAGCATTTCCACAATTCAAACCCAGTATAACTTTTAGTTATTAAATTCCGTGCTTCTATATTAAAACCGTCTGCACTTTATGGTTTCAATAAAAGTTATAATAATCTCAAAGTTGCATATTTTTCAGTTATTTCAGAGCCCAACTGGTTCGGGCAATTAATGCATAACGGAAACAAGAAAACTACTAAGAACCCGAAAAGACTATGTGCTCTAATCGCCAAATGAAAGGACAATCCCTAAGAAATGCCAGAAAAAGTAATAAGAACATATTGTAACGAGGCGTCACTTACTCTACGTTTGACCGGAGTGATACAGCTGAACGTAAATGAGGCATCTGTACACAAATAATAATAATAATTGGTAGTTACCCTGTGACGTGATCCCTTCAGATGGACTTGATCGAGAGTTTACAGGAGTTACATTTAGGAACTTTATTAAGCTTGCAATCGTAATTCTGGTATGCTCTTAGAATGGTCTAGAATAATAGAATTAAGTATACAAATTTCCCGTTCAGGGGTTTTCGTTTAGTTTCAATTCAAGCTTTGATTATAATACTAGTTTTTATTCGAGTTCTGATCTGTAAAGTCGTGATGTGAAATAAATTAGTGGTAACAGCTCTAAAATAAATAGCTATATGTGATATAAATTATTGTAGTCATCGATATACTTTAACACTTATTGCTTCGATAGTACTTAAAAAGATAATATTGCAGCTTTAAGAACATAGTATTTGTACTGTTAGCAATTAGTTGGAAATAAATTGTCGAGTCCTTTAGAATTTCACTGCAGCTACGAGTAGTTAAAAAAGTTTATGTAATAAGTTGATAATAAAGAACTACTGTTGTTGAGAGAGTTTTCGTTATAACATTTAAATTTGTATTAATTCGCCGGAATTTATCTTTCAACGGTATTTCAGTACCTCAAGAAGAATATCTATATTAACAATTCATTGTTAAATCTTGCGTTGTGTTTGGTTTGGTGAAGAGACATAGACCACTATGTTCTATTTCTGTAACTAACGATATTGCAAGTTGAAAATCGACGATATTTTACATATCGATGTTTCGGTAAATGCACATCAATGATTGCCATAATTTTGCCGCTTCTTACTATGCGCTCATAAAAAGCATCTATTTTTACCATTAAGACACGCAAAATTTTATAACCGTTCCATTGTGTGGAAAGAAACAGTAGTAAACTGAAGATTATGACTAGCTTCTCTGTGATTGCGTACTCTATCTAGTTTGTGTACATTTCACTAAACTTATGATTCGTACATAAACACAAATTGTAGGACGATAATTTACAGGAAAGAGCTACGAACGAACTATAAGAAATTTAAATTGCAACTAATGATTAAGGTAGTCTATATTAAGAAAAACAATATTACTGAAACTGCGGTCTTAAATGCGCAGTGCGATTCACAACTTCATAGAAATATCTTAACTGATGCTTAAGAAATGGACGTAAATTGATATTTAAGCATAAAAAATCATTTCTTAAGGAATAACGATTAAAAGTGTGTACGTGTACGTGTAAAGTACAGAGGCGACACACCACAAAAAGTGTATTTGCCAGGAACCGGCATTATTTTTTCTAATCAGCAAGTCACTTTGTCCAATAAAGTTGTGAATCACGCATAAAATTCTCAAATTTGTGAGAATACCTACTGATGTTTAAAAAAGGGAGTAGAGTAATTATTTATACCAAAAAATATTTCTTAAAAATTAGAAAATTTAAACAAATGTTGATGAAAAGTGTGTACTTACTACGTATTCACCAGTTCTGATTGCTTACAAAAGGCGTTCAAAACCATTTGATTAAATACACAAACCTGGTCTTCTGTGCTAGTTTTGTAGATTAGTTTGATAAACTGTAACAAGTTTATTTTCCAGCAATATCTTGACAAATATTTAAGTTAATAATTTTATAAAAAGTCAATTCAAATATAATATCTCCACACAATCTACGTGAAAATTATTACATATTGTTGAATCCAATATAAGCTTTCGAACTGCGAGCATAAATTGTAAGTTAAGCGGTGACAGAAAATTCCATTTGCGAGCGTCACTATAAGGTCTCCCTCATTTGATAATTATACAAATCGTAACTGTTGTCAGGCGTTAGTATACGTCGAATAGAACACTTTCACCTGAGCTGTTGCTTGAGAAGGTAATTCGTTCTTTGTATAAAAGAACATGGCGTTGCACACCTGGTGTTGGAAACACAGGAAGATAAAAGTTGATTTCAAAATGAAATCGTCTTCGTTAAAAGCACACTATATGTCGACGCTTGGCAGATTATAGTTGCACAAGACGGGGCGTGAATTAAAATGGTTGGCTTTAGAATAGCAGTAAGTATTACCGAGCTTTAGGGCCTTTGTTAATTTAAAATTTTCAGTGCAACTTACATTAAATACAACTTATATTAATGGCAACTTATAGGATTTGTAAAATTTATATGAAAGTTTATTTGATGTGGTAATTAATCCAACGTGGTTCATTTATTCGATGTGGATGCACGTGATGTTCGTTTGATATTCTGTATCAAAGATAATTAGATTATGTGATTTTGGAGAATTCTAACCTGTTTATGGTTGAAATAAGAAAATTCCAAATTATTTTAATATTCCGGAGATGGTCCAAATACATTGCAAGTATTCTTCTGATGGATTAACATCTGGTATGTAATTAGAGTTTAAGTAGATCAAGCTGTGACCTTTGGCATGACAAACAAGTAAGTTTTTGTTTGTTTACGTGGAAATGTCCTAGTGCATTATGTGAATGACAAACAAGTTATTTTTAACATTGGTGAAAGGAATCTATAAAATTTCAATTTTATCTTTTTATTAGTACAAACAAAAAATTGTAGATGACAGTATATAGGTAGAAAAGGTTAACTTTTAGGATTAACAAAAATTGAAGCTATTGTTTGAATATCAAACTATCTAAGTTTAGATAACTAAATTGTTTCATTTTGCTTTTCAATAATTATTAATCGGAATATTTTAGCATACGATTTAATGTGAGGTCTAAGTAGTACTACCAAGGCCAAATAAAGTTTGTAGTATAAATTTAATCAATCATAAAGTTCAAGTTTAAACATTTACAAGAATACAATCTTGCTAGATTTTTATAATGTAGAAATTACATTACTCTATTTTTGTGAGATACAGATGTTGAGATTATTACTGAGTATATAAGTACATATTTTTCGTAATCATAATTTAGTCAATTTTTAAAGTAAATTTGCTAAGATAATGTTCTGTAATTAATTTTAAACTGCAACTTAAAGGAATAGAAATTCATTTTGGTCAGGACTATGATTATTAGTTGGAATGAATGAGGTTTGATTTTTATTAATTATGAATTTTTGAAATGAATGCAACTGTGCTAGTCTTGGTTTAATCTGTTTACAGGTGTAGCAGTGCATCTTTAACGATCAATATCGAACAATAAGGTAAGCATCTATAAAGATTATGTTCTCGTAATATTTTTTGTATAGCGGTATTTAAGTATAGGTTTCCCCATTCCCCTTATACAAAAGACTCAAGTAGGGTCTTCTTAGTATACAAAAATTCGGTGGCGCCATATTCACTATATTTTTGGCCGCAATCCAACCCCGACCCAAAGCCCATGTTCTACCCAGAGCAAATCGCTCGACTAGCCGCTTAGCCTTTGGAGGTTTCCTCATCTACGAGCCATTTTCCATCTAAACTAACCTTGGGCTCTTTACATAATCAGGAAATCCTCGTTATCTATCCTTGTGCCTTTCAGCTGGCAATATAGGAGTAAAGAAAAATATCCCATTAGTAAGGCAAAACGTTATAAAACATTGACATAATAGTTTAGTATTAGTTCCATTGCATCACAAATACGTAGATGTAACTGTCCCGCATTACCAATGTTTGTAATAACGCCATACATTTTATCTTTTAAGACACCCCACACAACACACAAACAAAACTCTTACCCTATTAATAACACTAATTTTAAAGAACTAAAAAGAAATAGCTTACACAGAATTTCGCAGAAATACTATTTCAAATAAAAATCTAAAATATCTAAGCACGCTGCGGTTTAGGGACACAAAATCAGACTAAAGACTCGTATTGATATAAGCAGTGCTAGTAATACGAACGCTGTAATAATACGTGAAGTAGATCATCAATGTAATTTAGCTGTTCTCAATGCATTTCCCTGTATCAGCATAACTTTTCGTGGTGCAGTTACAATAAATATGCCATTTATTCTGATTGTTTATCAACTATTACAGAACTGACCCGGCGTCATTTTTTGCATTTGACGACTTAGAGCTTGTGGTGGGCTTCCTTACGGTAACAAAAGGAAACTATGACGCAAATTTTACCAAACCCTTTTACATAACTGGCATAGAAGAGCACGTTTGTGTATTCCGCCAAATGGAAGACATGTTGAACACCTTTTGTAATCAGTCAGACTTGGTGAGTACGCAAGTACACACACTTCATAAACATTTGTTTAAAGTCTTTAGTTTTTAAAAAATCATATTTTTTGCATAAATAATTATTCTACACCCATTCTTATACATCAAAGTTGAGAATTTTATGTGAGATTCACTACTTCATTGGGTAAAGTGATTTGCTGATTAGCAAAAAGAAAGTCGATTCCTCGCAAATACACTTCCTGTGGTGTGTCGCCTCTTTACTTTATACGTATGCGCACAGACATTTTTATAAACTTCCGTTTAAATTTTAAGCATTATTTTTAAGAACTAATTTTTGTATGCGTAAATATCAATTTACGTCCCTTAAGCATTATTTAAAACATTTCTATCAAGTTGTTAATCACCCTGTATCTACTGTGCCGAAAACCAAAAAGTGCGGATCGGCAAATTTAATAACTAGAAGTTATTATCCAATTTTATCTAAAAACCGTATATCAAATTCTACGTTCATAAAGTATGTGGAAGTATTTCCAATGAGTGCATAATCTAGATTTTACAGTTTTATAAAAAATGTACAAAAAATATAGAACAAACAAAATATATTTCGCCTTTTAATAGAAGCAAAAAGACTGGCGTATCAAAAGCCTAATAAAAGTTAAAGATGTTTTACAATTTTTACAATAACTACAATTTAAAATAGGATACAATTGTTTATGATATTTCAATAAAATCATCGAAGCGGTTTCCATATTCTAGGTAGGTCAGAAGCGATCTATTTTTAGATCACTTTAAACACTAAATTTTACGCGAGCTTCTTCAGAATACCAAGCAATAGATATAGCATCGGAATTTGACTGTAAGGAATGTATAATCTCAAAGTGAAATACCTTTCACAAAACCACAGCTTTCAGTATAGTACACCACGTTATTCAAAGTTACGCTACAGAGAGAACTTATTCATACGCACACAGAACGCTGTAAAGCACGGTAGTTATTTAAAGAATTTTCTATTTTTATTGCCACGTAATTTTGTATATAGCGCCAATTAATGTCCAGAAATTAACTTCAGGTCAACCTCATTCAATGATGAATATACAGGATAAATGGAAGAATTATTCGTAAAACAAAAATTTCAATATTTTTATAAATAACAATTTGCAGATTATAAAGAGGAACGTAAATATTTCTATATTAACACTCGGGTTGTAAAAAATTGATAAGTGTTAATATTAAAAATGGCACCATTAAGCAAACGTGGTTTCACTATATACACGTATACGTTATGAAGAGCTGCCTGAACGTAAGTTTCCCCAACCACTGAATATGAATACACAGACCAAAATTACCGAAATTGTGCAGTTAACTATCTGGCAGCTCCGTATAAATGGCATTTCAAACAGAGTACGACACGTAACACAGTGCGCCAGAAAACACGGAGCTTCCGTGAGAAAAAGTGTACCACGCTAGTGCCACAGAAAAAAATAATGGGACTGATATTAATGACTAGAGGTCTTTGACTGTGATTCCTTTTAGAATGTGTTTTGCATTGATACAACGTATTAAGATGATTAAATGAATGATCTTGAATCACTGACGTATCAACATTTTCTTTGTCAAAATGATCAAAAGTTCTCTGTGATAATGCTACATTTTCATTTATCTAATGTAAAATGTAATACAGAATATGTTATTTGCATAACTTGTAACATGTCACTTTGCCTTAGGCATATTGCCATATTCCAGCAAAATAACCTTTCAGTTTCACTACGGTTATTTACCTATGATTTGAGTATATTTTATTACATACATTTGTAATTTTTTTTAAAATAAATCAGTTTTATTATTTTGAAATAATTTCTGTTTTATTCAACAATCTTGAATAATTTCCTTTCCCTTTAAAATACATAAAACGCATATAAATACGTATGTATAAAGTGTTAATTTTGCTCATTAAAGGTTATGTTACCACATGCATAACTTGGGTGGATTTGAATTCTGTCATTTCAATTTATAACTCCAGTCTTATTTATCGCTTCTAGCCGTATCTTTGCGTACACCTGTTTGTTGAACGGCTGTTAAATTGTCCATTTCATTCTCTGATTTTCAATGATCCAACAGTAATTTTGTCTGTCGTAAATTTCCAATTATGGATCAATTTAAGATATGTGTTTTCTAAATGTATTTAATAGTTACTTACAAAATAAGTTTATAGGATTTCTCTATGAAGCATTCTCTTCACGCTGTACGCAGAAACCCATTTTAATAGAAAAGATGGTGAGATGCAAACAGATTTAATTTCTGTTTCTCGTTGAAACACGCCGTCATTATATATCTAATACTGATTACTTTAGGGTCGATCTGCGGGATACCTGTTTAATAATTAAATACAGTATTATACAATTCAAGGTGCCGGCGTAATTATCTAAATTCATAAATCTAATTTTATTTCCTACCTAAATTTTCTGGATCAAATATCTGCAAAGAAGTTTTATATCTATAATTTGGAATGCAATCTTGATGTACGTTTCTTTACTTTTAAACAATTGATAATATTAGCCATAAGTTTGTTGCCTGAAGGAGCAGCGAATTCTACCAGCTGATAATTTTTTTGTTAGAAGATCCTGTGACTCTACTTCAAAAACTCTGTTGTTTGTTACCTTATAAGGAGTAAGAAAATATAACATGTTACTAAATCGTTATCTTACACACACATTTTTTGGCAACAATTTGAAAATTCATAAATTTGGATGTACAAAAGGCTACAATGTTTGAAATGTTTTAAAAAAGACGTAGTAGGCAAATATTAACATAACTTAACGTATTTACAGTATTTATAAAAAGCAAAAAGGTTTATACTCATATACGTTTCTAAAACATATAACATCCGTTAGTTTGCAAATTATACATAATGCCAATGCAAGACAGTCGATACCATACGGCGGGGGTTTAAGTACACCAGAAAAAGCAATAAGAAACGATTTATTGATTTACTCAAAAATACCTTACAAAAAGCCAACATCTACGTACAGCAGGCAGCTGAAGATGCTGACCTTATGATTAAGAACACTATCATTTCTGTTGCTACTAAGTATGACTCTGTGCGTATGGTTGGTGAGGATATTGATCTTCTCGTCCTCCTCACTGCATTGGCGCCAACACACAGTAATCTTCTTTTCCAAAAGTGTGAAAGAGGAAACACGCCAGATAGCTATTACTTACCACATGATTCAATCATAAATTCACTGATGTACTTTTATTTATTCATGCTATTAGTGGGTGCGACACTAAATCGGTTGCTGTTTGGCCAGGGAAAAACAAATTTATCACTTTATTTTTGAAACATCCAGAACTTTTGAATAAAGTATCATCATTCCTTAATCCTCAATCAACAACAAATAAAGTTGCACAAGTAGGTGAAAATGTTGTTGTTACTTTGTATGGGGGTGATGCAGCTACACAAAAACTGGATGAACTACGGTACCACACATTTGTTAAAGCTGCAGCCAAAACTAAATTTAACCTCGCTAGATTGCCACCAACTACAGGTGTTGCTCGACTACATGCCATGCGATGTTAACACCAGGTGCAAACATGGCTGGGAAATGAAAAAGACCCTTTAAAATGGGGCTGGATGCACAATCAATTAGGTCTCTTTTCTAAGAAAACAGAGAAAGATCCAGCACCAGAGTCCCTCCTTCAATGCATTTCATGTACTTGCAAAAAAAGGTATAAAACAAATAAATTCTTTATTACTACTGTTTATGTTGCCATTGAATGTGTTTTGTTCTTTTTAGGGTGCCTGACTGCATGTGGATGTAGGAAAACTGAATTGCATTGTTCTTTACTGTGTAAACATTGCAATGAACGGTCTTGCGAAAATGCAATGCCAGTCCTATTAGACGACAAGCCTGAAGAGGAAGATGTTCAAGAAGCATTTAAACTTTATTGTTTTTAATAACCACTATTCACTTACTATGTCTTTTCTTTAAAACATATCAAAACAATTTAAAACATTGTAGCCTTTTGTACATCCAAATTTATGAATATTCAAATGGTCGTCAAAATGTGTTTTTCACGTTAAATACTTCAAATGACGGCCATTTCGAAATGGTAATAGATAGAGAGGTCTGGTTTTTACAATAAATAATCTTTCTCCATTATCTATCCAATGATATGTCGCATGATAAGAGTTTACGATTTCGACATTTTATGTTAAACACAGGATGGGGTTTTCCAAAATGGTGAATGCCCAAATCTCAAAAAACTAAATACTTTTTGTCATTTGTTGACTGGACTATTTATATAACAAACTATCACTATTTACTTGATCTATCAAGTAAAAGTAAAAACCGACTGGAAATCTGTACTTTCACATTTTTGAGAAAAATTCTTAAAATTCAATTTGCTCTATCTCGGAAAGTATTACAGGTAGAAATTTTTTCATGATCTCGAATTATAGATAATTTGCTCTAGTTTAAAAAAGCTATGTATATATTTTCTGTACTAAAAATACATTTGGAGATATTTTAAAAAAACTGGGACAAGTTCAAAAATTTGATAGTTTTTTTAAGATGGCGGCGCTCGCGGAGGCGGAGGTATCAACCCACACAACATATCAAAAAATTGAAACTACCTGCGCTAGTTTAAAAAAGCTGTGTATATAATTGTTGTACTAAGATTATATTTGGAGATATTTTTAAAAACCGGGACAAGTCCAAAAATTTTGCAGTTTTTTAAGATGGCGGCGCCCCCCCCTCGGAGGCGGGGGGTATTAGAAAACTTGAATTTTTCAACGGGGTACCAACCCATACAACATATCAAAAATTGAAACTACCCTAATTAGTGTAACCATTCGGGCATTTTTTGTGACAATTTGACTGGACTAGTATTGTAATATCACATTTTTGTACTGGAGTGCATACTGTGTCTGTTAAATTGTCGAATAACCATGAGAATACGTTGAATTAGGTTAGTTACAAACAGCTCCTAATCGCTTTGTTCCAAAGTCAGCGTTTGTGGGAGGCACCCTAGGTGCAATATAAATAAATACCTCGTTTATTTAACTATTAAAGTTATTTATTATGGGGTGTTTGCGGTATAATCTAACTGTTGTTGTTTTTGAATAAGTGGATTCTGCTACACGATCTTGAGAAAGCTATACAAAAATGTATATTATAAATACCGCATTTTCGTTTCCTTGTAAAATATGGATTTACCACTTATTTTAGGAAATTCATAACTCAAAAAATGCTATTACGGGTAAGGAGTAGTCGTGGTCGATTCTTTGTTTCCTATACGTATTAACATAACGAGTTTTTCAAATACATACATATATTATGTAATATGAAACGTTTACTACAAGTAAATACGAATATAGTTTTGAAGTATTCAAACAAAAATTTAAAGATCAGTTCAAATTAAATTAAGTAAACAATCTTAATTATAATGTTAGAGATATAGATATCCATAGTAACACGATAAGTTTTTCAATCGGGATTCTAAATTTGCATACTACACAGGATGGCCCTAATATTGACATCAAAATTGAAAATTTAGGTAGAATTGAAGATACCTATTTGTTAGAATAACGTCTATATAAGGGGTAACCGAATTATTGATTAAAAAGAAAAAGATCATTCCACTTAAATAAATTTTTCTTTGATTTTGAGACACGAAGAAATTACCAGAATAAATTTTTTTACTGGTAAGTAATTTTTCTTGTCAGTTTGTCTGATTTTTGGGACAAGAAAAAAATTACCAGCTTAAAAAATTTTTATACTGAAAAATAATTTCTTTCTTGTCCCAAATTGTGTGTCAATAAAACATTAAGTTGAAACCGTTGCGTCCATGTTCAATTTTGTCTTTTCTAAACGTTCCAGGCTAACTATACACGGTGTAAATTTGTTTTGTATACATAGGGAAATCACATGTAAAATGAAACTTTGTCAAATATTGGCTCCTTTAATTATTTTATAAAGAAATGAAAGGGATAATTTGTTAAGAATGAAATGCTACTTCTGTTGCTATAGTTACAGTTTAAGTCGACTAAACTGTTTTAGAGAAATTCTAGAAAAATTTCTATCCTTGATTAATTATTATTATTATTATTGGATCACCAAGGTTAAGCAACGTTCGGCGTGGTCACAAAATTGGATGGGAGAACGCTTATTAATATTTCTCAGGTTCTTGGGGTGTGCCCATGGTGATCTCTATCAAAATTTAATTCATTCAAATGTACATCCATTGCAACTTGTATACCAAATTTGAAACTGCTACCCCAAAAGAAAGTCTCAAGTTACGTTAAAGTAAAGTATTTAAAAATAGAAAACTTTTTCCAGAATTTCTCTAAAAATTGCTTGATCGACTAAAAATGTATCTATAGCAACAGAAGCAGCATTTCATTCTTAACAAATTATCCTTTTACCATTTCTCATTAAAATAATTAGGGGAGCCAATATTTACCAAAGTTTCATTTTGTATGTGATTTCCCTATGTATACAAAACTGATTTACACCCTGTATATCAAAGGACCCCCTCCCTATCTCGTATTTTACGTATGCACTGCACTATTTCCATGTGTAATTAACTACACCAATGCACATTTACGTTTTTTTATTACAGATATACTTGTGGACATGATCAACGTTACAGAAATTAAAAAAGCATTTTATATCATAATGCAGTGCTTTTTGTACAAGAGGATGTTAAGAAGTTTGAAAATACTAATCTTGAATTTTAAAAAATTTCACAATAAAACTACAAATTCTTTAGTTAGATGTGGTGATTGTACACAATGTTTTTTAAAACCTGAGTAGTTTTAAGAGACACGTAAATCGTCATCACATAAACAGTAACAACAATACACTGAAAAAACATTTGATGTACACAAGAAAAATTTAGTATGTACTTATTTACAAAAAATTCAGTTATTTCAATGACCGATAAACTTTAATTAATGATAGCTACTAGTGTTTTACTAAATACGTTAATTATTTTTTATTTAACGTTATGTTTCTATAGCTGGACAAATTTGTGTTTTGTATCTTAATAGCAAATAACTAGTTATTATTAACAATCCCCCTTCGTTAATATTTTAGCTAAACTTTGTTTGGTTAACAGTAGTTAATGATATTTATCAAATTTTATTAAAACCCGGTTTTGTTGGTTCTATGTAACTGTTTAACTGTTAGATACTATAGTTTTTGTAAATATAAACTAAATGTTAATTTAACCGTAATTTTATTAAGCAGTTTAGTAAAATTATTGTTTTCGGTGAATAGGTTATTCAAAATATTTTAATTGAAAGCAGATTATAAATAATTATATAGTTTGATAACCAAATAATAGAAAGTTCTTGTTTAGAACTCATGCAAAATCAGAATCTTTTTGAAATTGTTTAAAGTCGTAAATACTTGTTTCTCTATATTATTCATTACTACTACTGCTTGACTTTGTACGACCGTTGCCACGTAGGATAACCTGAATATTTAAGTTGGACACTATTTTTTATTTAATTTCTAGATATACATTGGAACAAAACTACCAGTTTAAAATTGTGCACCGTTAATAAATTACCTATATAAAATATAAAATTATGTCAAAAATAAAAGTTACGTATCCACAGATTTAAAATGATCAGAGAAAGCGCAATCTAACATATATGCCTTGTGGTGGATATGAATTTCGACATTGCTCTTCAAAATGGTAGTGGGCTTATAAAGGCATGTAGAAATACCTAAACTTTTTTCATATTTGATTGATAGCCATGTTAATGGTAAACCAATTAGGTTTGGAAAAGGTAAAAAATAGAAATTTGGAGGAAAATGAGTATTGCGTAGTTTTATAGCGAAAATTAAATTTAATTCATGTTATAAGTTGCCATTCTTCGGTCCTGAAAAGTACCTGCGTTGTCTTGGCGACATTTCTACTGAATCACAGCTACTATCATCAAGTCGTAGTTTGTATTCTACTTCTGCTTCTCGTATAACGAGAGGTAAAAGCAGAATACAAATTAATAAAAGCTTTTTTGTTTCTAACATAAAGTAATACTTTTTGTAAAACGAACAGCACTTTGGTCATAAATTGCACTTTTCCGTATTTCCTTTTTTTAATTTTACAGATGCGCGAGATGCCACACTTTTATGGGCTCTTCATGGTTACTTTGTTCCTACAAGTAAATCTATTAGAAAAGACGGATTTGGTAAAAGCATGTTGTATGGTATACGATTCGAGATTCGCAGCAATCGTTCATTTTCATTGGAAAGACTGGACAGGACACAGAAGATCACAAAATTGTTACAAGCAAAAAAGCAATCTTTTCAGCCATCGGTACTCTGCACTGGTGAAAATTGTATTGAAATTAAAGAAATATATGTCTACTTTGATAATATTAGGTATAAATTTTTCACCATAATTAGGGCAGTCGAGATATGTCTAAAAATAATGTTTTTGTTTAATTAGGATTTTCCTGCCGAAAACATAATGTTCAGGATTTTTATAGCAGATCATTTTTATAAATTAGTCAAGAAACCAAAGTGCATATAATAGTGCAATATTTGCTGGAAAATAAAAGCCTATAAGTTAAATTCTTTTATTTATTTTATTTTTAAAGCCATTTCAGTATTTTTTAACAGAATTAAGTTATACACAATGGGCATTGAAGTAAAGTTGCTTAACTAGTTGTTTATTTTTGTTTCATTATCATTCCATTTCGAATGGACCTGCACCTTGCCGAAGTTCTAGATTACTAGTACAGGTGAAATGGTTTGCGTGTTCTAATGAGCTAAAGAGCCAAACTACAGGTCCAACCAAAGTAGTAAGGTCGTTAGTGAGGAACCAGACAAAGACAGGTCCAGAAAGAGGGCAGCGGTTCTGTCGGTACTTAGATTGGCAGAGACTATAGGAGTCGGTATGGCAGTCTAAGACACGCTACTGCGATGTGGACGGCAACGGGAAACCACCACATTACCTCCCAAGTACACAGCGTACCTAAATTATAATAAAATGATAGCATTCTGTGGGGTAAAAGATTCCGGAGTTAAAATAGTCCCCCATTCGGATCTCTGGGAGGAGACTACTTCAGAGGATGCGATCGAAAAGTTCAGAATAAGAGTCGGGAACATTTTGCGAGTCGGAAAGTGAAATGTTAGAAGCATGAAGCAAGTAGGTAAGCTAGAGAACCTAAAAATCAAAATAAATAGGTTAGCACTAGACATAGTAGGGATCAGCGAAGTTCGGTGGCTAGAGGCGGGGGATTTTTGGAGTGGAGACATCAGGGTAATTCGTACAGGAACACAGGAAAGAAATTTGGGTGTGGGGATAGTTATGCGAAAAAAGATAGGATACTGTGTACAAAATTACTTACAAAAGAACGAAAGAGTACTCATGGTTAGATCAGAATCTAAACAGGTAAACACAGTAATAATACAAGTATACATGCCCACTTCTAGCTACAGTGACGTAAGGTAGAAGCGATCTACCAAGATATCGAACACATATTAAGATACGTAAAAGGACATGAAAATTTAATAATTACGGGGGGTTTTAATGCAGTGGTAGATGAGGGTAGGGAAGGAGCAGTAGTAGGTTTATTTGGTTTAGGCACAAGAAACTACAAGGGAAATAGGCTGGTAGAATTTTGCGACAAGAACAATTTAATCATCACAAACACATTCTTTCAACATTATGCTAGAAGACGAGATATAGGAAGATATCAAAGAAATTACATTCTTGTTAGACAACGGTTTAGGAATCAAGTAAAATACTGTAGAAGCTACCCAGAAGCAGATATAGACACTGACCACAACATCGAATTAAGAAGGCCGCACTTAATTTAAAATTTTGAAAAAAAGAAACGGAAAAAGGTACTAGGACTTATAGAAACTAAGAAATAAAGATATGCAAGAAGGATTCGAAAAAAAATCAAATGAATTGCTGAAAGATATCGGGAAAATATCTGATACTAAGGAAGTAGAAACAGAATGGAATAACATGAAATCTAGTCTAGACATGGCGGGTAGATATTCTGGGGTATACACAAAAGGAAAATAAGAAACCATGGATAACAAAGGATATCCTGAATTTAATAGAAGAAAGACAAAAATACAAAAATAGATCAGACGATACGGGAAATCAGAGATACAAAGTCATAAAATGGGAAATTATTCGCAAGATGGAAGTAGGAAAGACAGATGATGCATACAAACTAATTAGAATCAATTTTAGGGATATAAAACCGTATAGCAAAAATATAAGGGACGCGGGATGAAACGTCATTATAGAAAATGTGGAGAAAGTGGGTAGATGGCAAGAATATATAGGGAATTTATATGCAGGAGAGGAACTAACTGCATTAGAACAGGAATCAGACATTGAAAATGGTATATCTTATACGAAATGAGTTTGAATTAGCATTAAAGGGTCTGAAAAATCGAAAGACGCCGGGTACAGATAAGATGCAAGCAGAAACTGTAAAAGATGCTGGACAAGTAGTAACAGAACGTCTCTTCCAACTTGTAAGCTATATGTATGAGACAGGCGAGATACTCAAAGATTTCAAACGTAACATCATAGTAACTATACCAAAACAGAAAAGCGCATATAGATGTAAAAATTTTCGAACAATAAGTTTGACAGCACACGTATCAAAAGTATTAACTAGAATTGTACAAAGACGAATGGAAAAACGAGCTGAAGAAATACTAGGAGAAGATCAATTTGGGTTTAGACGAAACGGGCGAATACGAGAGGTTATTTTAGCCTCTGAGAGTGATAATGGAGAAAACAATAGAAAAAGGGGAAAGCGTGTATATAGGGTTTGTAGATCTGGAAAAAGCTTCGACAATGTAAAATGGAAAAAAATGTTCGAAATACTCAAAAAAATTGGAATGAGTTATAGGGATAGACGAATAGTGCATAGCTTATACAAAGAGCAAACAGCAGTAATAGAATTAGAGCAAGAACGTACAGAAGTAAACATTAGTAAAGGGGTGAGACAGGGATGTTCCCTATCCCCATTAATTTTTAACTTGTACATTAAAGAGGCAATGAATACTGTCAAATGCAGGAAGACATTTGGAATTATTATGCAGGAACAAAAAATTGATATACTTAGATTTGCAGATGATATAGCGGTATTGACATCTAGCAAGGAAAAGTTAGAAGCTGCTCTTAATGAAATATAAATGATTCTAACAGAGAGATACGGTATGAAAATTAACAAAACTAAAACTAAAGTACTAGTATGCAAAGGAGGGGAAAATAAATTAAAAACAAGAATACAAATATGTAACACGAACTTGCAAGAGGTTAAGGATTTCTGCTACCTAGGAAGCCAAATACCGCAAGATGGGAAAAACGCAAAAGATATAAATGAAAGATTAGCACAAGGTCGTGTTACATTTAACACGAAAAAGCAACTACTGTGTTCAAAGACAATAAACATAGAAACAAGGAAAAGATTACTTAAAGAATATGTGTGGTGCACAGCACTGTACCGCTGTGAAGTCTGGACTGTAGGAGAAGAGGAGAAGAAATGTGGTGCTTTAAACGTATGATGAAGATATCATCAACGATCAAAGTTAAGAACGAAGAGGTACTAAAAATGGTAGGGGAAGAAAAAAATATGTGGAAACCGGTAAAAAATAGGAGAGATAGGATGATAGGCCACATACTACGGCATGAGTGAATAGTGCGGAATATATTAGAAGCAGAGATAAAAAAAAAAGTGAAGTAGAGGTAGACCTAGGTTAGGCTACTGCGCACAGATAGTGAAAGATGTAGGCTGTAGGCTCGGGTATTTTTATCGCTCTCCAGGAATGAAATATGAATACGCATTATTGAAGTCTCGAAGTTCTTTACTCCAATTGGTGTAAAACATCAGCCGATTCGAATAAGTCAATCCCGGGAGTGACAAAGAAGTACTGCGACAATTGGGCGTAATTTACATGAACTTAAATTGAACACTTCGGTACCGCAATTGACGAAAAGCGGCTGCGTTTCTGGGGGTGGCGTCACGCGCGTGTTGTGATGTAGTGCTCGTTTATTTCCAACTTCACTTACCTTTTCCTTTAATGCGCTACCGTTACTATCTGCAAACAATAACGTTAACAAATTTGAGAAAACTGGACTACACAAAAACCCCTGAGAAGTCGGCTCCGTTGCATGATGCCATAAACTGTAAGTTACTAATTTAGTAAGATTTAAATACAAATTTACATAATTAAACTGAAATAGTAAATTAAGTATGCGGGATGTGTAACGATATCGTATCAATGGCGCTCACGTTGGGCGCCAAACTTATAACTGTCAAATGACAGATAAAGATATACGTACTTCAGTTTAAACTTGGTTATACAGAGCTTAATATTACACACATTTTTAATGCAAGAATGAATAATAATTAAATCTGAAATAGCTTATATTTATTAATATAGATATTTATGGTAAATGAAGCTAATTATACCGCCTCGTATTCGAATAATGGCTCCTCTAAACATAATCTCAGGGTCTTCGTTGGTCAACGGCGGATTTCTGCAAATCGACAGTGAAGTTGTTGCTGAATCGACAACATTCTAGGGCAAAGATATTCAGGTAGAGGCACGGAAAAGGAAGAATTTACAGCCACTCCACTGCATTTAACACGCACTAACTGCCAATACGTCTGTTTAAGAAGATAACTCAAGAGACTCTCTTGATAATCGCGTAATTTCACACGAACTCGTCAAAGTCCTCAAACTGTCGAATAAACTATAGGTTCTTCACCTACCAGTGCATGGAAATTCAACAACCTCTAGTTTCATGCATCACAACCTACTTAAATAATGATGGGACATAACATTCCAATTTTGGATTGAAATTCTGCTATACCTAATTATTAATCTAAACCTTGTAACGCCAAGAAGCGTAACAAGATAGTCATTTATTTCTTTACTTCTGCGGAATGTTTTATATATATATATATATATATATATATATATATATATATATTGCTGTGAAACCTCCAAAATCCGTGAACTACGCTTTTCGCCTCGGCTGCTCACCTAATTTTATAAATCTCCTCATTCATAAAAATTAAACAACACATTCCTACCACAAACATCAACGTTAACTCTATTTACATCAATATTCAGAATACATTAAATTTTCAAATTAAATTTCAGCATAAAATTCAGTTTTAAAAAGAATTTCAGGATTAATTTTATTATCATTTTACTGTGCATCCAAAATTAAAGTCCTTGTTGGATGCCTACTAATTAATATAACAATATAAGCAGACCGGAGTCTGAGTATAAAGGGGGCATCTACCACCCCTTTACGTTAATTAACCAGGTTCGTCTAATTGAGCTCAAAGACATACCCAAATTTTCATCATATTCCCGAACATCAAAACAAAATACCCCTTTTACTTAAACAAGCAAATTTCATCTTAAAATTAAACTTTTATGGTTAGAACAATTTCACTAATGTCCATTTAAAGTAAATCAATTATAAAGTCATTCAATACACACAAAATGTCAAACAAAATAGTATAATTTACCTGAAGGTTACTGTCCTCGTAGCTTCAAAGTATCGTTTCTTTAGTTAATCACACCATTCAACAGGATTATATTTACGGCTTCTGATTCTCTACGCTTTTAAATTTTCTCCATCACCATCCATTCAAAGTCGTTTCTGGGCCTTTCCGGAACTCATCTGTGTTTATCTGACCCTTGTTTCATGGATCCAGACACGTATTTGAACCATTTAATTATTAACACCCCGAAAAATAGCAAATAACTTCATGCTTCTGTCACCAATATACGCCAAAACTGCCTACTTTTGTGTATACATTCGTCGTTGTAAATTTTGCTAATTGGTACAGTGAAACTAAATTTTATTACCTTGTATCGAAGTGCACTGAAGTACATTCATGTTAACACGTAAATAACAAGCTATTTTGAATCACTAAAATATACTAGCAAACTTTAAATTATTTAATCAAACTAAAATGCACGGTTTAACATTTTCAATCAAGTCGCGTATGTACGAGCTTTTAACGCATCGAATCGTCAAAAGTCTAAGAGTCTAAGAGGCCGAAATTCATATTACCGCCGGTATATATAGCAAAAGCCTGTCTATCGGTCTGTTCCCCAAAACGGGTAATTCTAAAGAATTTCTCATGCCATGTTCCCAGTCTGCCGCTCACGCGTCGATTTTTACGAATTTTCACTCGCCCCATTCAAATCTCAGAAAATTTCCACACGGCACGCAAGCATGTCCGAGAAAAACTAATTGATTTTGTACAGAAATTGTTGTTCTACCTCTGATATTTGCATCCTATTTTAACCAATTGTGACCCCGTGACGTTGCTTGAATCCCGCCTTTTACAATATGTGTCTTTGCTTGACGCATTTCTCTTTCCTTCTCTACCGTGTTCTTATTGGTGCAAATTGACACTCTTCATTATCGATTATTTCAGTCCACGCGGACTGTTATCTGGGTTTAATAAACCCGTATCGCACATTCTCGTGAATACTAAGCCCCGGTTTCTCCAAGATTCTTTGAAACATTAATTATCTGCAAAATTTACGCCGAATGTGATATTTAAACTACGCAGGTGTTCAAAATAATATTAATTCTCAGAGCTTTATTCCGTGGTATTTTAATCTTGGGTTTTACAAGTTTCAATAGGTATTATATGTTATTAACGGTTTAATTAACTCCAATTAAAATTGATTTCTATCCTTTTCATTTTTAGCGAATACAACTTAAATATTAATTATTATAGGTACACTTTGTTTTACTACCGGTTACTTAAATAGAGTTAATTAAGATAAATTTTGCACGTAATTTCTCTTTGTTTAGAAATAATTACATTACACGCAGAGCTTTTCAATACTGCTTCTTTTGATATAAAGCGTCTTATAAATAATTTAAATTTCTTATTTTTACTGAAACAACCGAGTTTATTTATGCTTCATGGTTTTAATAACGCGTATTATTTAATGAAATTCCTTATACACGGTGATTAAAATTATTTGATGTGATTATTTAATTTTCTACCCTGGTCTAAATATGAGTATTTTCCCCCTATTTGAATACAAATAATCCCACTTATTTGACTTCAAATATAAAACATTTAGACAAAAAAATTACAAAAAGTTGCCTATCTCTCTACCCTTATCTATCTAACTTACCTACTTTGTCTCCAATCCAAAAAAAAATATTTACAGCTATCCTATATCCCTATCCTATTCCTAACTCTCACCTCATTCTATAAACTGAAATTATCCCTACCTTCATCCTACTTATCCATCTAATCCTATATACATCCTATATACCTATCCTATTCCTAACTTTTAACTAATCTTCACTATACTTTACTTCCCCCTACCTAATCCTATATGCCTATCCTACTTTTACTCTATTCCTAACTCTCCACTAATCTTATATGAATTATCTACACTTAACCTATCTTATTTTCTTCCTACATTTACTCTTTATTCTCATCCTAAACCTATTCCTAATTATCTCCTATATTTATCCTATACCTAGCTTTATTTTCTATAAACACTTACTTCTACTTTTCTATATGCACCTATCTCTATTCTTATCCTATTTAAATCTAACTCTCTTCTACACCTATTTCTCCTGTGGTGCTGGTTCTCCGGTATAAGGAATAGTAGGTTGACGTGAAACCGTCCTCTCATTTCCCGTACCTACTTCCCTTAATAAATATGTGCACTCCCCTACTACTTCCCCTATCTCAAAAGGTCCCTCATATGGCAAGTGTAGTTTAGCACATGTCATCCTATCTCTCTTCCCTACTCTCAAGCTTTTTACTACTACCTGGTCTCCCACTTTAAATTTTACCCTCTTTCTAATTCTTGCGTTCATCTTCCTTGTATATTTTTCAGCTCTCTTCCTTAACCTCTCCTCACATCTACCAAAAGTTGTTGGAATTCATCGTCCCTAGGCACAATTTGCCATGGTCTTTCGGGATACTGTTGCTTGATCAGCATGATGGGACTGGTTTCTGTCACGGTACTAGGGTTTCATTGATGAAAGATTCAACCTTAGACAAATTGTCCTCCCATAAACGATGATTCCTATGTGAAGCTAAACGCAAAACTTAACCGTCTCTTGAATATATCGCTCAGCTGGATTCGCTTGAGGATGCCTTATGCTACAAAACACCACTTTAACGTTTTGCCTCTCCCAATAATCTCTAAATCTTTGATTATTAAAATAAGTAGCATTGTCTGCTAATACCCGTTTAAAAGTTCCTACTTCCTACAAAATTGTTCCAATTTCTTGTTTGTTCCGACTGTGTTACAATCCCGAGTGGGATATAATTTGGTAAATTTCGAAAACACATCCGTCACAATCAGCACATGTTTGTGTCCTTTTGTACTTCGGACTAGATTGCTCAAATAATCAATAGCAACTAAGTCCAGGGATTTTGTACGTGTATACTTTGTACCACATCCTGACTCGTACTATTTTTGTACTTTCCTAAAGTACATAAGTGACAAGTGTTGATGACAGACTTTACTAACCCTAAGTCTTTAGTTGAAAAAACGTTTCCTAAAATTAACCATGTCTTTCAGTTCCTATGTGACCATATCTTAAGTGCAGATCTTTGATAATTAATTTTGCTTGTACCCTATCCACCACATACACTTCCAATTCTTGAATTTTTTACACAAAAGCCGTTTATCATATGGAAGTTTTAAATCCCGGTTCGCTTTCTAACTTCGTTCTAACAATCTGTAGCTCCTCACTCTGCCTCTGGTTCCTCAAGATCTCCTCTTCTCCATATACTGAATCATTTTGTAGTAGACTGTTCATGGCAATCATGATGTCACACGGTCTTTTGTTATCCATGTCCCTGTTTCTACTAAACGCGTCTGCTATAAAATTATTTTCTCCCTTAATATATCTAATCTCAAAGTCAAACTCCTGTAGTAACAACCCCATCGATATACTCGATTGTTAGAAAATCTCGTATTCATCAACGCACACAACGCCGAATGATCCGTTTCGATTACAAAATGTCTTCCTATCAAAAAATTTTAACTTCGTAACACCAAACACCACTGCAGCCATCTCCTTTTCACTAATCGTGTAATTTACTTCATGCGCCTTCAGTGTGCGTGAAACAAAAGATATTGGCACCTCTTCCCCCTCTTGTACTTGGTACAACTCTGCTGCTAATGCACTATCCGATGCATCCGTCCTCAGTACGAAACCTACATCAAATCTGGGATGCCTCAAAATTAGTTGGTCGTGAAATTGTTCCAACAGTGTTAAATATGCTGCCTCTTGACTTTCCGTCCAACTCCATCGTACTCCCTTCTTCAGAAGTTTAAACAATGGACCCGCTTTTCAGCAAATCCCGGTACAAACTTTTTATACAAGTTAAGGACCCCCAAAAAAGCTCTTAATTTCCTAATGTTATTAGGTCTCGGATATGTCAAAAGTTCGGACAATCTTTCTTTATCGATACACATACCTTGAGTGTTCACCACATACCCCAGAAATTTAACGGTTTTGAAAAAATTCACATTTTCTATATTCAGCCTCAATCCTGCTAACTTAAGCTCTAATAATATCCGTTCTAAATGAGAGTAATGTTGTTCCTCAGTTTCACTAAAAATTAAAATATCATCCACATAGTGTATGCAGAATTGCTCATATGCTCCTAAAATTGCTTGCATTGCCTTAATTAATGCTGCACTTGACGTTGACAAACCATACGGTACTACCTTAAAATTATAGATTTTTCCCTCTACGGAAAATCCTGTGTACCTTCTAGAATCTTTGTGTAATGGAATCAGCCAGAATGAATTCCTTAAATCTAATTTACTAAAAATAAATTTGCCACTTAATCTCGTCAAAAGTGTGTCCATGGATGGTGGACAATGGAATTGCGGTTTGGTCCGTTGGTTAATTTTTCGTGCATCTAAACATAAACGAATGCTATCATCCTTTTTCTTTACTACCACCAACGGATTTATGAAATGAGTGTTTGATACCTCTATTATGCCATCTTCCAACATTTTATTTAATTCTGCCTTCACCTGCTCCCGATATGCTGCTGGAATTGGATAAACCTTTGCGTTGAACGGTTCTGAATTATCCACTTCCAATCTGTGCTCATAGCCTAACGCTGTGCTTGCTTCTACCCCCACTAATTCTGCATGTTTTTGTAATAAAGCTTGAACCTCTACTCTCCTATCCTCTGGACATCTTATTGTGTTGATCTGTTTAACCTCATCATCCTCTACCTCTACTACATTAATACTTAACCCCGTGTCATCCTCTGTGACTTCATAACTGCCCTTCCATGGCACTACCCTATCTTTAATCCTTACTACCTTCCTTTCCATATCTATCAAAACCCCTAACTTCATCATACAGTCAACACCTAAAATGCTCTGAAACTTCAGTCCAGGTACAATTACAAACTCCTGTTCACAGCTTAAATCTCCTATATCTATCCTAAGCACCACAACACTATTTACTACAGCAAACTTCTTTTATTTGGAGCTACTAAATGGCTACGTTTTATAGGCATAATTCTATCACAAACCTTATCCCTAATTTTGCTGACGAATTCCTCCGATATTAAACTCGCCTCTGCCCCTGTATCAAGTAATACTTCTACATTATTCTCAAAATTTCTAAATTAATAATTGGCAAATATAATTTTCTACAGTTTCTGGCTCTACTTCCTCCTCAATTTTGAAAAATTCACGTGGATGTTCGTATACATTTACACAGAAATCTAGTGGTCTGTCACGTTCTAAAAATCCTGTCTCATCCTGTTTTCCGTGCTTGGTCCTGGTTGTCCTTCTACAACCTGTGCGTACGTCCTCCTCGTGTTAATATCCGTGTCCCTGTCTCTATTCGGCGTGCTGGTCACAGTCCTGTTTACTTCCGGTAAACTGTTCTGTCGCGTGTAACTAGGTCTTGGCGTCGGTCCCCTAGTCGCACTATTGCTCCTGTATTCCTGTCCTCGTCGTTCCCAATTCGGTCGAAAATTTCTGCTGTAGTCAGGCCGTCTCGGATAATTCGGTGTCCTGTTGTCAAACCTAACTGTGTTAACGTTTCGTTCTCGTATCTCTCTTGTCCGTCCTACACATACATCGTCATATCTCTGCAAATACTCTAAAAATGTCTCCCGTTCTGTGATGTTTTGTAAGGCCACGTGTTGTCTAATTTCCAGTTCAAAATGTCGTGATAGGTACTTAATAATCTGTCTGTCCGTCAATGGTGGATTCAGTTGTTTGGCCACACTGTACTTGCGGATGGCATATTGCTCCTAGAACCTGCAAACTCTCCCTTAAATTTTCCTGTAATCAAGTCGTCCCTAATCTGATCCTGTTTGTGATCACTCCAGTAATGTTGTAAAATTTGTCTTCAAAGTCGTGATACGTGTCTATGTCCTGTCCTACCAAATTGTACCATGCTTCCGCGTTGTCCTTTAATAAAGCCTTTATCGTATTTAGTTTGGTCTGTTCGTCAAATAAATTTCCCACTAGATTTCTTACACTATTTATAAAAATTTGTGGATTTACCCTGTTATCGCCATAAAACTTCATGTGTTGGTCCAATGATACTCCACCTGTATAAAATCTGGGACCATCCCCGTTAAATTTGACATGTTGTATTTAATACTACTAACTTCACGTTCTACCCTGCCTAACTGATCCCTACATGAGTCCGTTACTTCAGTCATTTTACGTTTATTTCTTCTTCACAGAAAATGCGTACTTCGGACCTTAAATGTCCCATTTCCTGTAGAAGACCTGTAATATCACGTTCATTTTTTCAACCCTATTTTCAACTTCCCCATCTTTACGGTAAGACTATTTTTAAATTCTGAAACTTCTTGATTCGTCTTATCTATTTTCTGACTAATTTGTTCAAACTTACGATTCGATTCCTCACTCATTTCTCTAATCTCTTCTAACTTCCTGCTCGATTCTTCCCTAGCTCTATTAGATTCATCGCTTAGCTGTTCTAATTTTCTATTGGACTCCTCCATCGCTCTATTCGATTCTTCCCTAGCTCTATTAGATTCTTCACTCATCCTCTCTAACATTCTCAATATCATCTCGTTTCCTTGATCCCCTGATTCCGTCCTCGACTGATCTCTACTGCCTCCAGCTTCTTCCATTTTAGAATTTTTCTCACACAATGCACTATCGTCACTTCCAATTTCCACTCCTTGACTCCTTAACCACTCTTTTCTCTGCATACGTTCTAATCACTCACACACACTCTAAAATACTCTTAAATTTATACACACACAGAAACTCTCTCTCTCAGATCGCCAGTTTCCTGGAATAAAATAACAAAAATTTTATTTGGAATTCGAGCCCCACGTTGGGCGCCAAATTATGCTGTGAAACCTCCAAAATCCGTGAACTACGCTTTTCGCCTCGGCTGCTCACCTAATTTTATAAATCTCCTCATTCATAAAAATTAAACAACACATTCCTACCACAAACATCAACGTTAACTCTATTTACATCAATATTCAGAATACATTAAATTTTCAAATTAAATTTCAGCATAAAATTCAGTTTTAAAAAGAATTTCAGGATTAATTTTATTATCATTTTACTGTGCATCCAAAATTAAAGTCCTTGTTGGATGCCTACTAATTAATATAACAATATAAGCAGACCGGAGTCTGAGTATAAAGGGAGCATCTACCACCCCTTTACGTTAATTAACCAGGTTCGTCTAATTGAGCTCAAAGACATACCCAAATTTTCATCATATTCCCGAACATCAAAACAAAATACCCCTTTTTACTTAAACAAGCAAATTTCATCTTAAAATTAAACTTTTATGGTTAGAACAATTTCACTAATGTCCATTTAAAGTAAATCAATTATAAAGTCATTCAATACACACAAAAATGTCAAACAAAATAGTATAATTTACCTGAAGGTTACTGTCCTCGTAGCTTCAAAGTATCGTTTCTTTAGTTAATCACACCATTCAACAGGATTATATTTACGGCTTCTGATTCTCTACGCTTTTAAATTTTCTCCATCACCATCCATTCAAAGTCGTTTCTGGGCCTTTCCGGAACTCATCTGTGTTTATCTGACCCTTGTTTCATGGATCCAGACACGTATTTGAACCATTTAATTATTAACACCCCCGAAAAATAGCAAATAACTTCATGCTTCTGTCACCAATATACGCCAAAACTGCCTACTTTTGTGTATACATTCGTCGTTGTAAATTTTGCTAATTGGTACAGTGAAACTAAATTTTATTACCTTGTATCTAAGTGCACTGAAGTACATTCATGTTAACACGTAAATAACAAGCTATTTTGAATCACTAAAATATACTAGCAAACTTTAAATTATTTAATCAAACTAAAATGCACGGTTTAACATTTTCAATCAAGTCGCGTATGTACGAGCTTTTAACGCATCGAATCGTCAAAAGTCTAAGAGTCTAAGAGGCCGAAATTCATATTACCGCCGGTATATATAGCAAAAAGCCTGTCTATCGGTCTGTTCCCCAAAACGGGTAATTCTAAAGAATTTCTCATGCCATGTTCCCAGTCTGCCGCTCACGCGTCGATTTTTACGAATTTTCACTCGCCCCATTCAAATCTCAGAAAATTTCCACACGGCACGCAAGCATGTCCGAGAAAAACTAATTGATTTTGTACAGAAATTGTTGTTCTACCTCTGATATTTGCATCCTATTTTTAACCAATTGTGACCCCCGTGACGTTGCTTGAATCCCGCCTTTTACAATATGTGTCTTTGCTTGACGCATTTCTCTTTCCTTCTCTACCGTGTTCTTATTGGTGCAAATTGACACTCTTCATTATCGATTATTTCAGTCCACGCGGACTGTTATCTGGGTTTAATAAACCCGTATCGCACATTCTCGTGAATACTAAGCCCCGGTTTCTCCAAGATTCTTTGAAACATTAATTATCTGCAAAATTTACGCCGAATGTGATATTTAAACTACGCAGGTGTTCAAAATAATATTAATTTTCAGAGCTTTATTCCGTGGTATTTTAATCTTGGGTTTTTACAAGTTTCAATAGGTATTATATGTTATTAACGGTTTAATTAACTCCAATTGATTTCTATCCTTTTCATTTTTAGCGAATACAACTTAAATATTAATTATTATAGGTACACTTTGTTTTACTACCGGTTACTTAAATAGAGTTAATTAAGATAAATTTTGCACGTAATTTCTCTTTGTTTAGAAATAATTACATTACACGCAGAGCTTTTCAATACTGCTTCTTTTGATATAAAGCGTCTTATAAATAATTTAAATTTCTTATTTTTACTGAAACAACCGAGTTTATTTATGCTTCATGGTTTTAATAACGCGTATTATTTAATAAAATTCCTTATACACGGTGATTAAAATTATTTGATGTGATTATTTAATTTTCTACCCTGGTCTAAATATGAGTAATATATATACTAAATACATGTGTAAAGGAAGTATTTTTAGTTACGAAGATGAAGAACGATAGGATGGAGATATTAGTAGTGGTAATCTGTTTCTATGTAACTTTCACAATAGCAAAAATACATGTCTCAAAAAGAAGAACCTGCTGTCTGAAGGACAACTTTCGATATTTCAATGCAAAACATGAGTGCAAACCCTACATTATTTTGCCAGAAAAACACTTTGAACAACAAAATTGCAATATAAGTGCGAACGACAAATTGGTTCAAAAGCCTCTAGATACGATACAGTTTCAGATGTGTTTGAGACCGCTATAATAATCGAGCGTTAAAAGACCCATACACAAAAACATGCGTGGGTTATTTACTACGAACGATACGGTTCTTAGTACGTTTTAGCAACAATAAATATTAAACGAGTTCTTTTTTCACTATCTAACCTTCACTGCGACTGTGAAAACAAATAAAGAAAATGATATACCGGTTGCTGTAAAGAAAGTATGATCCTATATTTATAAACATTGTGGAACTCAACTTACGTCAATCCAATTTGTTATTATTAAAGAGATGTACAGACCATTAGCAGTATAAAATTTTGAAAGGAAAACAAAATAGGGCTTTGATTGTTCCAATAGAACCTACTGGAACTAGTTCTCCACTGAAAATACTAACAGAAATGTTATACTGTATGGTTCGTTTAGTGCCGCGAAGCTGGCTTACAAGGACATGTAACAGTAAGCGTTAGATCAAATAAACATCAAATACCACAGATACTAAGAATATTCTGTTATTTTTTGACACACTAGTCACTATGCACTGTAAAGATGATACTAAATTAATAACAATACAGTAATCGTATTATATGAAGAATGTAAATATGATAGACTTTCGGATAATTAGGCTTTTTTGAAAATTTTTATTTTTATTGTGTTACTAAAGCCTTCACTGTTCACGGACATAAAAAAAAGAACATAAACTTCGGCCCTTCGTGACATGCTAAATATATTCAATAAAGATTACATAGGATTTCGTTAAATATACTGTCGTTGTTCACAAATATTCTTTTACATTTTGTTATCCTCATTTCTCAAATAAATGGAAATGAACTCAAATGTAGTATATAACAACACATTTTGTCTTCCACAGCAACTATAACTTTCTGGTACATCTATTGTTGCCCAGGTGGTGATAAACTTATTTATTGGATACAGTAATTCCTCCACTTCAATTTTAGATTAGATATTTAATAAAATATATAGATGACACCGATTGCTCAGTGTCTGATAACATGCATGGTTAATATAACGTGGCATTATATTAATAGTTTCAACCATATTAAAAGTGTACAATCGAAAAAGAAATAAATAGATGGTAGATACCTCACTAATGATGACACAAATTCAACTAATTAATGTTTGCTTGCTGCCAAAAACTAACAAATTCAGGCAGGTATATAAAAGTTCATTCAAACCCTTCAGCTAGTTACGCACAAAATCAATACAGTTGTAATTTTAAAATCTTTGTTCACTGAAAAAAAATAGTTTGATCTTTCTGCTATAAACAAAACGTTCAAGAATGAACGCAATCTTATTAAATAATAGATACACAAAACACATACAAAATTACTTTATGTTAACAGTTACAAGGGGCAAGAATTAGACAAACGAAACAATCTTCCAAAAATTGACGCATTTGATAAACTTTCTCCTTCCGTATAAAAATGTTAAAACAAGCAAACATAATAATTGTCAGTGGTTATATGTATAGTCACTCAAAACCAACTTGCAAAATTAAGGGATAAAACAAGAGGTTCCATTATTTAATAATGTAGTTTGCACAAAACAATTCAGTTGCCCCATTCAATACATTATATACAAATCAATCAGTTAATAAATTATTCAGAAACACATGAAAACTAACTCAAAAATTAAAAATAAACCTATTGTTCCTATTACATTCCGGTATGCAGTGCAGCCTGTAATTAAATAAAATTATCTTTAGAATTTCATGACTGAATTGTATGCAGATCACTTTTTCCAGTACAATATAAATTACACAAGCGTTAAAATTTAAATTGCAGTAAACGAAATATGGACAAAATAAATTAAACTTTGTTCCTGACCTTATTTAGTCGTCTTGTGAAATGCTGAGCATCCCACCCTCCTTCAATCATTGTTCAATGTCACGGATATCGGAATTCTTCGTAATGCTAGGGCAGTAGAAACTGGATACGTGCATAGTGTAAAAATAAGACGTACTGTATATAAATCTGAGATCAAGCTCAAAAAAAGGTTTTTTTTTACCTACGGAAGCCCTAAAAAACATTAAATATTTTGGTTCGTTGAATTTTGTGAAACATGCGTATAATAACGACTGACAGGTTATTAATTTATTAAGTACGTCTATTTATTTTCGATTGCAATTTGCCTTGAATTTCTAAAATTTATTTGGTTAAAATAAAATTTATTTTGCTGACTAGTGACTTAATTTTGGCTCATCATTGTTGGATTAAGTAACTAATTTACTTGACCGTTTGTCGTAAGCTTTATTAGAGCTTTCAACTTTGAAATCACTCCCCTTTTACTACTTTAATTTTATTAATCTACTTTCATTAAATTGAATTTTTAATTTTTACTAGTTCAGAGTAAAATAATAATCGCCCTGATGACAGCTTTTACTCCTTATATAGTTTCTGGCCCCAAACCTACGTAGAAGAGGAACAAAAATAAGTCGAAGTTTCGGCACGTCTCTACCATATTTAAAGGAATAACCCCAAAACAACGAAACTTACACAAAATGCAAACTAGTTTGTACCCAATGTAAAAATCTATCGGCCAGCGTTCTTAGAATTAATAAATTCGAGAAAATACATCTAAATTCCTAACGTCTCAAAATAGTGAATGATATACTAAATCCTGATGTACAGAGTGATTCCTGAATAAATAAATACGGATCTTTGATATTAAATTTAATTTCAAATAACGTTGCGTTCACACATAAGAATAATTTTAATAATGCCACTTTTTATCACTTTCCTGAAACCAAGGGTTGCTTCAATCATGTATCTTCCATCAATACATATATCATCTATCTTACGATTTGTTTGGCATGGCTTTTAGATTAAATTGCTTGTTAACGTAATTATTGATTTACCTTATTAAAACTACGCTCATGAACATACTTATAGACATGTATGATAGGTAACGGCCCTTCGACTCTATTAATCGATGTACGTTGGCAATTTCCTTATAATTATACCTATAATATAATACATGGCCTTATAAAGAGAATAATAAAATATTATGAAAGAACTATCACACAGCCCTGTTTACGAGTCTAATATTCTTCTATTTTTGTATATTTTTTTATTAATTAAAATCTTCTGAAAACTTTAACGTATGTTAAACTAACGTGTCAATAAGCAAAGTTTCTCTAACGCCGTTAGGTTACATAAATATAATCAACTAATAATCAGTGAACTTTTTTAATTGCATAATAAATATAGAGGCGGATGCGTTTATGTATAGTTTTGCAGAAACGGCTATTTGCTATTGACCATCCTCTAATATACTACTTGCAATTTAAAATTTATAAATATTCCTACCGCATTAATATTGAATTTAACAATGATGACCGCATACGATAAACTTTATAATTATTTAAATATTAACATATCTTTTATCATTGTGTTCCTGTAGATAGGCACCGTCAGTTTGTCAATATTATGGTGTGGTTTGGTTTCTTATATACTGATAATCTTCGTTTACTTACCACTATGGTCAAAATTGATTCTAACCGCAAGATAACGATATAAATAACTATTTTATAGAAACACGTGGGAATACAATAACCTTTTCCACAAACTGACCCAGTAACTACGTATTATTTTAAATTAGAAAACCACGAAGTTGGGGTTTAGTCAACTGTACAAGTTAACGCAGGTTAGTATTTAATATTATTGAAACGCGATTCGTAATTTATCCTCAATTGCGTATTCTACTGCCTAGAAATCTTTTAAAATTACAGTATCAATTACTATCGAGTAAAAACCTCCACAATCTATTACCGACAAAAATTGACATTTGACATTTAAAGAAGGATGATACGTTGGACCGGCTTATATGTTAAAAAAGCTATTATAATCAGGTTCAATAGAACTAATGCATAATCTACATAACCTTTTTAAAACCAAAATTCTTTATTGGTTATTTGGCAATAAAATAAATAATCACGCTGCGAGAAATTCTGTTTGATTCCTTTGTATGACTAACAGTCAGTCAACCATTTTTTGTACTAAAATCAAAATCTGCAAAAATTTTAGAATAATTCTGACGAATTTGTTAAAACGTGGCTGAAGAAAAATAACATATCGTACAGGTTCGAAGTTGTACTGCAGCAAAAATCAATGACTATTCATTTCCACAAACCTGAAAAAAGATACGTGTAATAATTATTGGTATATCATTCCTTACATAAAATCACACACCATGACTACCACAAAATTCCCTTAATTTAATTATGCATGTGAGTTTTTCTTTTTATTCAGAAGTAACCCATTGAATTGCAATTCTGATTTTGAGCAAATCTAAGCGGAAGTAAACGTAAATGTTCGGCGATACACATACCTCACTACATGCGTCTATCCGATCAGTTACATTGCAACCAATCTATAAATATCCGGGGAAAATCATAAATTCCTAATCGGATACCAACAAGTACAGTAAAACATAATGGCCTGATAGATTTGAATTCGCGAGACTGGCCCGTTAGTGGTTACGGTATAAACCACTCCAAAAATTAAAATAAGGATATACGAGTGTACTTTTATTCGATGGAAAATACTAGAAACGCAAACAAAAAAGGAGCTGCTAAAAATTACGATAAAACGACAAAAGAACAAGGTACTCGATAGCAAATGATATATCAAGTACATCTATCGCAATTGGGGGACCACTTACAACCACAGCTGGACACCATGTACACGCCTTAATTTTCAAGTACTCTTCCACATCCAAGAGATAAAGTTATTTATCTTACAATTGCAACAGCTAAGACCTTTGAAAGACGGTACACCTGCTGTGCCAGTTATGAAATACCCGCGCCTGTCACAACTTCGACCTATTTTGGAGCCGTTATGAGAACATCAAAGACTACTTTGTTCCCACGGCAACGCATATTTATTTTTTACTTACGGATCAACCATCCGTTCAAAAAAGAAAAACTTCCGCATAAGGACATGTTTTCTTCTATAGACAATGCGATCTGCTGTAAAGGGCACCTTAGAAGGAGACCACGAGAGACTTACTAGGTATGCTCTTTTTAAAACAACGTATAAAACATTTTACTATAACATAGAAATAGTCGTTTAGGTTTAGGTTTTAAGCGAAACAGGGAAACACGGGAGGCTATTTTTACTCTGAAAATGATAATGGAGAAAACAATAGAAAAAAAGGAAAGCGTGTATATAGGGTTTGTAGATTTAGAAAAAGCATTCGACAATGTAAAATGGAAAAAATGTTTGAATTACTCAAAAAAATTGGAATGAGCTATTGGGATAGACGAATAGTACATAGCTTATACAAAGAGCAAACAGCAGTAATAGAATTAGAGCAGGAACGTAGAGAAGTAAACATTAGGAAAGGGGTGAGACAGGGATGTACCCTATCACGATTAATTTTTAATTACTATGCAGGGACAAAAAATTGATATGCTTAGATTTGTAGATGATATAGCGATATTAGCATATAGCAAGGAAGCGTTAGAAGCTGCTCTTAATGAAATGGAAACGCTTCTAACTGAGAGAAACGGTATAAAAATTAATAAAACTAAAACTAAGGTACTAGTATGCAAAGGAGGGGAAAATAAATCAAAAACAAGAATACAAATATGTAACATGAACTTAGAAGAGGTTGAGGATTTCTGCTACCTAGGAAGCCAAATAACGCAAGATGGGAAAAGCACAAAAGATATAAAACAAAGATTAGCACAAGGTCGTGCAACATTTAACAAGAAAAAGCAACTACTGTGTTCAAAGACAACAAACATAGACACAAAAAAGATTGCTTAAAACATATGTGTGGAGCACAGTACTGTACGGCTGTGAAGCCTGGACAGTAGGAGAAGCGGACAAGAAAAAGGTAGAAGCCTTTGAAATGTGGTGCTACAGACGTGTGATGAAGATATCCTGGACAGACAAAGAAGAACGAAGAGGTACTAAAAATGGTAGGGGAAGAAAGAAATATGTGGAAAACGGTAAAAATAGGAGAGATAGGCTGATAGGCCACATACTACGGCATGAGGGAATAGTGCGGAATATATTAGAAGCAGAGATAGGAAAAAAGAGAAGTACAGGTAGACTTAGGTTAGACTACTGTACACAGATAGTGAAAGATGTAGGCTGTAGGAATTTGAGGGACATGTGTAGGTTAGCTCAGAATAGAAATCAATGGAGGTACGCATCCAACCAGTCCCAAGATGAATTAATTAATGACGAAAAAAAGTAACTATACTTATACAGGATGATTATTATAAGCAACTACAAGTATTGGTTGGGCAATATTCTCGAATAATGTTAACTGTGTGAAAGGATTTACTGGAAAACCGTTAATTGTTAGGGGATCTTGGCAGCCACAGGCTGCTTAACCCCCTTCACTGAATCTCGGTGAAATAGCGCATAAAATTAGAAAACAATAGAAGGGGAATCAAGCTGTATACAGGCTGTATAAGAATTTCAGGGAACTATGTAGGTTAGTTCAGAATATAAATAAGTGCAGGTACGTGTCCAACCAGTTTTGAGACGGAAAACCTAATGACGAAAAAATAAGTGCAAATAAATCTGATGATTATTATAAACAACTATATCTGCAACTAATGTTGACTGTGCGAAAAGATATATTGGAAAAAATATTGAAGCGGCAAATGTTCAAGTGCTGGGGGAACTTGGTAGCCAGAGGCTTCCTACCCCCTTTCACAACTACTGAATGTCGGAAAAATAGGGTATATAATTGTAAAACAATAGAAGGGGATCAAACTGCATCTAACAAGAAAGAACATCGCCTATGATCAATGACAACAAACATAGAAACAAGAAGAAAATTGTTGAAAGCATGTGTGTGGAGCACAGCACAGTACGCCTATGAAATACGGGCAGTAGGGAAAGCAGACAGAAAAATGGTAGTAGCCTTTTGGAATGTTGAGCTTTAGATGAACGAGGATGATAGCATGGACAGACAAAGTTAATAACAAATAGGTTATAGAAATAGTAAGGGAACAAGGATGTATGTGGAAAATAATACGAGAAATAGAAGGGCAGAATATGTTCTAAGGCTTTTTGGTGAATAGTATGGGATATATTACAAGCAGAGATAGGAAAAAAAAAAGGTAGATTTAGACCTAGACCAGATAGTGACAGAGGCAGACTGTGCAAATTTCAGGGAAATTTGTAGGTTAGTTCAGAATAGGAAACAATGACGGTACGCGTCTAACCAGTTGCATGACTGAAGACCTTATGATGATGATGAAAGAAATAGTCATAAACCAAAGAGATTAACTTTACATATACAGTAAAATGACGATACGGCTGTTGTGTACTAATGAAGAATTGGTAGGACCATTGGCTTATTAACACTTTTATAAATATAAGAAAAGAGTGTAATATTTACACGGCAATCACGTCCCTGAACAGGTTTAGCAGATTTCAATTCCTAAAACCAAAACCAAAATTTTTTACAGGTTGTTCTTTAACAAATTTGTTAAACAAAACGTTGCATATGAGATTATTCGTAGAGGTCTAATTAGGAAACCTTTTAAAGGCCACCTGATTTACAAATTACCAACGCCACTACGACATTCAAGTTGTATTCTTGTTTTAACATTTTGTTACATGAGTTTTATGTTCAAACATACCTACTATTGTATGGTTAAAAACGCAATTTCCGTACACATCCACACTTATTTTTAACTAAAACAAGCAAATAAAGGAGAAGAGGGTTTATTTTAGGAATAGTTTTTAGAATTAATTACAAATTATTTTTAGCATAAGAACTTTGGATTCATTGTTTGAATTCTAAGACTTATTAACTACGAAATCCAATTGAACAACAAAACACTATAGCCTGGTGAACAATAGTGCAAAATGGTAGTTAGAATTAGAAAAAAACAAAATCAGTATTATCGTTTATTACTTATTGAGGCGCTGCGATTATCACACCTTATCGGTGGGTGCCTAAAACTCAGGCAAGTGAGCAAAAACTTAAGCAGCTCGAACACGTACTGTTCAAAATAATAATGAACACCACTTGTCATCTGTACCATGCGATGCTACGTTGACGTTCTTTTTTCCATCATCTACAGTTTTTGTGAAATTAACCCTTTTGTAGAGTCCTTGACGTTACTTGTTGTAAACAAATCGATTTAGTTTTAATTTTTCCTGCTTTGGGCCTCTTTCTCATACCAGTGTTATTTTCAAATTTAGCTTGTAAACAAGATGTGGCTTATGATTATCGAGGTAGTTCTGATAGTCATTCGATTTGGTCAATCGTTACTTGAAGAATAGATTAGACCATATTAACTCTTGGCGGCGTAACGTGGTGGAGGCTCAGAGTGGCCGCAGTTGTTACTTCCCTTGGTGCAATGAATTAAGTTCGAAGTATGATCAATCTTTAATTTTTAACTAGATGTAAAGTTAAAATTTATGTAGTGGTTTCATAAATGTATTTTTGTTCATGCAAATAGTGAAGGTCTTGCTATTTCCCATTTTATGTTTGGTTGTGCTCGAAACGTTATAAAGAATGATATCCAACATATCAGGCACGCGCTATCTAATGCAAAGCTGATTAGTTCGTTTCAAGAATCTGGTTTGCTTCTGCGGAAAACAACTATAATACCAACACACCGTAGGAAGTATGTTTTTAATCATTATCTTAAGTTCAAAGGCATTCCATTGATACACATTTTATTTTGTAAACAAATTTTGATATGAATTAAGTTTTGTCAGAATTTGGGAAACTACTCGTAATTTTTAATTAACCTGTTCTTGATTAATTGTTTATGCCGACACATTATTTTGTTTATCTAACCAATTAAAAAATGAAAAATTGAAGAATTCAATTGCTTCAAAGTATTAAGTAAAAGTTCGGTCTCGTTACTTTTTTTTTTGGTAAACGAAGTGCACACATCGTACACTAAATATGTTTATTCTTGCATAAGATTTAAAATTATTTAAGTTTCTTTTTCTTAAACTAAAGGATGAAATAATTAAAAATTAATCTTATTTAGCAATTGCTTGAAAAATTATGTTTATTAGCATCCTAATTATTGTTCTAATAATTTTACCAATTATGCATAAATATTTTTCTTCTGTGAATGTATTGGGATAATTAAAAAACACCAACTCCGTACTTTTTGTTTGAATTTTAAATCGTATATTAAATAGCAACTTAGAAATCTCCACTGTCATCTTCCATCAGGGTCTGACTCACAGATAAGGAACATGTTTAAATTGGTGAATTATTTGTGCAGACAATTAAAGGCTTCCATACATCTGTAAATTTGATGTTGATTTTACGTTGTTCAGGCGTATGCTAGTTGTTCTGCAACTAGTGTCCATTTATTTTAGGGCAGGCTTTAAGTGCAGGTTGTTACGTTCAAAACCCTGTGTGTAAAATTGTGAACCTCCGGTCAGGCGTCTTAAATATTAGGATAGTAGAGGGGAAGGCCAGCAATGTTGAAAGTTTCTCTACCGCGTTTTTAAGTTAGCCTTAAAATTTATAGCAACCAAGTATACTTTGTATTTCTGAATAAAACTTTTATATGCGTATTTATTTTAGAAAGAGTAAGCTTTTTTAACATTTTGGTGCCGAAACCTGGGACGTGAACCTGATTGGATTACAAAAATACAAACTAACATTCAATGGGAATAGTCGATATAAAGTAACAATCGTGGCTATTTTTTAATAATCGATGGTTATAACAAAGGCTCAACAACTGAGCTAGCAAAACGGGCTGTCCGTAGAACGCAGTTAACTAAAGCAGTTAACAATATTAACGCAATGTTAGATAATAATAATTACAGTACCGAAGAGAACTTCATACCGCTTTATCAAAGTTAAAGTTGGTTAATGTTAACTTGAAAGAAATCGACAGACAAGTTGAACCTCTATTCAGAGAAAACATCGAAGAAAGGCTCATGAGACAATATGAATATGAGGGAGTTGCTGTTACTACAGAGTCGAAATTGAAATTTCGATTAAATGCAATGAAAAAGGCGCAATCGGCAATTCAAGCTGACTGCTCAAACGACACAAGTACCCTACCATCTATAGCATCAGCGAAACTGCAACGCTTGCAATTAGTTAAGTTTGCTGGCATGGCAAAAGGGTGGTTTCCATTTTGGAAGCAATTTCAAAGTATGGTTAATGAAATCGATAGTTAACAGAAGGCGATCGATTTAATTATTTACGAATGTCTGTGACTGGTAAAGCGGCAGAAGTCATTGAATGATTCCTGCCATCGGGAGCAGTAAAGATACTTAAAGACCAATTTGGAAAATCTGAACGGCTAATAGAGCAATATTTCGTAAGCATTATGAAAATTAATTCCGTGAAATCAAAAAATTAAGTGAACACTATGTGCAAGAATTACAAGCTCATAAAGTTGGCAATGCGTCGTGCTCTTACGATTCGGGAAGTAGCAAGTACGCAGTATAACATGATTGTGAAGTCTAGTTTAATGAACTCGCTACCTCACCAAATGTGATTAGGTTATTTCCGCCAAAGTAATAGGAAAGTTTCAAACTAAGATTGCGCCGCCACAGATACTGCACAAGAACCTTTAATAAAACTGAATTTTGTAATGCCGATATCACTTTGGATAAGAAACGTGGAGTTTTAAAAGCTAAGGGTAATTGTTATCGTTGTATGAAAGTGACTCATAGCGCTAAAACGTGCAGAAATAGGTTTTTGAAATGTAAAGGCTGTAACGAAAAGCATGCAACCACTATGTGCGACCCAAATTTTAAAGCAGGTAGAAGTAGCACAACAACCAATAAAGGAAAGATTAACGCTGACGTTCGGATGAGAGGTAAAATGGAGGTCCCGTGTGTGTGTGCGTGTGTGTGTGTGCGCGCGTGTGCGTGTGCGCGTGCGCGTGTGCGTGTGCGTGTGTGTGTTGTCACACACGTTAAAGATCCCTATCTTGCTTGGAACAGCAAGGGTTCGGCAAAATTCAAAATTTTCCCGGTAAAAAAAACTAGCTTCCTGCCCAATGTAGTACCTTCGGATGGAGCATTGGAAAATCACATGTAAGGAATTACTTCCTACCAAGGTCCCGGGTTCGAATCCCGACACGATCCGCTTGAAAAATGTTAGGCGAGCATTTTTCACAAAAATACACCCTCGTTCGGATGAGTGGTAAAATGGAGGTCCCGTGTGTAAGTGTTGTCACGCACGTTAAAGATCCCTACCTTGCTTGGAAAAGCAAGGGTTCGGCAAAATTCCAAATTTTCCCGTTTGTTTACTAGTAATCATCTAGATTAAGTTTAACATTTTTCTGTTAGCGTTAGGTTTCAAATTTACAAAGTGCACACTTCAAACAGCAGTCTAGAAATAATGTAAATTTTTTGTTTGTTTTTTGTATATATATTTAGGGTCGAAGCGCTAAGTAAGTATATATGTACATATTATATAGATTCTAAGTTCATATATTTGTTTACCTATGTTTATGTTGTGTTATATGTGAGTGACACTAGTATTTATCTTATGTTGACGGGACGATTACGTAAATGTGCGTTTTCTGGTCCCTATAAATATTCCTTGCACAATATTTACCTAAAGGTTTAAAATAAAAGACGTGTTGAGGTTTCCAATGTGTTCTTTTTGTATCACCCACGCCACTCTATGACGTTTTTGAGCTAGTTCGAATTCTAATTCAATGCTACCATTCTGTCCCTGTTTTGTAGCGGTATTCGGCGTAAACGATTTCTTACTGACTTTTACTGTTTTCTTTCGCGCTTGCGCAGAATACCGTAACAAGGTTTTCGTTATTTTAGTTTGAGATGAAGTTTATGATCGATATTTGTAAACTTTAACGCATCTTCCCAAGTTACTTTTTGTTCGTATAAGTTAGATAACTATGGTGTAAGTTCTTCTCTTGTTAAAATGAGCCCTAACTCCCTTCTTTATTATTCTTCCTGATTAGGTGGCACTAAATTTTTAACAAAAAAAAATTATCCTAGTTTTACCACAACACCACCCCTAGCCACAACACCCTCATGCCTCCACTGATCTGACCCCAGTTAGCCATACCCTCTCCCGAAATTTTTCTAAATTGTCTCATTGCCATCCTTTTGGCACTTTTTCGCAAGTCTACTTTTGAAGCGTTTTGCATCTTAGGACCTAGGAAAAAATAGTCGCCAAACTATATCATTACATGAAAATTTCTTTAATAGTGGACAAGCATGTTACAAAATAAAACGGTTTGACCTTAGGTATTTTTGGATTTTATTCCGTGGGAAACTAAAGCAGTTCTTTTGGATTCATCATTTAAGAAATATATAACGGTTTTTAATTTTGTTATAGTATTTGTTAACTTTGAAACAGTTTTTGAATTTCATTAACCTTGTTGATAACCATTTGTAAGAGTACTTTAATTTCTTTGCATTTAAGCATAAATTATGCAAAAACGATTAAGTATGTAAAACTGGTGCTTTTTAATGAAGCGCAATTGCAATTAACTTGATAAAATCAAGTCAACATTATACAATTTCAATATCATTCTCAGTATTTTACTATAAATCAAATCCTTTCTAACCTAAGAGATATGTTTATTGCACAAGAATTTTAATTGTCATATCTATAACTGTCCTTGTTGATGTGGCATGGTAGACAATTTATTGGAGATTTGTATCATAATAAAATTGTTCTTTGTCTTGATATACTAATTATTAACGCACAGCTGGAAATTGTAATTGCTTAACTGCAAAGCAATGCCAACCACACTTTGTTAGGATAACGTATATTTGATAGTGCAGTTTCCATAGTAATTTTAAATAATTTTGAGGTATGGCAAAGATACAAACTGGTCCTAGTTTATTTAGTGTGCGCGAAGGTACGAGATATGATTTCAAAATGTTGTAATCGCACACAACTGTACTGAAAGAATCATATAACACAATTCTGCTCCTAAGAGTTAAAATTCGGGGCCAGATTTTTGATATCTAATTTATTTAATATAATAGCAAACTATTCTTCAAACACTTTCGCGTTCATTTCTTCACGGTAATCATACGTTTTTTATTTTCATATCATACCTAATGTTTCTTCTATTTTAAGCTCACTAGTATAGTAGTGTACATTCGAGAGAACTAAGCTTTAATATCTTAAAGAAATTTATTGGTTTGCTTTTCTACGATGAATAAATGACCCAAGTCGAAACATGCGCGTTTTTTTGGAATAGTGTACCACATGTCGTAAGTGTTAAGACAATATTACGTAAAAGTTGGTAAAGTATACAGTAATAAATAATTAACTCTGATCAAAACTGCGTTTTATAATCAATATAAAATAAAAAAATGCGTTATAAATATTTATGGTTCCAGGTTGGGACCGTGTCATTTTATAAACTAAGGTTGACGTTTCGCCCACTTTTGTAAGGGGCTTCATCAGAACAAAAAAAGAAAATAAGTAATAAAATAAAAATAATAATAAAAATAAGAATGAATTAAGTAGACAAGTTAAAGTGCAAAGGGTAGAGTTACTCCTGAACTAGCAGACTCACTAGCCCATTCAAAGCCAAATGGTGTCTTGTGGCGAAGTAACTGGTGAAAGTAGCGAAAGTGGCAGTTTATATAGGGCGAGAATTTGATGCATGTGTGAACATGAATAGAAAGGAGTGTCGTAGTGGACGTCACCGTTCCGCTGTTGTGAAGATATGCTTGTTTTCCAAATGGGGGAAAGGTAGTAGCCATCGTCTTTGTTTAGATTATTAAAATTTTTATTGATTTCTATGAATTCTCTAATTTTTCTATTATAGAAAAATGGAATTCTGGCAATTAGTTTCTTCATGTCAAAGTTAATGGTATGTCCTGTTTCATGTTGGTGTTCGGCCACCTCTGAGCGATTATACTGGCCAGTTCTTAAGCATCTCTTATGCTCGTTTAGTCTGGTCTGTACTGACCGTCCTGTTTCTCCTATGTATACTAAACCGCAGCTGCAAGGTATACTTTATACGCCTGGGGCTTTAAGACTATTTTCGGAATATTTTGAGGTTGGTAATATTTGTGAAATTTTATTAGTGGGTTTATAGATTGTTTTGATGATGTGTTTACGAAATTTTGCCAATTCGGTCTGTTACTCTGTGTATATATGGAAGGATTGCTAAAGATCGTGTATCGGGATTACAGCGTGGTATAAAGGTTCGTGCAAGATGCAGATGCCGGTTTATTACTCTGCCGATATCTGAGTTACGGTAGCCGTTTTTTATAAGACTAGTTTTAAGATGGGTCAGATCATTAGATTAGTGTTCTGGTTGTGAAATCTTAATTGCACGGTGGACTAGAGATTTGATTACCGATGATTTTTGTGACGCCGCATGTAGGTATCTCTCTGTGTGTTTGGGTTTTCGAAATACGCAATGACCTAGTCGTCCGTTAGATTGGAGCTCCACCAGAACGTCAAGGAATGGCATAGTTCCGTTCTTTTCAATTTCTATAGTGAATTTAATATCTTTATGTTGATTGTTTATGTGATCTAGAAAATAATTGAGCGTTTGGTGTCTATGGGGCCGGATTACAAAAGTGTCATCTACATAACGAAGCCAAGTTTTTAGTTTAAGGTCTGTGGATTCTAGAGCCATGGTTTCAAAGACTCCATGAATATATTGGCCACAATAGAGGATAGAGGTGAGCCCATTGGTGTGCCCGAAGTTTGTTTGTAAAATTGTCCGTCGAAGACAAAATAGATAGAAGTTAAGCATTTTTCAATGAGCGTGGCCAGGTACTCAAATTCGTTTTCTTGAGGTAGGAGTTGTTTATTAATGGAGACAGTGTCTATAACAGGTATGTTTGTAAATAGGAATGTTACGTCAAAACTGACCAGTATATCATTAGGGCATAGCTCAATATTTGCAATTAGTTCTATGAAATGGGTGGAGTTTAAAACATTAGTAGGAGTATTAACGGAATACGGTTTTAAGAAATTTGCTAGGTATTTTACCAGATGGTAGGTAGGCGAGTCAATTGTGCTAACTATCGGGCGGAGAGGGACATCGGGTTTATGGACTTTAGGAAGGCCGTACAAGCAAGGTGGTTTAGATTCGCGAGGTATTACGCGTTTTGGATAGCTTTGGGAACATTAGAGTATTTAATAAGTGCTGAAATTTCCCGTTCAAGCTTTGAAGTGGGATCTTTTGTTATAGGAGTGTAGAAACCGTCTTGTAATAATTGTTTAATCTTTCCTTTGTATTCTGTACGGTTTAGAATTACAGTAACTTTGTCTGCAGGGAGTATAACAATTATCTTGTTTGTTCGTAGGTATTTTAAGGCCGTCAGTTCTTGCTTTGTCACATTTTTGTTAGGAGTTTTGGCAGAGCTCTGCAAATCACCGATCCGATCTCTACACCAAGACGATGCCAACTTAATTCGCTTTGAAACAACTAAATGTCTCCGACATGCCAAAACTCCTAACAAAAATGTGACAAAGCAAGAAGTGACGGCCTTAAAACACCTACGAACAAACAAGAAAATTGCTATACTCCCTGCAGACAAAGATACTGCAACTGTTAAAGATTAAACAATTATTACAAGACGATTCCTAAATTCGTATAACAAAAGACCCCACCTCAAAGCTTGAACGGGAAATTTCAACACATTAAATTCTCTAATATTCCCAAAACTATCCAAAAACGCATAATACCTCGCGAATCTAAACCACCAAGCAGCTCCGTGGCGCAGTTGGTATGTGTGTGACTACTACGCCCAAGGTCCCGGGTTCGAATCCCGACACGGTGCGCTTGAAAAATGTTAGGCAAGTATTTTTCACAAAAATACACCTTCGTTCGGATGAGAAGTAAAATGGAGGTCCCCTGTGTGAGTGTTGTCACGCACGTTAAAGATCCCTACCTTGCTTGGAACAGCAAGGGTTCGGCAAAAATCAAAATTTTCCAGGTTAAAAAAAACTCGCTTCCTGGCAAATGTTGTACCTTCGGATGGAGCATTGGAAAATCACATGTAGAGAATCTAAACCACCTCGCTTGTACGGCCTTCCTAAAGTCCATAAACCTGATGTCCCTCTCCGCCCGATAGTTAGCACAATTGACTTGCCAACCTACCATCTGGCAAAATACCTAGCAAATTTCTTAAAACCTTATTCCGGTAACACCCCTACTAATGTTTTAAACTCCACTCATTTCATAGAACTAATTGCAAATATTGAGCTAGGCCCTAATGATATACTGGTCAGTTTTGAAGTAACATCCCTATTTACACACATACTTGTTATAGACAGTCTCCATTATTAAACAACTGCTACCTCAAGAAAACGAATTTGAGTACCTGGCCACGGTCATTGAAAAATGCTTAACTTCTATCTATTTTGTCTTCGACGGACAATTTTACAAACAAACTTCGGGCACACCAATGGGCTCACCTCTATCCCCTATTGTGGCCAATATATTCATAGAGTCTTTGAAATCCATGGCTCTAGAATCCACAGACCTTAAACCAAAAACTTGGCTCCGTTATGTAGATGACACTTTTGTAATCTGGCCCCATGGACACCAACGCTCAATAATTTTCTAGATCACATAAACAATCAACATAAAGATATTAAGTTCACTATAGAAATTGAAAAGAACGGAACTCTGCCATTCCTTGACGTTCTGGTGAGGTGCCAACCTAACGGACGATTAGGTCATTCCGTATAACGAAAACCCACACACACACAGACCGATACCTACATGCGGCGTCACATCATCATCCATCACAAAATCATCGGTAATCAAATCTCTAGTCCAGCGTGCAATTAAGATTTCACAACCAGAACACTAATCTAATGAACTGACCCATCTTAAAACTAGTCTTATAAAAAACGGCTATCATAACTCGAATATCTGCAGAGTAATAAACCGGCATCTGCATCCTACATGAACCCCCAAACCACGCTGTAATCCCGATACACGATCTTTAGCAATTCTTCTATATATACACAGAGTAACAGACCGAATTGGCAAAATTACGTAAACACAACATCAAAACAATCTATAAACCCACTAATAAAATTTCACGAATATTACCAACCCCAAAAGATTCCGAAAATAGTCTTAAAGCCCCAGACGTATATAGCATACCTTGCAGCGGCGGTTTAGTATACATAGGAGAAACAGGACGGTCAGTACAGACTAGACTAAACGAGCATAAGAGATGCTTAAGAACAAGCCAGTACAATCGCTCAGCGTTGGCCGAACACCAACATGAAACAGGTCATACCATTAACTTTGACAAGACGAAACTAATTGCCAGAATTCCAATTTTCTACAATAGAAAAATTAGATAATCCATAGAAATCAATAAAAATTATAAAATATAAACAAAGACGATGGCTACTACCTTTCCCCCATTTGGGAAACAAGCCTATGTTCACAACAGCGGAACGGTGATGTTCACTGATCCACTACGACACTCTTTTCTATTCATGTTCACACATGCATCAAGTTCTTGCCCTATATAAACTACCACTTTCGCTACTTTCACCAGTTACTTCGCCACAAGGCACCTTTTGGCTTTGAATGGGCTAGTGAGTCTGCTAGTTTAGGAGTAACTCTACACTTTAACTTGTCTACTTAATATTATCATTCTTATCTTTATTATTATTTTTATTTTATTACTTATTTTCTTTTCTTGTCTTGATGAATCCCCTTACAAAAGTGGGCGAAACGTCGACCTTAGGTTATAAAATGATACGGTCCCAACCCGGAACCATAAATATGTATAATGACTCCGGCCGTGAAAGCCTCCGACAATATAAGAAAATACGGTTTATTTTACTCTTGGATCGATTTTTAAATATCCGACCTAGTCAACTTAAGTAAAAGTTTTAAGACCTAAGACTGCTGTTTTGTTACATGCTTGTAAGAAATAACTTACCAATGCTAGTGTTATCTTGAATCATATCACGCACTTGATTTGATTTCACAACAAGTGTTCCAAATGACAACCGCCTTTACGTAATTCACTAAACTATACAAAATATCTTCAGTTACCTAAAACCTAGTATAATTACAGTTAAGTCACAACATTATGTTTAAATGTATTACCAAAGCAGGTAATGGAACTGCATCGTTCATTGAAAAAGTAAAATCAAGTTAGAGCTGCTGAATTGCTAGAACCTTAGACTACGGGGTCAGAAACCTAATACAGTCGACCAACTCAGCATAATGAAATTTTATTCTTTGTTGTGATTATCATCAAAAGTTCTGTATACTTTAAAAAATTTTTAAACTTATTTTAGTAGCAGCTAAAGTGCATCGGGTTATTTCTTTTTACAGCACACACACCGTATTTCACTAATTTATGTTTGCATACTGTCACAACCTTGTTGGTCGAGTCTAAAGGATGATGTTATTGCTTATTTGATTCGTGACGTAGCTAAAATTGCAGGGGTTCTAAAACAGTTTGGACACTTTTTGTGTGTACGTTTGTAGATTAACCCTTCATTTTAAGTCGCAGGTTGATTAACAGTTTTTGTTTGTTTCATCGGTCTCAACGCCCCTTTTAAATGAATCACATAAAACTAATGCCACCCTGTATATTAGAGCGGGGTTAATTCAAGTTTAACGAGGAGTAGTAGTAACTTGTAGAGGAACCACTGAACTAATTTCGAATGTGACGCAATTAGCTAGTATACAACAACCTATTTGCCGGAAATTGTCCGGCACTGACCAAATGTACTGGTACAAACAAAAAACTGTTTTTATGCGAAACACGTGTAGGTACACACTCGAGCAACTGAAGAATACTGCTGCTACTTGCTACGCAGACTCTCTCCTTTGTCGCACTCGGGGTTCAAAACTGGTTTCTCTGCCCATTTGATGGGGACTGTTTACGGAAGAAAATAAAATATAGGTTTATAAGGACAACACATAATCAAGATAATTATCGGTGCTTCAGTTGAGCGAATTGAAATGATCTACAAAATTTTGCATTACCTGAGTGAGATATAAAAACTGTTAAACATGGAAGGCCTCAAAACTTGATCAATTAGTTTAGAATAGAATAGTTTAGCGTTGAAATCCAATATTGCACAGATATTTAATAATAACACCAGGCCATGCATTTATTCCAAACTTTATAGAATTTAATTGAATATTAAATTTTGAGATACTACTTGAAAGTGTTTTTTTTTTTAATTTAGATAGTTTACTAGATCAACAAATAAATGTTTTACATAGTAGATTTAATTAATATTACTTTAACATAGAAGCAGTCTTTTCTGAAGTCGGATCCGCAATTTTTCCTTCTTCGTGAGTGCACAAAATATTATTATTTTTAGTTACCTATATTTAGTATATCCTGTGGTAGTTTTCTTTTTAACCGGGTGTGCATGTTTTTTTCGCCGAGTTTAAAGTATTTTGCATTTTTGCTTTCTAATGTGGTTGAGAAAAATTTTTTTGCAATATTAAACACATATGCCTTAATTGGCAGTATGTTTAGTTCTTCGTGTATTTGCGTATTTCTAACAAACCACTCAGCGTTTAGTATTATTTGAAGTACTTTGTTCTGAAATGTTTGTAACTTTTTATAATTTGTTTTGGTTGTTGCCAGCCATACTGGGCAACCGTAGGTTAATAGTGGACGTGGTAGAGTGACCTTTCCTGAATCCACATTGTATGGGTGGGATAAGTAAAAGCTCCTCAATTTTTTCATTGAGTCTCTCTTGAATGATTTTTTCTAAGATTTTACCTATACCCGAAAGTAGACTTATAGGCCTGTAGCTTTCCAATTTATTTTTTAGTTTCCCAGGCTTATGGAATACTATTATGTGTGCAAATTTCCATATTTTTGGGAAATATCCAGTACGCAAGCATGCATTAAAGAGACGTGTGAGAAATGCTATTGCTTTTTCTGTGAGATTTTTAATGATTTGATTTGTTATTAAATCGTGACCAGGAGCTTTATTGTTTGAAAGAGTTTTAATTACCTTAATTATATCCTTAGTTGTAACTGGTTTGTGTCGTTCAGTAATTATTGGTTTATGTATTTCAACGTATGTATTTATGTCAGTAACAAACCCTCTATTGTATTCACAGATTGTGGGGGTAAATGTATTTTCGAAATATTTAGCAAATATCTGCACTTTTTCTTCGTCTGTTTCGTATATGGTGTTATCTTCAGTAATGCTACTTAGGGTTTCAGTTTGTTGAAGTAGTCGTTTTGTAGTCCTCCACAGTCCGGGGTCATTAGGTTGTAATTGTGCAATAATGTTGTTATAAGACTGAAAGTAGTAGTTATCCATTTCCCATTTTATTCTATGTGATAATCTATTTACTTCGGCCTTTGTGTTTTTGTTGCGAGTGCGCTGCCATTCTCTTCGGTATATGGACTTTTCTTTAATGAAGTCTAGTATATGTTTGGGGGGTATCTTGTAATTTAGTTTACTGTGGTGGATTGTGGTCGTTGTAGTAGCAGATTCTATACTGTTTTTTGTAGTGTCATTGAAGTGCAAAATTGCCATATCGATGTCTGTTGGTTTTGTCATTTTCGTGTTGTTATTCAAATTTTCGTTATGGTAATCCTGGAATTTTCCCCAATTAACCTTTCCTTTTATCAGTTTAGATAGAGGTTGATTAAATTCAGGAGTTGCATCGGAGGTTATTAATACCGGCAGGTGATCAGAGTCAAGTTCAGCTATTACCGTTTGTTTGATCTGTTGATAGTAATTTTTAATTAATACTATGTCTAAGATATCTGATTTGTGATTTAAGCGATAAGGTTGATGTGTGTGTTCTTCTGGTGCTACTACTTGATATAGGTATGTAGTGGAATAGTTATTAAGTTTAATCCCACTAGCGTTGCTAGTTCTGCATCCCCATATTGTGTGTTTGCAGTTGAAGTCTCCAATAGCTATTTGCATTATATTTTTATCAAAAAGTTTTGCTATATCTTCTTCCAATAATGTTTTGTTTGGCTGCCGATATACGCAATTAATGTGTACGAATTGATTGTCCTTAATATTCAGTTTGATTCCTATGACTTCTAGGTTGATATATATTTGTTCTACCTTATAGCATGTTAGAGCGCGTTTAACAATTATTGCAACTCCACCAGATGCGACAATTGCATTTCTGTTATTGCGGTAAATGTGGTAACCTGGGATTTTGAAACGTTCGTTATTTGCAAGATGGGTTTCTGTGATGCAGGCAATGTCTATTTTGTACCTTGCTAAAAATGCAATGAATAGTGATCTGCTTCTTTTTATTCCATTGGCATTCCAGTTAAGTATTGTTAAATTATTTATGTGTGTTGATTTAAGGTCCATTAAATATATTAGGAATGATATTATTGATGAAAAAGGTTTTAATCTGTGGTAAGAATTGCGTTATTAAATCTTTAATAATTTTGGTCACATTTTCTATAAAAGCATTTACTGTAGGATTATTGTTGTTTTTAATGGGCCTGTTATCTTGTGTGTTCTTGGTGATATTAGCATACGATACTTGTGGGTTAACGATCGTTGATTTTAAATTCCTGTTCTGATAGCTGCGGCTTGGACTATTGTTGTGTTGCAGATATTTGTGATGTTGGCACCCTCTGTAATTCGCTGGATGTTGTTCACCGCAGTTAGCGCAAATTGGTTTTTCATCTCTTTGCTTATTGCAGCTTGTGTACAGATGATTACCTGCACATTTAACACAGCGTGGGCTCAAATTACAATAATTTTTGGTGTGGCCATACCTTTGGCATCTATAGCATTGAGGTATATTATTGGATTTCCTTCTTGCTTCAACACTTACGATGGTATTGGCGTTTTTTTAATTTTAGCTTTTCCAATTCATAAATTTTTTTTAGCGCCATCATTATTGATCAGGTTTACAGCACATAGTGGTATAGGTTGCTTTTCTCTGTTATATAAGCGACTTATGTTTATAATTGGTAAGTTGTAATTGACGAGATCTTCTTGTATGTCTTCTGGTGATAACGATATTGGAACATTTCGAATTATTACTTGTAAAGGTCTATCTTTGGGATTTTGGTATGTGTGAAATTCGATATTATTATCTACATAATATTTTGTAAGGCTTCGATAATCGTCTACATTATTTAAATTGGTTCGTAAATATTTGTAGTTTGTTATCGTGCTGTAATTAACATCTGTAACGATTTTATTAATATCAACGAAGACTTCTTTGTAGTTTATTGAATTATGTAAGTATATGGGTGGCACTTTATTGCATATTGGTTTAGATGTTTGAGTCGATGTTTGAGCTTCTGTTTGGGCATCGTGGTTATCGTTATCACCATTAATATCATCAACAATGTGGTCTGGTAGGTAGTATCTATTGTTTTGTAAATGTTTATAAAAGTTCCATTGATAGCGTTTTTGAGTTTCTCCGATTGTGTTGTCTGTAGGAGATACAACAGGTGCTTTGCGTTTGTTTTGGTTCGTTTTCACAGCAACAGCAGTGAGATTCATGTCCATAATTAATATCTGGGTAATATTCCAAAAAGGACCGCGGATGGCCTTGTTGGAACAAACACTTTGGCACGGCAGTAGATATTATTAGTAGAGCACTATTAACAACCTCTCGCGATAGCTGCGCGCACTCGACCTTGAAAGTTTGGATCTATAATTAATTTTTTTAAGGTTAGACTGTTTGACGACTTTTTTCTAAGTATAGTGAAGATAGAAGTAATACCACATTGAATCAAGGTTTTGTATTATATTCAACAAGATATTTTTAAACCAAGTCACTTTTATCGTAAATTATAATAATATTTTTGCAATTCAGACACGAGACAACTTCATTCTGTCCAACAGGAAACCAAAATTAGTAAGCTAGTTCACTGAAATAATATTTTTCCGTGTTAGTCTTCTCAATAATTTACCTGTTTTACACCATATCAACTGTATCCTATTATTTCAGAGTTCAAAAAATGTTTTAAAACTTAAAGATAATTTATTTATTTATTTACAACTCAATATAAAAACTTGTCTGTAAAAATCAAACTTTAGGTTTTATTATTCCATTATTCCATTGCCAACTTAATATGCCGTATTTGGTAGTAAATTTTGCATTTTACTTTCTATTATCCGTTTAATATAGATTATTTGCGTTTCGCTTTCAATTCTTTGCGTTTGTGTACAATTTAGAAATACCCAGATTACGTAGACCTACAAGATAGGAAACGAATTATGGATCTTCAGAAAAGGGGTTGATCCTCAAGAAACATTGTTATTCGAATTAACAGAAATGAGACTAATATTTTCAGATGACGGAATATATGAATAGAAACCCCTTCAGATGCTCGACATCAATAGGCACCATACGCACGACGATCGCTGAATGATGCCAAAACACAGCAAGCAAGAAGGTTTGTACTTGCAGTTTTGGTAGGAGGTTGAGTTTGCTGGTTATTCGTGGCAACATAACCGTTGTTCAGAGCCCTAGAGCACAACCCTTAATACATTTTTCAATAAGATCATTATGTAACAACACTATACTTTTTCCAATGGACTCTGTGAGCTCTCCATAACCTGCCTTGCTGCCGATCGAACATGCATAGGACATTGTAGATATACGACCAAATGTCTTATCTCGCCAACAAATGACTTTAGAGTACGGCTGTAATTATTTTCGCGACCCTTCATATTAAATCCACGGTGATGAAATCCCCTACTGAAAGTCGACGTAGATTCTCCACGACACGTTTTAATGCACATGACACCATCATTCAGTGGTAAATGATTGTAAGATGTTGTAAAAGCTATCGGTATGTATTGTTGAGGGTAACTGCACATTCTTATTGGTTGGTATGCACCGCCTCCTAATACCTGTTGTAATGCTCAGCAATTTGCCAAGTGAAGGAACTTGAACAACACAACAGACAATAGAGGGAGGTGCATTTCCACGAATAAGAAAGGATTGCAGCTCCCAGCAACACATATTTAAACAAGTACCACAATCCCTTAAATTATTGACAACCAGAATATCATCAGCGCATACTTTATAGGCTTTTAAACGTGGAGTGTCTGAGACAAAACACCGCAAGATCATAGTGATAATATAATTCGTTCAATGTTATCGTAAGTTTCTGATTGTGAAATCAATCGCGGTGCTAACATAAATTCGATTTTTCTTATTTTGTAAAATATAGACTCGAAATTTTCATCACTTAATGTTTGTCAATTTTCCTAAATGCCATACAAAAGTAATAAGAAATATATCATTACTTCTGGGCGTTGTGTTTTATAATGCACCCAATACGTGTATATTCAACGAAAAGTTAACAACCTTCTAGTAGTGGTTAAGCAATGTTTTGTAATTTTATTTTGAACAAAGTCACTGCTCGATTGCTTTGTAATAACGATCTTTTTAAAAAATAATAATTACATTTTCTTTTTGAACTTTATACCCCATCAACATCACGAGAAATGATGTAAATACCATTCACTGCGGTTGTTTTATTTTTTAGTGTCCCATTTTTCTTTCAAATCAATTTGAACTCAGTTTTAAAAAGAATTAAAGCGCGATAATATCTTGTGGCCTACGGTATTGGAAATCAATTAATTCCTTTTCTTTTAGAAAATGGTAGTCCATATCCTATTTTAAAGCAATTTTACCGTACTGGATATTCTAAATTTGCAATTAGACAAGAAACCGTGAACTTGCCAAATGTTTAGTTTTTAAAATTTTACGTCAAAAATATTGGAACATCGTCATTTTAGATATCCAAACGGTCTATATACTAAAAAGATCAAAGGGTTATAGTTACGGAATATTGATAAGGCGTTTCTGGAAGAATTTTTCTTTTTCGAATGGTAAAGTTACTCAATACTGCAGCTACCTTTGGTGTTTAACAAATGTCTATAAAATATACAGTGCTAGTTGTTCATTACCTTATAAAGTAGTTGTCCACCTACATACATAGTATAATTAATACGACCTGCTATTATAATGACATAATGGAAAACAGTAGCGAAAGTGGACAAGCCAGCAAAATGACGACTGAATTGAGTTTCAACGGACAGAAGGAATAAATTTTGCGGAAAGCGAATCAAAAATCCTTTTTGTTGCTATATGTCATCAAGGAGAAATCTAATAATATTTTTAAACTACGTGTATATGAAGTACAAGTGCAAAATGCTGCTATACGATTCTAGTCATAACTTCCATCGATCTGTAGGAATAAACCTATCCCATAGAATTTAAGAATTTAATGACATCAACGCAGAAAAGCCTAGAACACGATACCTATTCAAAATACAGGACAAAAGAACACCAGAGTTTTGAGGTTAAATATTTTTATTATATCAAAATCTTAGTGTAATGTATTAAACATGAATTCAAAGGTAATATTTTCAAGATTTTATTACAATTTAGTAAATTTTAACGTGAACCTCATTGGTGGCAATGCACACATCCAAACGAAATTATACCTCTTGCCAGGTCCTGGCCAGAATGTCTGAAGTGACGGTTACCACGCAAGCGAGTATCCTTTGGCTGATGTGATGGATTGGATATCGAATTTTCTCTAAATACACGAGGTTCTTCACGTGTTCCCAGAAGAAAAAATCCGAAGGAGTCAAATCCGGGTTTATTGGAGGCCAAGTAGTAGGCCCTTTCATTCTACTCCACCTGTTGCCGAATCGAGTATTGAATGCTTCTCGCACGCGGTGCACAAAACTCTTCTACGCCTCAATATTGGTGCAACCTAACGCATGACAAAGGTATAGGTCTCTTCATTTTTGTTGAAAAGACAATAACATTCCGAAACATTTTTCGAGTGATTCGACGGCACTCGGCAACAATTCTTTGACGCAGTTCTTCTAAAGACGCAAGTTGTGTTTTGTAGATATTACTTTTTAGGTATCCCCATAAAAAAAATCTAGAAGGGAGAGATCGAATGGCCGTGAAAGCCATCCAATACTGCCTCTTGTCCCAATCCACCACCGTGGAAAAGATGGTCTAAGTATTGTCAAACAATCAAAGTTGTAATTCGGAGGAATACAATCCTGTTGAAACATCAATCGATCTTCATTAAACTCTTGATTATTTTCAATAATATCAGTCAAGGCAAGGTTTATAGCTTCTTCCAACAATTACAAATACATTTCGCTAGTCAAATTACCAAGTAAGAAAAATGGACCCACCAGGCAGTCACCATATTTACTGGCTGCTCCGTGGCGTAGTTGATATGCGTGTGATTACTATGGCCCAGGTCCCGAGTTCGAATCCCGACACGGTCCGCTTGAAAAATATTAGGCGAGCATTTTTCGCAAAAATATGCCCTCGTTCAGATGAGAGGTAAAATAAAGGTCCCGTGTGTGTGTGTGTTGTCACGCACGTTAAAGATCCATACCTTGTTTGGAACAGTAAGGGTTCGTCAAAAATTCAAAATTTTCCAGGAAAAAGTCGCTTCCTGACCAATGCAGTACCTTCGGATGGAGTATTGGAAAAAAATCAAATATAGGGTCACCATAAATACCAACCCAAACGATTAATCTTTGAAGTGTTTGTGTATGCATCTCCTGGGAAATTTTTGAGTTTGAATTCGACCAATAGTGGCAATTGTGACGTTTTATATTTTCGTTGAGGAAAAAGCTACGTTCATCAGAGAAACAGATTTAAACAGGGCCTGTGAATCATCCACAGCCCTCTCACTCATTATTTCCCAAAATTCTAAACAGCAATCAAAATCATCATCCTTAAGTTCTTGCACTAAGTGTATTTTATACAGACGGAAGTTATTCTTCTTTAGAATGGTTTCGACTAGTTCGATTGATCCTAGATACAGTGACCAGTTGTCTCGTACTTAACGCGAGGTTTAGATTAAAATGTCCCACCACTGCAACTTCACTATTGTCATTCACTACACAATTTTCAATTTCCCGTTTCTTATTAGCTACAGATCCAGTCCCTCGAATTTTTTTACTACGATGGTATCTTCTAAATTACCATAGAAGCACTATAATTAATTTTCCAAGCACTAATTATTTATATATATATATATATATATATATATATATATATATAATCATTACAATAATAATTCACATAATATAAAATAATTTATATCAAATCTTTCAACGCTTTAAAGTAGAACATATTGTAATCAAAGCTTCAATCAGAATTGAACTTATAATATTCAGACGGCAATTTATGTACATTTCCATCTTTAGAGACCATACCAGAAATTATGCAAATAACATTCTCGAGATTTCCTATTGTAATCTAAATAACTTTTAAATGCGAAACCCAAGTACCTTTGAATCAACTACACTTGAAGATGTTACGTCACAGGGTAGCCACTAATTTTCTTTTGTATACAGATGTAGCGTTTAAGTCCTAATGTAATTATTCTTGTCGGAGGCAGACTAATGGGCACTACAATATTATGAATACTTTTGTATAACAAGTTTACTAAATTTACGAGTAGTAACTTCAACAGCAGTGTCTTGAGCAAGGATCAGTACGTTTGATGAATCTTGCTCCAATATGTCTTGATAGTACGTCAAATTTAAGCATTTTAGTGAATAATGGCCGACCTGCCACAATAGTAAATAATGAAGGCGTTGACGCTGCGCGACACCTCAATCAGCAAATTTCTCAACTACATACCTTTTACTGATGTGGAATTATGTAACTCCATCTTAGCTACGCAAAAATGTAATATCTTTCTCAAATTAAAAACTAATTATTAGAACAATCAACATATTTTGCACTTCACCATATTTTCTTTCCACAAAAGTTTAAAAAGCACTTTGAGGCACACTTTTAACTTTGGACTATGAACAAAATCTTTAAACGATGAAGTTTTACTTAAAGGTGCGACGTTAATAGGATAATTTTCCTTCTGAAATCTACCCACGGTTGGAGAAGAGAATGAATGGCTAACGTAAATGGAAAACTGCACAAGAGAAAATAGCTAGCCAGTGTTAGGACTGTGGAGCAAGAAGGGGGAAAGATAAAAAGCAAACGAAAAGTTAAGTGGCGCACCCTAATCAGGGTTACAGGGTTAAAAGTAGAGACGGGAAGTTAGGGCCCCTTCGAATAAAGACGAAACTGAACGGAAACTACTAAATTCTGGTTTCTAAGAAATTCTTACATGAAATACATTAGCTCTTGTTGACAGTCAAACCACACCAATTTTAGCATTTTAAGCTTGATAAACCAAAAATACATTAAGTACACTTACTACCTCATAAACCTAACAAACATAACCAAAATTACTTAGTTCAATTAATTAACAGAGCTCTTGCTAACTCATAAACCTTATACTATATCAAACAATAAAAAAATTAATTAAGTAATAGGTAATGTTCATAAAATCTTAAAATATAAATATTTCCTTACCTTCATAACCGCTTGTGGAAGGACTATCCCACTTGGGCGTGATATTAAGTTAGAAATTGTAAATTTAATGTGCTGTGTTCTTAACAAGAAAAATTAGTTTATTACATAAAGAATAAATTACAAAACTAAATTTTAACTTTCTGAAGGCTTTGAGTATAGGTTACTATTTTTATCAATCTGTCTACAAAAAAAAAATAAAGTATTACTTAAAATATTTCACTTTCGTAATGAGCTTATATTCTTTTAACAAAAAAAAAAGATAATTTGCTACGGTGTGCGCATATCGTTCACAAAATTTTATATTGGTAGCTCTAAAAACCTCAATTAAGAAAAAACACGGTTCTCCCTTTCTCTCTAACACTGATAAATTTTTTAAAAAGATGCTACATTATAACTTTTAGATTTAAAATCTTAAACGATAGGCATCAGGTACAGAACAGGTCCTCTAAATTTGACATGCATGTTTAAGTAATATAATCAGTTCTTTGACAAAGCCCAAATTGTACACAGCCCAAAAAAGATTTATAAGACTTTCCGAGAACTTAAATTAAAAAAAAAACACTTCCTGGCGCATAATAAGAATACTTATCTGCCGCAGTGAGTTGGCTAGAGGTAGCACAAAAAACATCCTGGTCTCGTACAAAACAAATTTCACAAGTCGTTATCGCCCATTCAAAACTCGTTATATAAGTTTGAACTAAACTGCGGCAGCAACCGTCCACTATTCGTTGATGTGGCAACAATTAAACGACATGGTCAGACCCACCCATCACACGAGTGAAAATTAACATCGAAACGATGAATTTAAAATAACATTTACTCTACTGACACAACATTTAAACTACATGAAACAGTATCAGTTCTTTTGTTATTGTGCTGTAAATCGAAAGTGTTTCCTAAGAAATTAAAATCCTATACATTTTTAAAAACTTAAGGCTAATCAATCGATTCGCAAAACTAAATTATAACCTATCCAACGGCCACGCTCCCCAACTAGGAGCCTCTTAGAACCTGCTGTAAAATTTAAATCGCCCCGACTAACCTAGGTACGACCTTGGCAGCCATAAGAGAGTATCTTGTAACCACAAATACGATATGCATTGGAATAATAAACCAGGAATTTGAACAAATTGAAGTCGTTTACATACAAATAGTTCTAGGATTTAATATTTTTCGACAGTTATAAATAAACAACAGGTGATTGGAAACTAATTTTGCCACAATTACCGTGGTCCGCGTATTTTCGACACTTGCAAAAAAGCTATAGACCGCACATAGCTGAAGTGCAAAAAATACCAAAATAAGTTCTTTAATTCATTGGTTGAATGAATGAATTCTAACCAAATGTTGTAGTTTTTGAAAAAATTGCAAATAGAATTACTTTCTACCATTCTACCGATTTCTACTTTTGTTTTCTTGAATCCAAGAATTCTCGATGAAACAAGTATAGCCCATATATTACATTAATCGACTAAGGTAATTATAGTGGCCAGTAGGTGGATAACTTGGCATTAGTTATTCATAAATTTGGCAACATCTTGATTTAAAAACAATTATTGATCTACAGCTTTATATTAAGAGTGAACTTCACTTGCCAAAAATGGCAGTCGCGGTCCTTAAGATGGTGTAAATAGAACTGTAACTTGCTATTTATATAATGTATTAATACGAACACCAAAAACTATAACTCATTTCAGTGCCAAGGAATTTAGTATCTTTCAAATATTAACTAAATCAAGAAAAAAATAGGCATATAGAGTTATAAGTTTTATCGATAAATCATTAGAAAAATCAGAGTTTGCCGGTGGACGTTATAGAAATTATTTCGGATACGCTAACAAAATTAAACTACGATATCATATCTGTTAAAAAGTGTCAATTGGCGATGCTACCAGTGAACAGTCGATAACTACCCATAAGAGTTTATTATCAAATACACTATAAAAATAAAAAGCTAGCTACCGTTTAGTGTTTTATATGCGCATCAGATTTGTTTTTCTTTATACCTAAGATATTATTAAAAAAAGAATTATTGACGGACCAAAGAACACAAAAATGCCGTGTACCGTAAATGTTCATAAAACTTTCTGCGGCTCTAAAATATTACTGCGAAACTCTAATTTCTATTTAATAGGCAACAGACGTTTCCGAAAAAATGAAAGTATATTTGCTACTTAGCAACGTACACAATTTATAATTATTTTAATATTTTTAAAAAGAATACTGACCAACTAATCTATATATTGTAACGAAAACTCTACTTCCACAAACAATAGTTGTTTATTTTCAAACTGATTAAACAAGCCTTTTCAGCGATTCGTAGTTACAATGAAATTCTAAAAGCTCTCATAACAAGTTTATTTCCAACTAATCTTTAACAGTAATAGTATCATCTTAAAACTGCGATGCTATCTTATTAATTAATTACTATCGAAGCGCTATAATTAACTAATCAAGCACTAATTATTAGTTTATATAATCACTACAGTAGATGTTCATATAACATACAGTATTTAATACCGACTGTAATTTATTTCACATATGTAGAAATACTTATATTGCATATCACGACCATCAAAGCCTTAAATAAGAACAAATGTAATTAAAGCTTCTATCAGAATCGACTTAACTAACGTTCATCACGGCAATTTATATTTTATCCAATACTTCAAGAACATACCAGAATATACAACTAATAATTTTGAGATTTCCTATTGTAGTCTACGTAACTCTTAAATGCAAAACCCTTGTACCTAATCAAGTCCATCTGCAAGACGTGGTGCCGAAAGGCTCAACAATCATCTTTTGTATGCAAACCCTTTGTTTACGTTCTAATGTAATTATTTTGATCAGAGGCAAACCAATCGGCGCTACAATAATTAACCAGCAAACCACACGGCAGGGTACGAATGCATAATCCACTTTTTAAAATTTTTAGTCTTTTTAATAATTCTGGTTTATTAGAATGATACTTATTTAGTGGATCGGCGTTTTCTAAAAAGGAAATGCGGAAAAGACAAACTTGTTTCTTGTTCCCAACTTACGGATACGGTAAACTGAAAACATTTACTAGGAAAACACACTCATTTCTTGATTTTGACCAACGATTCTAATATTTTTTCTGTTTCATGTCGAAAAAGAAATAAATAAGGAGAAATTATAGGTTCATAATCGACTATTTAAAATTATCTGTGTGAGCTAATTGACGAGTATAGTTTGTTAACTTCATATTAAGTAAGCAAAATAGCATTTTTAAAAAGAGAAACCAATTATATTTACCTACTAATTTATTGATACTGTGACAATTCAGTTAGTGTTGTAAAACTAACCACCGTTGTGCAGTGAGGAGAATATTCTCAAAAGTGTTCAAAGCAACATTGGTAAATTGTATGTCGAATTGGAAAGGTTCGCTTCAACCTATGTGGTTGGGAGAAAATCCTTAGAAGTGTTCTGAAACAACTATATTTATTTATTTCATTGGATCTTTCTACTGATGATGATAGCATAGTAGTCGATATAAGTACAGTATTGCCCGAAATAAACAGTACTGAAACTAAGTTGGAAGTGTTTTTATGCGTGCGCTGTCACACTCAAGTTAGCTAGTATAGACCTGTCAAGTAAACCTCAAACAAGTAATTAGTAGGGCCTAATTGTTAAAAATGGTGTTAAGTACAGAGGAGAAAGTGTTTCTGGTAGAGCATTATTTTCGTTCATACGGAATCGGCCGACGTAAAGGTGCAAGTTTGCTATACGTGTCTGATCAATTCACACAAAGGTTTAATAAACGTTCTCCAAGTAATGCTGTAATTTTGAAGGTTATTGAAAAGTTTAGAAATACAGGTAGTGTATTGTGCCAACGAAAAGGAAACTTGGGGCGTCCCAGGACAGTTAACAACAACAATAACCATGAACGTGTTTTGAGCAAATCTTAGAAAATCCGAAAGTCAGCCAGGCAAGGACAGCGTTACAACTTGATTTAAAAGAACTTCCTTTCAAAGAATCCTGAAGGAGCTGGGTACATTTTCGTATGTGATTCAGGTACATCAACAACTACATCCTCGGATTATCGCAGTAGAGTGGAATATTGCGCCAGAATTCTCGCGTTACAGTATGAAAATCCTGAATTTTTGAAAATGTTTGGTTTTCAGACGAAGCACATTTTCACTTGTCAGGCTATGTGAATCGTCGCACAAATCGATTTCTGGGCTTTGCCAGACCCGATGAGGTTCAAGAGGTTCCTTTACATAGTGAAAAAGTGAGTGTCTGGTGTGCTGTTTCCGGACACGGAATCATTGGTCCGTACTTTATCGAAGAGAATGGTAGGCAAGTCACACTTAATCAACAGAGGTACAGACAAATTTTAACACGATTTATCCCTGATCTACGTCAATTCTGTTGTGCACGTAACTTGGCATTTCGAAACCAATTTTTTCAGCAGGACGGGGCAACTTGCCATACTGCTGCCGCAATTCGTCAATTTCTTCAAGAACATTTTCCAAGCAAATTCATATCACGATTTACTGACTTCCCTTATCCTTCACATTCTCCAGACCTCACACCTCCAGACGCATACATTTGGGGCATAGCTAAAAATGCCGTTTTCAAACGGGCACCACAAACCATCGATGAATTAAAGGATGCCGTTAGAGTCTTCTTCGCAGCCCTGAGACAACCCTTATTCAATGACATGACCAGAAACTTAGAACATCGTTATGAAGTCTGTCTCGAACGAGGAGGTGCACATTTAGAACATATAATAAAGTGTCAATAATATGTATTTTTTAAATATACAAAACAATTACAATTTCAGTACTGTTTATTTCGGGCAATACTGTATTTAGTTTTTTAAATATTTTTTTGTGCTGAAGGGACTTTAATTATTGTTTATGAGAAATAATTTCAGAACCATATTTCAAATCATCTTAATAACAAAAAAAAATGCGGAAATTATAGAAAAGTAGTGGATAACTACTAGACAAGGAATTTATGCATTAGCAGAAATAAAACTTGAGAAAACCAAAAAAGCAGTTAGAAAATTTTGGATAAACGAAGATACATCAAAGTAATTGACGAACGAAAGCAATAAAAAAACTCTGCAGGTGTGGGGCAGCCAGGAAAGAAAGGATTAATGAAAGATGTTCGCAAGTTGAACGACAAATGTTTCTTTTGTTACCATGTCTGTTAATTAAAGATTTGTAATAATTCTTTCTCCTGAGGTTTCTTATTATTCTTTCTGTGTACCCATCCCACTCTATGCCGTTTTCAGCTAGTACAGCATTAATTCTTTAGATTCCCATTGTTTTGTTGTGGTATTCGGTGCAGGCGATTGTTTTTGCTTACTTTGCTTTTCTTTCTTGACTGCACGGAATACCGTAACAATTTGTTAAGCAAGGATGGGAAACTTTTGTATATCAATAACAAAACGATAATAGATGCACAGAATATATTGAGGAGCTATATATGTTACAAGTTTATCGTTTTAGAAAACGAAGAAGACGTCAAGAGAGATCAAAAAGAATACTCAATTTTAAGATTGCAATTTGAAAGAGCATTCAGAAGATTTAATTTTGGCAAAGCAGTAGGAATAGATCCCATATCCGTGGAATTACAAAAATAACACAAGAGAGTTCTTTTGAATTTGCTTATAAGATATATGAAACTGAAGAAATACCGTCGGATTTTACAAAAAATGCTCTTGCTATGATGCCAAAGAAAGTAAATCAGACAAACGTGAAGATTTCATAACAATTAATTTACACTCCCATAAATTAAGCATTTTTACTATAATTTTTTGTATAGAAGCGTGGAAGGAAAGTAGATGACGAGTTAGAAGAAGACCAATTTGGTTTTAAAGAAAATAGAGATACACGAGAATTAAGCCTAAATCTTAGATTACTGAAGGTAGAGTAAAGAATCGTAAACCGACACATTTGACCTTTGTAGATCTAGAACAAACATTTTATAACGACAGCATAAAATTGTTGCTAAGTATAATAATCCATTTCGAATGGATCTGCACCTTGTCGAAGTTCTAGATTACTAGAACAGGTGAAATGGCTTGCGTGTTCTAATGAGCTAAAGAGCTAAACTACAGGTCCAACCAAAGTAGTAGGGTCGTTAGTGAGGAACCAGACTAAGACAGGTCCCCGAAAGAGGGCAGCGGCTCTTTCGGTACTTAGATTGGCAGAGACTATAGGGGTCGGTATGGCAGTCTAAGACACACTACCGCGATGTGGATGGCAACGGGAAACTGCCACATTACCTCCCAAGTACACAGCGTACCTAAATTATAATAAAATGATGGTATTCTCTGGGGTATAAGATTACGGAATTAAAATAGTCCCCTATTCGGATCTCTGGGAGGGGACTACTTCGAGTGATGCGACCGGAAAGTTAAAAATAAAAGTCGGGAACATTTTGCGATCCGGAGCGTGGAATGTTAGAAGTATGAAGCAGGTAGATAAGCTACAGAACCTAAAAATCGAAATGAATCGGTTATCACTAGACATAGTAGGGATCAACGAAGTTCGGTGGCGAGAGGCGGGGGATTTTTGAAGTGGAAACTTCGGGGTAATTCATACAGGAGCAAAGGAAGGAAATTTAGGTGTGGGGATAGTTATGCGGAAAAAGATGGGATACTGTGTAGAAAATTACTTACAAAAGAATGAAAGAGTACTCATGGTTAGATTAGAATCTAAACCGGTAAACACAGTAATAATACAAGTATACATGCCTACCTCTAGCTACAGTGACGAAGAGGTAGAAGTGATCTACAAAGACATTGAAGACATTAAGATACGTAAAAGAACACGAAAATTTAATAATTACGGGGAATTTTAATGCAATGGTAGGTGAAGGTAGGGAAGGTGCGGTAGTAGGTTTATTTGGTTTAGGCAAGAGAAACGACAGGGGAAATAGGCTGGTAGAATTTAATCATCACAAACACCTTATTTCAACATCATGCTAGAAGACGATATACGTGGAAGATGCCAGAAGATATAAAAAGATATCAAATAGATTACATTCTTGTTAGACAACGGTTTTGGAATCAAGTAAAAGACTGTAGAAGCTACCCAGAAGCAGATATAGACACTGACCACAACATCGTAATTATGAGGGCCGCACTTAAATTTAAAAATTTGAAAAAAGAAATGGAAAAAGGCGCTTGGAGAAACTAAAAGATAAAGACATTCAAGAAAGATTCGAAAAAAAGTCAAATGAATTGCTCTAAGATATCAGGAAAATATCTGATACTAAGGAAGTAGAAACAGAATGGAATAACAATAAATCCAGCCTAGACATGGCAGCCACAGATATTCTGGAGTATACACAAAAAGTAAAGAAGAAAGACGAAAATACAAAAATAAATCAGACGAAACAGGAAAATAAAGATACAAAGCCATAAAATGGGAAATTATTCGCAAATGCAGGAAAATTAAAGAACACTGGATTGATAAAAAGTGCAAAGACGTACAAACTAAGATGGAAGTAGGAAAGACAGATGAAGCATACAAACTAATTAGAATCAATTTTAGGGATATAAAACCGTATAGCAAAAATATAAGGGACACGGGAGGAAACGTCATTATAGAAAATGTAGAGAAAGTGGGTAGACGGCAAGAATCTATAGGAAATTTATATGCAGGAAAGGAACTAACTGCATTAGAACAGGAATCAGACATTGGAAATGATGACTTGGGATATCCTATGCTTAGAGATGAGTTTGAATTAACATTAAAAGGTATGAAAAATGCTAAAGCGCCGGGTACAGATAACGTGCAAGCAGAAACTCTAAAAGCCGCTAGACAAGCAGTAACAGAACGTCTCTTCCAACTTGTAAGCTATATGTATGAGACAGGCGAGATACCCAAAAATTTCAAATGCAACATTATAGTAACTATACCAAAAAAGAAAGACGTCGATAGATGTGAAAATTTTCGAACAATAAGTTTGACAGCACACGTGTCAAAAATATTAACTAGAATTGTACAAAGACGAATGGATAAACGGGCTGAAGAACTACTAGGAGAAGACCAATTTGGGTTTAGACGAAACAGGGGAACACGGGAGACTATTTTAGTTCTGAGAGTGATAAGGGTTTGTAGATCTGGAAAAAGCATTCAACAATGTAAAATGGAAAAGAATGTTCGAAATACTCAACAAGATTGGAATGAGTTATAGGGATAGACGAATAGTACATAGCTTATACAAAGAGCAAACAGCAGTAATAGAATTAAAGGAGGAACGTAGAGAAGTAAACATTAGGAAAGAGGTGAGACAGGGATGTGCCCTATCTTCATTAATTTTTAACTTGTACATTGAAGAGGCAATGAATACTGTCAAATGCAGGAAGACATTTGGAATTACTATGCAGGGACAAAAAATTGGTATGCTTAGATTTGCAGATGATACAGCGGTATTAGCGTCTAGCAAGGAAGAGTTAGAAGCAGCTCTTAATAAAATGGAAACGGTTCTAACAGAGAAATACGGTATGAAAATTAACAAAACTAAAACTAAAGTACTAGTACGCAAAGGAGGGGAAAATAAATCAAAAACAAGAATACAAATATGTAACACAAACTTACAAGAGGTTAGGATTTCTGCTACCTAGGAAACCAAATAACGCAAGATGGGAAAAGCACAAAAGATATAAAACAAGGATTAGCACAAGGCCGTGCTACATTTAACAAAAAAAAAGCAACTACCGTGTTCAAAGACAACAAACATAGAAACAACGAAAAGATTGCTTAAAACATATGTGTGGAGCACAGCACTGTACGGCTGTGAAGTCTGGACAGTAGGAGAAGCGGACAAGAACTTTGAAATGTGGTGCTACAGACGTATGATGAAGATATCATGGGCAGAGAAAGTTAAGAACGAAGGGGTACTAAAAATGGTAGAGGAAGAAAGAAATAAGTGGAAAACTGTAAAAAATAGGAGAGATAGGATGGTAGGCTACATACTACGGCATGAGAGAATAGTGCGGAATATATTAGAAGCAGAGATAGGAAAAATGAGAAGTAGAAGTAGACCTAGGTTAGACTATTGCACACAGATAGTGAAAGATGTAGGCTGTAGGAATTTCAGGGAAATGTGTAGGCTAGCTCAGAATAGAAATTAACGGAGGTACGCATCCAACCAGTCCCAAGATGGATAAATTAATGACGAAAAAAGTAACTGTATTTAAACATGATGATTACTATAAGCAACAACAAGTATTGGTTAGGCAATATTCTTGAATAATGTTATTTGTGAGAAAGGATTTACTGGAAAACTATTAATTCGGCAAATGTCTCTAAGTGTTAGAAAGCAATAGAAGAGGAACAGAGCTGTATACATGCTGTGTGAGAATTTCAGGGAACTGCGTAGGCTAGCTCAGACTAAATAAGTGCAGGTACGTGTCCAACCAGTTTTGAGACGAATAACCTAATGACGAAAAAATAAGCGCAGATAAATCTGATGATTATTATAAACAACTGCAGGTGTTGGTTGTGAAATATCTGCAACTAATGTTGACTGTGTGAAAAGATATATTGGAAAAAATATTAAATCAGTAAATATTTAAGTGCTGGGGGAACTTGGCAGCCATAGGCTGCTTACCCTCCTTCACAACCACTGAATGTTGGAGAATAGGATATATAATTGTAAAACAATAGAAGGGGACGGAATTGCATCTAAGAAGAAAGAACAACGCCGATGATGAAAGACAACAAACATAGAACAAGAAGAAAATAGTTGAAAGCATGTATGTGGAGCACAGCACAGTATGCTTATGAAATACGGGCAGTAGGAAAAGCAGACAGAAAAACGGTAGCAGCCTTTTGAAATGCTGTGCTTCAGATGTATGAGGATGATAGCATGCACAGACAAAGTTAATAACAAATAGGTTATAGAAATAGTAGGGAGAACAAGGATTTCTGGAAAAAAATAGAAGAAATAAAAGGGCAGAATACGTTCTAAGGCATTTTTGGGGAATAGTATGGGATATATTACAAGCAGAGATAGGAAAAAAGAGGTAGATGTAGACCTAGATCAGATAGTGATAGATGCAGACTGCAAATTTCAGGGAAATCTATAGGTTAGTTCAGAATAGGAAATAGTGACAGTACGCGTCTAACCAGTTCCAGGACTGAAGACTTAATGATGATGATGATGAGGTATAATAATAGAGATTAGTTGTAAATATCCACAAAAAATCACTAGAACCTAAGTAGATGATAAAAAAAAGAGGTAAAGATAAAGAAAAGTGTCAGGCAAGGATCTCTTTATTTGTCCTGCTTTTCAATTTATACACATATGCAATTAGGGAAATTAAGGAACAAGTAAATACTGAAGTAGATGTGCAAGGCGAAAAATATCAATGTCAAGTTTTGTGGATACCATAGTACTCTTGGTCAATAGTATAATGCATCTCAGAAGCATGTTAATTAGTATGATACAGTTTAAAGGAAGAGTTGCAATATGAAAACAAATAAAAATGAAGGTAATAGCATGCAATGAAGATAATAAAATTGACTATTTGAATGTACAAAAAAGGACAGATTTGCTGAGTCAAATGAATTTTGTTATTTACGATGCAGAGTTATAAGGGACAAGAAAAATAATGGTAATAGAAACTCCAGAATTGCCCTAGCAAAGAAAAATAATTTTTCCATATATATAATTTGTCCACATCAAACATTAATCTAAATATACCCAAAAAAATTTTAAGAACATTGTATCGAGTGTAGATTGTATGATTGTGAAACATGGACTATGGGAATTAGAGAGGGTAAAGATAGAAGTTTTTAAAATGTGATGCTATACGAAATGTTTAAAATTAGCTAAGCAGACAGGATAACAAAAGAAGAAGTGCTAAAATGAATCGGTATACATGCCATCACCTATCATATCCAGCAAGTATCATTGGTAGCGGAAGGAAGGGTGGATGCGAAAATTTTTACAGGTAGACCAGGACTTCAAAATCTTGCTCAAATTATTAATAGCGTAGGTTGTGCCAAGTATACTGACATGAAGCAAATGGAGCAGAATAGAGAGACCTGAAAAGTTAATCAAGCCAACCAATAGGCTAATGACAAAAAACGTTAAAAGTCTAACTAACCACAAATTGTAGATGGATATATGACTATACTATATACAGAAGGCTCAAATTATAAGGTCGAAGATTGTTGAGAACAGAAAAGGAGCAAACGTTAATTACTATTAAGTTATGACGATGAGGCAGCAACTTTCTAATAAATAACTTCATATCTTAAAACGTTTGGAAAAATTGTAATAATTTTCCAAAATAAAAGGTTACCGTTTAAAAATTTGTATATCCTTAAAAATGGACAAACATCGGTAATTTATTACAGTATAATCCACTATCGACCGATTGCTGTCTTGGATAATTTTCGCCAAAACCTACAGTTTTATTTTTGAAGAAACAGCAGGTTGCGAAATATGTTCTCTATCAATTAGATACAGAAAGAACTAATCATATTAAATGAAAAGTAGTTAAAGAGCTATAATCTGTCTACAGTTATAATTGTGAAAACCCGTGCTTCAAATTAGTAATTGAGAAACATTGTTTTCTACACTTGTAATAATCCATGGTCGCACTATTTATTCTGCTGTGCAACCATTTCCGTGGGATTGTAACATTATAAACATATTCGCGTAGATGTAAGCGTCTTACAATAATTGTAATACAAAGTAGAGTGAAAATTATGTATTATAAGCAGAAAGATAACCCGCGATGTTACGCCAACTTAATTGTTTTTGCAGAGAATATGATTCTATAAATAATAATACTTAGCAAAATGTATTACACTAATTATCGTTTACTGCAAGTAAGAGTAACTCTAACCGAGAATATCAAAGAGCGCACATTATGGATTTCTCAAGTACAGAATATGAAATCGAAACTAAAAACCACATCATCATTTCTGTTTTCAAAGATGAGTTTAAGAGAAAGTGTTGTGACAGTTAATGACTAAAATAAAAAAAAGGAATGTGCACTTAATGTATTCGACACTTATGCTTGGTATTTCAAATCCTAGTTCATTATTAGCCCAGTAAAATGACAAAATTTGGAGGAAATAATACTGACTGGGCTGAAACTTTTGCAAACAGGCTTGTTTTAGGGTACTATTCAACATATTAAAAGTCTCCACGTGTAGACGTTACGTTTCGATTAGGGTAGGGTCCATGGTCCAAAAAATTAGTTTTTCGCAAATACCTCGGAAAATATCAACTTTACGGAAATTTATGTAGATATCAAAATTGTAGCTTACAAAATCCCGCACAATTTCGTTTTTTATTCAAGTCTGTACGACCAAATGGAGCAGAGATATAATTTTTTTAAACACCGATAGTTTTGCGACGCAACGAAATCGCGTACGCGCGTCGCGCATTTTTCGCTAATATCTCGAAAATGAAGAAGAAGTAGACTAACAACTAATTTCGTAATTACATTCTATAAAACTTTTATTTCGATCATTTTTCAATTCGAGAGTTCATTATAGACTATACATGTACGACCTATACTTTAAGAATTAATGCTGATTTCAACATGTAAAACATCCACATCAACATAAAAAAACGAAATTGTTCGTAATTAGATTTCTCTAGAACTTTTATTTAAAACATTTCTCGATTCGAGAGTCCATTTTCGAGATATTAGCGAAAAATGCCCAACGCGCGTACGCGATTTCGTTGCGTCGCAAAACTACCGGTGTTTAAAAAAATTATATCTCTGCTCCATTTGGTCCTACAGGCTTGAATAAAAAATGAAATTGTGCGGGATTTTGTAAACTACAATTTTGATATCTACATAAATCTCCGTAAAGTTGATATTTTCCGAGTTAATTTGCGAAAAACTAATTTTTTGGACCATTTGGACCCTCCCCTGCCCGCAACGTAGCGTCGACACGTAGAGGCTTTTAATATGTTGAATAGTACCCCAAAACAAGCCTGTTTACAAAGTTTCAGCCCAGTCAGTATTATTTCCTCCAAATCGACAACTTTCTAGTCATTTTATTGGGCTACATATGCATTTGAAGTAACTTCAAGAGTAAACTGTGTGAGAAAATGCTTTCACAATTCAAATAAAATATTAGAAATACATGATATACACATTTATAGTTCCTATTATACAACTTTGGAATCATATTGTCGGTAAAAGCCGTGGAAATTTTTAAATCACGTAGTTGATAGTTCGTAAATTTTCGTCTACAGTTTTGATTCAGATGTAAAAATCACCGTTACTTATAGCTTAGACTTTAGACTTAGATTTTAACATTTCTCTCGAACAACGTCCTACTCAAAATATCTTACATTAATACACCGAATACATACAACAATCTGTTCTGAACGGAGCTGCACCTACCTTGAGGAAGTTCTAGAATACTAGAACGGGTAGCGTGGCATGCGTGTTTCAGTGAACGAAACAGCCGAACTATAGGTCTAACCAAATTAATGGGGAACCAGGCTAAGAAAGTTTCTCGAAAGAGGGAAGCAGTTTTTTCGGTACTTAGAGTGGTAGAGACCATAGGAGTCGGTATGGCATTTAAAAACACTACTGCGATGTGCAAGACAACGGGATCCCGAAACGGGCCGCTTGAAAAATGTTAGGCGAGCATTTTTCACAGAAATACGCCCTCGTTCGGATGAGAGGTAAAATGGAGGTCCCGTGTGTGAAGGTTGTCACGCACGTTAAAGATCCCTACCTTGCGGAACAGCAAGGGTTCGGCAAAATTCAAAATTTTTCAGGTAAAGAAAAACTCGCTTTCTGGCCAATGTAGTACCTTTGGATGGAGCATTAGAAAATCACATGTAAGGAAGACAACGGGAAACCACCACATTACCTCCTAAGTACACAGCGTACTAAAAATGTTTTTAAGATGATGGCATCCCTGTGGTAAAAGATTCCGGAGTTAAAATAGTCCTCCATTCGGATCTCCGGAAGGGGACTACTTCGGAGGATGTGATCGGAAACTATAAAAGAAGAGCCGGGGAACATTCTGGGAATAGGAGAGTGGAATGTCAGAAGCATTAAATAAGTATGTAAGAGAATTTGAAAATTGAAATGGAGAGATTAGCATTAGACATAGTAGGAATTAGCAAAGTTTGGTGGCCAGAGGCGAGGATTTTGGATCAGAGACTTTAAGGTGATTCATACAAGATCAGAGGAAGGAAATTGGGTGTGCGGATAAAGATAGGACGCTGTGTAGAAAACTATTTTCAAAAGAACGAAAGAGTATTCATGGTTAGATTCGAATCTAAACCGATAAATACAGTAATAATACAAGTATACATGCCCATCTCTAGCTATAGTGAAGAAGAGGTGGAAATGATCTGCAAAAATATCGAAGACATTCAAAGATTCGGAAAAGACACGAAAATGTAACAATTACGAGAGATTTAATGCAGTGGTAGGTGAGGGTTGGGAAAAGCGGTAGTAGGTTTATTTGGTTTATGCACGAGAAACGACAAGGGAAATAGGCTGGTGGAATTATGCGACAAAAACAATTTAATCATCACAACACATTATTTCAACAACATGTTAGAAGACGATACACGCGGAAAATGCCAGGAGACATAGGGATATACCAAACAGTTTACATTCTTGTTCGACAGCAGTTTAGGAATCGAGTAAAAGAATAAGCTGTCCAGAAGCAGATTTAGACACTGACCACGACATGGTAACTATGAAAGCCACGCTTAAGTTTAAAAATTTGAAAATAGGGAACAGAAAAACGCACTTTGACTTTGAGAAACTAAAAGATAAAGATATCCACAAAAGATTCGAGAAACAGCCAAAAGAACTGCTGAAAAACATCGGGAAGATTTCTGAAACTAAGGAGGTAAAAACAGGATAGAAAAATATTAAATCCAGCCAGAGAAATTATGAGGTGCGAACCAAAGGAAAACAAGAAAAAAACCGTCGGGAACACGGGATTTTCTTAAGTTAATAGAAGAAAGACGAAGATACAAAAACAGATCAGACGAAGCAGAAAAACAGAGATACAAAGCCATAAAATGGAAAATTATTCGCAATGCAGAAAAGATAAAGAACATTGGATTGAAGAAAAGTGCAAAGAGGTACAAACTAAGATGAACATAGAAAAGACAGGCGAAGGATACATACTAATTAAAATGAATTTTTGGGATATAAAACCGTATAGCAAAAATACAACGGGCGTGGGAGGAGATATCATTATAGAATCGGAATCAGACATTGAAAAGGATAACTTGGGAAATACTACACTTAGAGATGAGTTTGAATTGGCATTAAAGAGTCTGAAAACGAGTAAGGCATCGGGTATAGATAAGGTATATGCATAAACTCTAAAAGCCGCTGGACAAACAGTAACAGAACATCTCTTCTAACTTGTAAGCTATATGTATGAGACAGGTGAGATACCCTAAGATTACAAACGTAACACTATGGTCACTATACCAGAAAAGAGACGCACGGATAAATGTGAAAATTTTCGAAGAAAGTTTGAGGGCACAAGTGTCAAAAATATTAACTAAAATTGTACAAAGTTGAATGGAAAAACAGGCCCAGGGAATACTATGAGAAGATTAATTTGAGTTTACGCTTTAAGGGCGGTAATAGGGAAACCAATAGAAAAAGAAGAAAACGTGTACATAAAGTTTGCAGATCTGGAAAAAGCATCTGGCAAGGAAGAGTTAGAAGCAGCTCTTAATGAAATGGAAACAATACTAACAGAGACATACGGATGATAATTAACAAAAACAAAACGAAAGTAATAGTGTATAAAGGATGGGTAAATAGGTAAAAAACCAGAATACAAATAGAACACGAGAACCTACAAGAGGTTAAGGATTTCTGATGCATAGGAAGTCAAATAACACAAGATGGAAAAATGCAAAAGATATAAAACAAAGATTAGCACAAGGCCGTGCTGAATTTAACAAGAGAAAGCAACTACATGTTCAAAAACAACAAACATAGAAACAAGGGAAAGATCGCTGTAAGCATATGTGTGGAGCACAGCATTGTACGCCTGTGAAACGTGGACAGTAGGAGAAGCGGACAGGAATTGTGGTGCTATATATGTGTGATAAAGATATAATGGACAAAGTTAAGAGCAAGAAGGTTCTAGAAATTGTAGAGGAAGAAAGAAATGTGGAAAACAATGAAAATGGGAGAGTTGGGATAATAGGGCATATACTAAGACACGAGGAAAAGGTAAACCTAGATTTGACTATTGCACATAGACAGTGAAATATGTAGGCTGTGGAAATTTCAGGGAAACGTGTAGGTTAGCTTAGAATAGAAATCAATGTAGGAACGTGGCCAACCAGTTCCAGGACAGAAAACTTAATAATGAGAAAAGTAATTGTATTTACACCTGATGATTATCGTAAACAACTACGGGTGTTGATTTTGCAATATTCGCAACAAATGTTGATTGTGCGCAAGGCGTAATTAGAAAATTATTGAATCAGCAAGTGTCCAAGTGGCGAAGGATCTTACTAGCCGTCATGTTACTTATCCCCTCTGCATACCATTGAATATCGGTAAAATATGGTATATTTTTAGAAAACAATAGAAGGGAAAATTGTCTGCTGCCCCTTAAATAAAAATTATTAACGTCATTGTCATGTAAATTAACAGATCAGATTTCCCGGACAACTTGCTAACTATTTTTTGTAGTCAGTTACCCCAAATTGCGGTTAAACAGGGAAGGTAAAAAATGTAATTTGTTTTCTCCGTAAGCAATTGCATGTTTTTCGAAAAGTTATAGAAACGGAATATGCGTATACTTACAACATGGCTGGACAACTGTTAAAATATCACAATTGTTCCTTTAATCCAATAACTTTTATTGCAGATTAAATTTACCAGCGTCATTTTGCTAATTTCCCGACTTACTAAACATACAAGTGTAGCTGTAAAAAGTTCCAAAAAATTTTGTTTCCGTTTTCTATACCGAAAAATAATTAGAACCTTTAACACCTTGATTATACATCTCGTAACTGATCATTTCTTAATGTTAACCAGTCTTTGTAAATTATAAAAACATTTCAATAACTTTTCAAGAAAGCATTATCATTGTCGTTAACTTCCGACATTAAAATGCGCCTAAACAATCAAAAGAAGTGGGTTACCGACTTTCTATAACCACCCATAGAATTTTGTGACAAGTGTGATTCAATAAGTGGTATTTTGGTATTAAGTTGACATATCAGTAAGTTTTTCAACAAAAAATTACAGGTTCCCCTTATGTGCTTTAAACAAGAAAAGAAAAATTAACATATAAAACCAGCTCCATTTTACTAGTATTATAAAGATCGTGTTTCAGGAAATCAATCTTCAACAAAAACTAATTTTCCAACTTTTCAGTTTAAAGAATAAAATAAACGTTAATTCGTGAGTATATGGCTAAAAATTATTGGTGGGAATACTCTACTTTCAAAACAGACTGGCAAACTACTATTTAAAAAATACGGGAGTGACAAAATTATAAATTACATGAATAAGGGGTATCGATTAATAGCAGTAAGTAATCAATTGATGAACCACTATAAATTCTTACTTAACATGCGGAAAAATACTGCGTGATACAAAAATAAAAACAACCTGCTAGCGCAGGAACGAATAGGCGCTAATAGGTAAAAATCCCACCTGCAATGTATAAAATCTAAAACATCACTTCTTGAAAAATTTGCAAAACATCTTTGGCGAACAAAATTTTTTGAAAAGCAAGTTTATCTGTGAATAAAGCTTAATGTACCTGTGAATGTACTTGAATAATAACATTTAAAAAATTGTAGAAACGATTTTCTGCGATCTGAAGGATAATTAATCTGCAATTAAAAAGCAATTACTAACAATTGCTGTGTGATTAAGAGGTGTGGCTATGGTTAAACCAACATAGCGAGAATAATAATTAGTTCCTTGATATACTATAGAAAGAGCATTAAACTAAGATCTTTCAATGGGTCTTCCGAGAAGAAGCTTCCTGTAGATCCAATGCAAAGAAAAGTTAAATTTTATATAAAAAATATATTGTTATAAGGACCACTATTAAAAAATATTAGTAAATGGTTGTATATAGGATGATTTTATTTCCAGTGAGTAGTTTTAGTTCAAATTTCTCGTATAGTATCAAACAGTACCCGCGAGTAATAAGTGTGCTCAACCTCATGAAATTTCCTAACTGCTCTAACATCGACTACACCAACAATTTTTCCAATCAATGCGACATACAAGATACACGTAGAAACTTTCTATGTCGATCCGGTCGATTTTGTTACAATGAACATCAATTCCAAAAGAATAAGGCAACATGTAGGAGATATTATATGAGGGTTGTTGCTAAAATTTCGGGGTATGGCAATAATTCATATCCAGTCATTAAATGCGTGACATAAAAAATTGATTGATTTGTGCTACCGAACAAAAATGGTAAACTGTAAAAATATTAAACACCTTGATTATAGTATACTTTTAAGGCTAGTAATATTGAAAAAAACGTGGATTTAAATTGTGAGCATTTTAGAAAAGACTGTTCTATTTTTGACTGAAAAAACTGAAAAGGTATGCATACAGAAGTTAAAGACTACTTTTAGTGATGAAGCATCTTCAGGAATTACTGTGTGTTCGAGGTACCAAGAATCTAAATTTGGCAGTAGTAGCCTTAGCGATGTATCGTAAAGGTTGGCCAAGAATATTGAAAACAGCGGAAGATATTAATGCTGTTCAACAAAAGATAATAGCAAATCGATATGCAACATTTAGGGAAATTGAGTCACACTTGGGCGTCGATATTAAATAGAATGATCAAATTTTACACAATCACGTAACTATTAAAAAATATATTCAGCTTGTATTCTGCACCATTTATCTGAAGGTCAAGAAAAAGCTCCTGTTAAATGGAATCAAGAAATGATTAAACAATTTAACTAATGAATGTCAACTTCTTAGATGAAATCGTTTGTGTATTCCAAGTGATATAAAATTAACAAAAGTTACCTGTGCTACAGTGTCTCCAAAAGATTGATTGCTTGTTGTGTCTCAAAAACTAGACACTTGGTTAGTGGTGCTATAAAAGATCGTAAAACTGTCAATGCGAAAAATAAATGGGATTAATCGCATCATTCTGTGCCAGGGTATTGCAATTCTTCACATGCCGCTATAAACAACGAATTATTTAACCAGTCAAACGGTAGAATTAATGTCTCATACTGCGTACAGTCCTGACTTAAATTCTAATAACTGCTTTACAAATCCAAAAATCAACAATCAACTTTGTGGTCAATGATTACCAACACCAAAAGATGCTATAAAAACGTTTATCATTGAAATTTTAGTGTACAATTTTTATAATGGAATAAATTCTTTGATATTGGTTTATTGGTGTGAAAAATGTACAAATTAATTATAAAAGGGAATTTTTAGTAAAGCAATAAAGTCGTTCTTTAATTAGAAATATTTTTGTCTTCTTCAATTCAGAAATTATAGCTGCAACCCTGGTATGGACCGAATATTTGTAATACAAGAAATCAACAGTAAACATTAAATTAATATTTTCCGATACTTTGAATATACGTTCTATAATTTAAAAATAGTGTCCACTCATAAGCATAAATCGCACTTAGGCACATCATACTTCAAAAATCTAAAATTTTGTTTCAGGAAATTTCAAGTGTTAAATTAGTGCAATACTTACTCGCTATAAAAACAAAAGAAAAGAAAATATAGTACATTGAAAGAATTACACTATGAACGGATGCAGAAATCTTATCTTCATTATCATCACGATAAAGTCGAGCGAACTTTAAAACCAACATTATATCATACTACAGAAATATAATTAACTATAACTACCAGTATTGCTTCTATTACCACCTCGGTACTATTAGACAACAAATATAACCACATGTATTAGAATCATGAAGGCAGTCGGACCACCTCTTTATCTAGTAATAAAAGTAAAGTTACAAATATAAATATTGAAAAAATGATAATAGTATTAATAAACACCATTTGTAACTTCCTAATTTAAAGCTTATTTGTTTCTATATGTATTAAAATGTGTTATGCTCGACCTTAAATAATAGCGTTTTATTGAAACGATCACTGTAAAAGTAAAAAATAACGCTCGATGTGAAATAAAATTAATTTGCGATGTTAGGCAACAGAGTTACATCACACATTTACAAAGAAGTTACTTAATATCTACTCTCTTTTTAAAAAAACGCTAATTTAAAATTTAAAAAGTGCTTTTAGGTTGTGATAAAACTGGTAAATAAACAAATAAATGCAACACAAACTCCAATTACTCTCAAAAGCAATTTAATCTGAAAAACAATTTTATTAAAAAATTGTGGCTGCTGACTTTATACCTTTTCATAAATGTAAATGTAGTACCTTATGACAGTTGAGTCTTGAAGTTGAGCATTTATTTCTTATGTCGGTGTCCTTTATTTTTTCAACGACTTTATCTTCATATAATATATTCTCGCTTTTCTGATTTTCAGGTATCTCTAAGTTTCTTTTTATTTTTTCCTTTATTTTACGTCATGAACTTTTTCTACCACTCTCATGTCAACACCTTTCGTGTCCCTATTTCTATCTGGTTTGATCAATGTACTCCCAGCAATGCATTTTAACATATTCAGTCGCTTTATTTTTGGTTTTTGGCATTTAAGTATTGTTTCTAACACTCGGCATTGTTTTAATTTAACCAAGTTAAATTTAAACCAATATCGTTTGATATTCTCATTTAAAACATTCGCCATTCTTTGTAGTCCACCTGAATATTTTGGAATTAAGTTGCATCAGTATCGCGCAGAAAACACATCACTTTTAACTTTACACCTTATTCAACATCGACTATTTTGCGGGTTTTCTAAATTAAACGTCGCATTTAATTTGAAAATAAACCAACATTTTAACATTTAAACAAAAATACCTTTTATTGACTGTTAACGTACGTTACGCGGTTATATACGGAATATTCGGACGTTCAAGTGACCACCCACACTATGGTGATATATTCTGGTTCTTTCAGCAAATTTATTTGCATACACTCAAATAAATTTGATCGATGACGGGTTCTATTTAATTCTTCCGTTCAATCCTAATAAACAATATGTTAACATCTCGAATTTAAAATATTTTCACAAAAATAAGTCTCAAAATTTGGTTGCTTAATTGAGTTTTCAAGCACCTTGAGTTAAACTCTCTCGGAAAATCACATTTCTGTAGCTATGTAACACATGACACCGGTATATTAAAAAAATCGAAATCTATACCATCGGATTGGAGCCAAGAAATCTGTACCATGTTTCGATATCTAACATTGAGTGGCATCTTAGGCATCCTAGTTTCATTTTGCAGGACATTATCCTTACAATCCTACCGAACAAAAAACGCAAGAAACTCTTTGAGGATAAATTTCATAAGGATTTTTCCAAGTCCTTTGGTTTATTTCGAACAATTCTCTCAGAACACTATACAATAACAACACCACCAATCACGGTATTCCCTTTCGGGGTAAGCAAGCCTAGCCCCTCTTTTTGGGGGATATGCACGGTATAACTATAGACTGCTACATTACTTTTACTTTCAGCACAATTCACAATCTTTCTCCACATCTCTCGGTCCCTACACACTTTCTTTGCCTCTGTAGCATTCACACATTGCTTTTGGCATGCTTTTTATTCCTCGTACTTCTCACCTGTCGTTCTTTCAGAACCTTCTCTACTACACCCAACCATCTTTTACGCGGTCTGCCCGTTGCAGCACTACCAGTCATCTTACTTGCATAAATACGTTTCGTAAGACCATCCTCGTTCATTCTTTCCGCATGTCTAAACCAATTAAGCGTACTTCGGTCGTTTAACTCCTTAAGGGTCACTTGCACCCCACACTCGGCTTTGAACCATTCGTTAGGCATTTTATCTCTCAATGTTTTTCCGCACACACTTCTTAGAATCCTCATTCCTGCAGCATTTATACAACAGAACACTATCTATTGGTATAATCGCTACACTTCCTTGGTATGCAAGACACACTGACGGATTCAAAAATTTTTGGCGTCTATGATATATTACCTAGTTATCTAGTTCGTTTTAAATGCGTAGTTATGAAAAAAAAATATCAAATGTGAATACACTCTCTTAAGAAGGGTTTATTTTATTATTTTACTATAACAAAAATCGTGCCACTACATATTTAAAAAACCTGTTTGTGCTGTAGTGGTTTTAATTTTTCTTTACCTTAATTATTATCATACACTCAAAATGTAATTAGTTTAAAAACATAAGTTACATAATTTACAACATAACGTAATATACTCATATTTTAGTTTTCGAAGTACTTTGCAATTATAAGTGTATTTGGTAAACTTTTTGCGCATGAACATATTTCGAATCTATGTTTGTGTGGTTTAAGAAAAAATTAATACAGTATATTAAAAGTTAAATTACTGCAATAAATATTCGTATTAACGTAATTATTATTGTAGTTGTATGTTTTCGGCGTAGTTGAAGTGTTTGAATGTATTGATTTAGGTTGTTTCGTATGACTCCAATACTTGATATTAATAATTGGCATTAAATCTACTTAGTCATAGTGCCACATACTTTTGATTTTCTCAGTTAGTTGAATGCATTTCTCTATATATTCTCCTCTCTTTTTTTGTATATTAAGCGTGTTTGGAATTGTAATTTTTATTATTTGTGTTATTTTATTTTGTTTGTAAACTAGTGTAGTACCCGCGTATTGTGTGGCGTTGCTTTGTCGTTATGATTATTCTAGTATAGTTCATGTTCTGTGTTTTCGAGTATGCTTTGTAGTGTATACTTGGATGCTGGTCTGTGTTCTGTTGGTTTGCACTCTAGAATTAGTTATGGGTGATTACTTTTGCAATATTTGCATGTCGTCTTATATAGTCTGTATTCGGCAATAAAAGGTATCCGCATGTGATATGATCTTAATATTTATTGTTTAATAGTCTGCATTTGTCTGCATACACAAACGTGTTCACACACACCCACTTAGACATGCACTAGACATGCACGTACTCGAGGCAAAACTACGTCGACACAGGTAGCGCCCAAGTTCTATGCATATTATTACATGCGCATGTGCGTACGTACTTGCGAACACACGTACCCACCCGCTCACTATTTGTCATAATCATAAAACTATTATAGCCTACCTCGCATGGTTGAAAGGTAAAAAGTTCAAACGATATATAGTTACCTTACATGTGATTTTCCAATGCTCCACCCAAAGATACTACATCGGCCAGGAAGCGAGTTTTCTTTTTACCTGAAAAATTTTGAATTTTGCCGAACCCTTGCTGTTCCAATCAAGGAACGGGTTTTTAACGTGTGTGACAACACACACACGGGACCTCCATTTTACCTCTTATCCGAACGAGGGCCAATTTTTGTGAAAAATGCTCTCCTAACATTTTTCAAGCAAACCGTGTGGGGATTCGAACCCAAGACCTTGGGCGCAGTAGTCACACGAATACCACCTACGCCACGGAGCCGCCGATATATTGTTACCTTACATGTGATTTTCCAATGCTCCACCTGAAGGTACTACATCGGCCAGGGAGCGAGTTTCTTTTACCTGAAAAATTTTGAATTATGCCGAACCCTTGCTGTTCCAAGCAAGGTAGGAATCTTTAACGTGCGCAACAACACACACACACGGGACCTCCATTTTACCTCGCATCCGAACGAGAGCGTATTTTTGTGAAAACTGCTCGCCTAACATTTTTCAATTGGACCGTGTCGGGATTCGAACCCAGGATCTTGGGCGTAGTAGTCACACACATACCAACTACGCCACGGAGCCGCCGATATATAGTTACCGCAAACTCACATTGTTGCAAGGTAAAATATGCTTTAAGCTATTTAAAGTGATCATTTAATATGACCCTAAGTACAAAACTTAACTGGAATCACATATGGTGAACGTACAGGCCAAAGAAATCGGCCCCCTCTATCGATCCATCCATTTGGAAATTGTGGATTTCGATAATTTCGGTAATTAAATCCAAAGTGTGCTGGTGCACAATCATGCTGAAATTTTTTGAATATTAAGTGGGACATTTTCATGCAATTCTGGTAGAGCATGTTCCGGAAAAATCCTATATACATGACCATCTAACCCTGCAAGCACTAAATACGGTCCCACCACGTAAATGTCAACAATCTCAGCCCAAATATTAACAGAAAACTTACATTGATTATGTAATCTGTGAAGGGTGTGAGGATTTCTTCGCTCCAAATGTGACTATTGTGCGTATTAAAATAACCACCTCTTGTAAAACATGCCTCGTCTGTTCATAATACACTCATAGTAAATTTTGGTTTGTTGTTAATTTTATTGAAGCACTGTTCGTCAAATTGAACTATCTTGGGATAATCAAATGCAATTAACATTTGCACTTTTTGAATGTAATACAGATGCTTCTGGTATTTCTTCAATATCCTCCATTCAAATGTGTGACTTGTATGCATTGCATTGGCAATGGCACGAGTGTTTGTTTTCGGGTTATTTTTAAATTGTTGCAGAACTGCTCTGCACAAATTCATCTTGCTTCGTTAGCATTACCGAAGCTGCTCCATAGGCAAAATGCATGTCTGCTAATTCAATATTTGTAAAATGACGCATTTTCAATCAAACACGACTTCATTACCTTACATTTTTTAAATTGAAAAGGCCCAAATAGCATTCTTAATTACGAAATTTATTCAAAATGAAACACAACAAATTAGCCTTGAAAGTGAATCTCTTCAATATCACATGAATCAAAATGATTATGTAAGAATATGTTTGTGAAAATAACCGTATTAAATAATCCAAAGATTTTTCTTTTCAATTTTTGTTAGACATGAAAACCTTGTAAAATGCTACAAAAGCATTAAGAATTTGTATACACAAAACAAATTTACAAACCCACGAACACAAAGACCAGAAAGTAAAATTTACAAAAGAATTGTTCTACGGCTTTGATGTAAGGATTTGTGTAGTATTATAAAACCCAAGTATACAAAAGCGTGTTTAACATGAAAACAAGTATTACACTTTATAAATTTGAAAAAAAATTGATAGCATTTTCCTTATAACATGAACTGAAACTGTCAACATGTCCTTCTATAATCTTTGAATATCTGACAAGCCTATAATGGATGCTGTTTTCACTAAAAGATATATTGATGTAATAACGCTCGCACGTTGGAGTACCGCTAAATTACTGCTGTGACAACACCTGACGTTGGGCGTCGCTAAAAGAGTGCTGTGACACAGTTACAGCAAATTGTAAAATTTGAGATTACTGACTTACCTTCCTTTCTAACTTTTCTTTTTCTGGCTAGCTCAACGGGAGTAATGGAATATACAAAATGAAATCCAACACAGCAATACCATAAAGCATATATACATTAAAAACCAATTTTCTCTCATACAAAAGAATATAGAACATTTATAGCATAGTTTCTTTCAAACATAAAATTACTCCTAACAAGTACCTACCTAATTATCAAAATATTCTTCATCTAATCTTGCTTAAAATTTACAGAACTCAAATTTCTTCTCTTGTGGATAGTTTATCTGGCTTTTATTTCTCCGCTTATAAGGTTTGTTTGGCCAAAAAATCCTTGACAGATAGTCTATTTAAAAGTCAAAGTGTTTTTAACTCTGACCACAAACTTTCTGGTAAATATCTTTACAAAAATAATATATGATTAAGACTTAGTGTACCTTAAATTCGAATGACAAATACTCAAATATCAGTTACAAACAAAACAATCTAACATTAATTCTTGCGAAATCCACAAAGCGATTATCCAATTCGTAATTAACAGCATTAAATCCCTTCTGCTTCTATTTTTACATTGACGTTAAAATCCCAATTCACCAATTTTTCCATATTATTTAAAATCTTTATTTAGAACATCAGTTACCAAAAGTGCATCTTCGATTTAATTATTTCATTAAATTTTTAAAGAGCTTTTGTATCGAAGAATTATCCTTCATCATTGTATATTACAAAATCAAATAACTGCATTTAACAACTTCTATATTTCAAACGTATACATTTCATATGTAAACTCTGCATGTTATTTTAACGTCATAATCAACGTTCAATTTACTTGGTTGACGCGAAATTATGAGTGAATTATTACATTGTTGATCGCGTATATCGACATGAAATCGAATTACTGAATGAATCGAATGTCGATTGCTTCTGCTTATCTAATTACCTCGTTGTTCTTGCGAGTTTTCTAGATTTTACGGGATTCCATTCCAAAGATTACACACCTACCTGACGCAAGATTTCTGGAAATTCCTCATAAGAGTCGTATCGCGTGATTGATTTATAATAGTGCCGCTTGCCGCCCGTCCAACAAAACGAGTTTAATGGTTCGCGGTCTTCTTCACTAATACGTAAGGCTATTAAACCGTGTTCTTATCGATTTTACACCATTTTTATTATATTTTTAATATTCGCGCTCTTCTTAGCAGAAACGTGTGTTTATTTAATTAGTTTATACAACATTTCTTATTAATTTACGTATTCTTTCTTAATCCCGAAGTTTCGAGAACATGTTTAATTTAAAATGTTATACGGAAGTTAATTTATATGATTAATTAATAAATGAAAAAAATGGCTTTGTATTTATAATCCGCTTGAAAATGATCGATTTGCATTAGCATGTAACTTGTTTTAAGTTATCTCGAGAGTAATTATTTTTACATATACGGCTTAACTTTTGTACACGCGGCTGTATTATCGATTTAAAATTGGGGCTTTTAAATACACGGAAACTTTGTTTTGCTGTTCCATAGGATCGGCCTTACAGCCACTAGCAAAATACTTAGCCAAACAACTACAGCCACTTGCTGAAATGGCAGCTTCATACATTCATAATGCTGAACATTTCATACAGCTACTGAGTACTGAAAGAGTTCAAACACGACATATACTAGTGAACTTTGATGTGGTATCATTATTTACCAACATAGCGATAGAGGACACACTCATACTTTTGAAAGAGAAGTACAACATTAAAGACCATATCATCGACTTAATTTAGCATTGTTTCAGCAACACATATTTTACCTACAACTAAAAACGCTACAAACAAGTTGAAGGAGCACCTATGGGATCACCATTATCACCAGTGATTGCTACTTTATTCATGGAAGATATTGAGGTACGTGCATTAGAAACTGGACACATGGAAGAGAACAACTCAATGGTTTCCTAGAACACCATAACGATATACATGCAAAAATAAAGTTTACCATGGAAGTAGAAGAGAATAACCAATTACCGTTTTTGAATGTACTAGTGAAGAAAAAGAATAACAAACAACTTAGCCACACGGCCTACAGAAAATCAACTCACACGGATAGATACTTAAACGCCAAGTCACATCATCGCCCGACACAATTCTACTCTATTGTGAAAACCTTAATTACACGGTCCCAGAGACTAGCTGACGACAAAAATAAAAAAGAAAAATACGAAAGTTACGAGAAACCATTCAGAAGTCACTATCAGCCAGAAGACCCAAACCAGAGCCGGAGTCACCACTAACTACAGCATGCTTACCATTCATTAAAGGAACAAGAGACAGAATCAGCAGAGTTTTACGAAAATACAAAATAGCTACTACATTCAACGCTCATAGAAAAATCGGTGGAATCCTAAGAAATCCCAAAGATCAGATCCCATTAGAAGACCAAAGAGTCTACGAAATACCAAGCTCAGACTGCAACAAATCTTACATTGGACAGACAAACAGAAGAATTAGTGTTAAGGAAGAACATAAAACTCAATAAAGAAGAACGAAAAGACCTCATCGATAGCACAGCACTTCAACACTACAGCTCACAACATCGACTTCAAGAATACTAGAACGCTAGCTAAGATTGAGCATTACATCTCAAGAATAATCCAAGAAGCCATTGAAATAGAGAAACACACACATAGTTTCAACATAAGGGATAATTCCCAAAGACTGCCGCAAGCATGGAAACCAGCAATTACTAGTCTACGCAACGTTAAATAATCAGAAAGGAGCATTTTGTTAAATGAGCCGTGCAGAACAACTAAACAGCATGCATCAGGATCAATGACTCGAAGCCGCACCAAAAATCAAACCAGTGCAACGGAGTATGTATTCTAACTAGTATATATAGCAGGACAAAGAAACACTTATTCATTCACTACTCAACCTACGGAGCTTCAAATATTATTGTCAACCCAGACTTGAATTGTCCAGAAATAAACGCTGATTTGAAATATTATTGTCGACACAGACTGAAATATTATTGTCAACCCAGACTTGAAGTGTCCAAAAATATACAGACTTGAAATATTATTGTCAACCCAGACTTGAATTGTTACGGTCAACACAGACTTGAATTGTCCAGAAATATACCAGCAGTATTGAAATATTATCGTCGACCCAGACTTGAAGCCCTATTATTATAAATATTTAATTTAAATCAATTACCAAAATTCTACTCACGTTTTCTATAAAAAAAAAACGGCAAAAACTCTTCATAATTGTTGCACTATTCACTGTAACATGAACTTGATATTCTATTATACTTTATTTATTTTACGCGTGGATTTCTGGTTAACAGTGTCGCAGCTTCGACGTGCATCAGTGTGAACTGAGTTGTGTTATCACCGCTGTGTGTTAAATAGCCTTTCCCTACTACATGTGGGCTGGGTTTTCAAGCAGTTCTGCAGATTATCTCAACCAACCAGGTTTTGTCTTTAATATTCCCTGTATTTTGAAGTGGTTTCTGATGTAATTAATTCGGATTTCCGTGTAATGGTGTTTATGTGCTATTGATACTTTGTTATCTTTGCCATACGTTGTTTTGTGTAGATATCGCCTTTTGGATAATTGTACAAAATAAATGACGTAACTCTAATGCTGTTTACGTTTGTGTATTTATGCGTCTTTGAAACTGCATTTTCTTATCAAAGCGATTATTGCATAAAGCTTTGTTAGGTTTTTTCTACTCTACTGCGTATTTATTTCATAAATTGTAGAACACTTCTCAACGCGTGTTTAATTACATGTACGATTATTTCTCTGCTGAATACGCGTTCTATTGTTGAAAAATATGCTCACTGGCATTACTTAAAATTAATAACGGTTAATATACAGAATGTTAAATGCTTGCTATTTACATAATGTACGAATTACCTATTTTTATGTTGAACACGCGTTCTATTGTTGAAAGATATGCTTACTTGCATCGTTAAAAGTTAATTACGGTCTATATACAAAGTGTTAAATGCTTGCTATTTACATAATGTACGAATTACCTATTTTTCTGCTAAATAAATGCAGGTTTCTGATTCCTATTGCTATTTATAGTTTCTACACGACCCTTGCTACTCAATACACCCCTAAACAACCCCTTGTCACAGCAGTATATATATATATATACAGGTTTTCAACTTACATAATATGTTCTATTCTTTTTAGAACGCGTTTTGTAAGGGATGATCTGCATTCTCGCGGATTTTTAACTAATGTACTATACTATTTTAGTATACTATTATGCAAAGCTTATTGTATCATGGTTCTTCCATTTGGAATGACATATAAAGTGTTTTCAATGACGAAGTATGAGTAATTAGAATATTGGAAAGATTTCTTTATTTTCTCGGGTTACGGAGTGTTGTATGTACATGTTATGGCGCGTAATGACTTTATATGACCCCCTATTACATCAATATATATATATATATATAAATATATATATATATATATATTGTAGCGTCGATCGACATGCTTTTGACCTGAATAATTACATTGGAATGTAAGCGAGGCGTTTGTACACACAAGATGGTTAATAGGTCCCAGAGGCACCCCATCTTTTGTAAACAAACGCCTCGCTTACATTCCAATGTAATTATTCGGGTGAGGCAGATCGATCCGCGTTACACTATATATATATATATATATATATATATATATATATACTGATGTGATAAGGGTCATATAAAGGTCATTGAGCGCCACAACCTGTAAATACAACACTCCAAAACCCGAGAAAAGTAAGGAAATCTTTCTAATATTTCAGTTACTCATGCTCCGTAATTGGAAACACTGTATATTATTCCAAATGCGAGAACCATGATACACTAAGCTTTGCTTAATAGTATACTTAAATAGTAGAGTACGAAGTTAAAAATCCGCGAGAATGCAAATCCTCTCCTGCTACTAAGTACTACTTAAAATGCGTTCTATAAAAAATAGAGCATATTTGTAAGTTGAAAACCTGTATTTTACTTAATCTTCTTTGGAAATTAAACCACTCAGAGTTGTTAAAATCGTCTTTATTTACGTTTCGATCCATGACCTAGGATCGTTGTCAAAATAATAAAAAAATTATAATTTGACGTTCATGACATAAATTGAAGGTGACTTTGATTTATTAATGTTTGATTTGAATACATTAGGTGAAAACTTTAAAGTTTAGAAGAATGAGTGCCTTCAATTTGTGTTGCGTACTGGAGCGACTTTTAAGGTAGCCAATATGCTTAACTTGAAATCAACTGATTAATTTTTATATAGTTAAATTTCATATAAATTTAATAACTTGGAGATTGAAAAACATTTTTAATAGTTTCTATTTATACGGTTGAAGGGATAGTTACTAAAGAAGTGTGCGAATACGTTACCGTAAGGCTTAAGCAGCCGTTTTTTATATTTATCTTGAGGAAAAAACTACCTTACTGCCATGATATTTAGTGGTATGTGAAGGGGGTTAAGAAAATTAAGAAAAATATAAAACAAACCACAGCAAATATACAGGGAGTATTTTGAAAATTTGTGTTTCTAAAATCACCCAAAAAAAGTATTAAATACCATTTAAAACGCGTGCTTCTCAAAGTACTTCCTTAAAACATTATTAAAAACCCATTCCGTTCCTTTTATAACAAGATCCACTTCATTTCGTGGCAAGATTAAAAGCATTTTTAATAATAAACGAGAAATCGTGTAGTTTAAATCAAAAACTACTTCAATTTTCAAGATTTTTGAATTTCTAGATTCATTCACAAGTAGAAAACAACCCATAAACCATAAATTAAATATGCAGGCGCGGATAACTAAAAATAATATGAATGGATATTCCAGAAGGAGTTTAGCATTTCATAAATCTAGAGATAACGATTGTAAAACTCGCAATAACAAGCTATTAATTAAAATCATAGATAAGCTTTTTAACATTCATTCTTTAAACAACATCAATTAAGAACTACAGAAAGATATTTTACGAGGAAATAAATCAAAGATAACTGCAATTTATGTATTAATTGACCACATTTCCGAGGAAATTACATGAGCCGCATGAATGAAATCAACTATAAATTTATTGATTTTCCGGATTTACTGACGTAGGAGCGTCAATACTATATAAACCTATAAAGAATCAGAACGGAGTCAATTTTCTTTTGTCGGTCAATTACGCATGGTCAGTCGTCAATTACGAACTGTAAATTGTAAACGTTTAATTAAATTGAATGAAGTTCAGTTCACGTTAGTGTTTTATTACACGTATAAAAATAGCTGTTAATAAAAATATATCTTAACAATCGGAGTTAAAAGCTGATCTTAATTTGAGTTCGAAGAACTAAGATTTGAAGTAAATAATGGAGTTAGTTTATCTGATCTATGGTAATAAATTCATGCAAAGTAAATTTTAATTTAAATAGAAGAATATGATATGTAGCTTCAAATGCATTGTTTAAAGGTGGAATAATCTTAAAAGTAATTGAACGACCCTGATATAGATTGTGAGAAAGAAGGTATACAGTTTAATTGTACGTTTGGACATAGAGAAGACAATCTCAAGATATACGAAAAACAAAAAAACAATCAACATAATTAACGGTAAATCTTCTAAACGACATTTCTTTGTTTTATGTGCTTACATAGGTTAGGTCACATAAGAATTTGGTACATAGATTATTTTTTCTGTAAGTGAATAATTTAATTTGATTTGATTTGATTTGATTTAATTTGATGAAGTCGAATTTCCATTAAATTTGACCTTTATAAAGGGATTTATTATGTGTATCTGATCAAGATATGTTTGACCACGCGGTAAAAAGGATTATTAAAATTATCGATGTTCGTTTCTAAAAATTTGTACATAGCATGATTTACATAAAGAAGGTTTGTGAAGACGAGAATATTTTTTAGACTTGAGACGAGTCAACGATATTGAACTTTAATTGTAGACTTAATGCTTGTATGTAAATAATATTTTTTTTGGATTATGTGTGTTGAAGAAAGATGTATGTGGATGTAGCAACTACTATTTGAAGGGTTGTTTGTTAATATTTGATGTCATTATAAGTTTGATGTTGGATTCTCGCTGTTTCATTAAACTGAGCTAGCAAGGTAATTCGGGCATCTTCAGGCTATAAATCAAAGCATTTTTATTGAAGTCTTACGGCTGGGCACATCATTCGCAACTATCTACAGCCCTTTTATTGACGCCCAACATAGGGGATCACTCATTTCTATTTTATTTTACACGTAACTATCCACACCCTTATATAATATGCATATATGTATGTGTACTATACAACTATTAAAAAATCCTGATATCTGGCTCATCATTTTGATAGGTCACATACTAAAGCACGATGGAATAGTTCGGAATATAACTAAAGCACGATGGAATAGTTCGGAATATATTGGAAGCAAAGATAGGAAAAAAACAGAGGTAGATGTAAACCTAGGTTAGACTATTGCACACAGATAGTAAAAGATTTAGGCTGTGAAAATTTCAGGGAAATATGTAGGCTAGCTCAAAATACAAATCAATGGAGGTACGAGTCCATCCAGTTTCAAGACGGAAAACCTAATGACAAAAAAAATAATTGTACTTAAACCTGATGATTATTAGAAGCCACTACAGGTGTTGGTTTTGCAATATTCTCAAGCAATGTTAATTGTGCAAAAAGATTTACTGGAAAACTATTAATTCGGCAAATGTCTAAGTGTTGGGGATCTTGGTAGCCACAGACTGCTTAACCCCCTTCACATACCACCGAACATCGGTGAAATAAGAGATACATATATATATATATATATATATATATATATATATATATATATATAAACAAAGACAAGTTATTTGCAGTCCGCAATAAGAAAATTGTATATGAAGTAAGATGTATCTGTAAACAACTCTTATGAAAATAATAAAAGCCATTGACAAATACAATTCAGGCTGGTAGTTATATAGCCATTAACAAAACATTAGCTTTATTACTTCATAGGAAAGGAAACATCCACTGACCATGGTCTCGGCTTGTTAGCCTCGTCAGAGTGGAATAGTTCCCAAGAACCCTATAAAGTAATCGAAGCTATTATAATGATATAATTTCGAAACAATCACTGTACTATGGCAAAAGTAAATAAAACCGCCATCAGGTGATAAAACACCAACACTACTAAAGTGTGGAAGTACAGAATTGAACCGAAACTACATAATAAATTTTATAAATGACTATAAAAGTACGTCATGCCTTTGAGAATTTGCGGAATGTTACTGCAAAATTTATTTGCATACGTAACAAACCTTCTCGTGGCGACACCCGGGATCATGCCCCAAGGGCAATTCAAATAAACAAAGACAAGTTATTTGCAGTCCGCAATAAGAAAATTGTATATGAAGTAAGATGTATCTGTAAACAACTCTTATGAAAATAACAAAAGCCATTGACAAATACAAATCAGGCTGGTAGTTATATAGCCATTAACAAAACATAAGCTTTATTACTTCATACTTCAAATTCTCAAAGGCATGACGTACTTTTATAGTCATTTATAAAATTTATTATGTAGTTTCGGTTCAATTCTGTACTTCCACACTTTAGTAGTGTTGGTGTTTTATCACCTGATGGCGGTTTTATTTACTTTTGCCATAGTACAGTGATTGTTTCGAAATTATATCATTATAATAGCTTCGATTACTTCATAGGGTTCTTGGGAACTATTCCACTCTGACGAGGCTAACAAGCCGAAACCATGGTCAGTGGATGTTTCCTCCCCTATGAAGTAATAAAGCTAATGTTTTGTTAATGGCTATAAAACTACCAGCCTGATTTGTATTTGTCAATGGCTTTTATTATTTTCATAAGAGTTGTTTACAGATACATCTTACTATATACAATTTTCTTATTGCGGACTGCAAATAACTTGTCTTTGTTTATTTGAATTGCCCTTGGGGCATGAACCCGGGTGTCGCCACGAGAAAGTTTGTTACGTATGCAAATAAATTTTGCAGTAACATTCCGCAAATTCTCAAAGGCATGACGTACTTTTATAGTCATTTATAAAATTTATTATGTAGTTTCGGTTCAATTCTGTACTTCCACACTTTAGTAGTGTTGGTGTTTTATCACCTGATGGCGGTTTTATTTACTTTTGCCATAGTACAGTGATTGTTTCGAAATTATATCATTATAATAGCTTCGATTACTTCATAGGGTTCTTGGGAACTATTCCACTCTGACGAGGCTAACAAGCCGAAACCATGGTCAGTGGATGTTTCTCCCTATGAAGTAATAAAGCTAATGTTTTGTTAATGGCTATATAACTTACCAGCCTGATTTGTATTTGTCAATGGCTTTTATTATTTTCATAAGAGTTGTTTACAGATACATCTTACTTCAATATATATATATATATATATATATATATATATATATTTAGAAAACAATAGAAGGAGACTGAGCTGTATCTAGGCTGTGGGAATTTCAAGCGAAATATGTAGGCTAGTTCAGAATAGAAATCAGCGAATACGCGTCCAACCAGTTCCAAGACGGAAGTCGAAAATGTAATTGATTAAACCTGGTGATTATTATAAACAACTACAGGCGTTGGTTTTGCAATATTCTCAAGCTAATGGCTTTTATTATTTTGCAAATAAGAGTTGGGTCTTGACAATCATCTTACATAATAATATATATATATATATATATATATATATATTTAGAAAACAATAGAAGGGAGACTGAGCTGTATCTAGGCTGTGGGAATTTCAGGGAAATATGTAGGCTAGTTCAGAATAGAAATCAGCGGAAGTACGCGTCCAACCAGTTCCAAGACGGAAGTCGAAAATGTAATTGCACTTAAACCTGGTGATTATTATAAACAACTACAGGCGTTGGTTTTGCAATATTCTCAAGCAATGTTAATTGTGCAAAAAGATTTACTGGAAAATTATTAATTCGGCAAATGTCTAAGTGTTGGGGATCTTGGTAGCCACAGGTTGCTTAACTCCCTTCACATACCACTGAATATCGGTGAAATAAAGTATATATATTTCGAAAACAATACAAGGGAAACCGAGCTGTATGTAGGCTGTGGGAATTTCAGGAAAATGTGTAGGCTAGCTCAGAATAGAAATCAGTGGAGGTACGCGTCCAACCAGTTCCAAGACTGAAGACCTAATGACGAAAAAATAATTGCACTTAAACCTGGTGATTATTATAAACAACTGCAGGTGTTGGTTTGGTAATGTTTCACTAATGTTGATTATGCGAAAGGATTTATTGGAAAATTATTAATTCGGCAAATGTTCAAGTGTTGGGAGATCTTGGCAGCTGCAGGTTGCTTAACCTTTTTCACATATCACTAAATATCGGTAAAATAGGATATATATTTATAAAAAAAATTGAAAGGGCACCGAGCTGTATGTAACAAGAAAGAACAGCGGTTATGTTCAAAGACAACAAACATAGAAACAAGGAAAAAATTGTTGAAAGCATATGTGTGAAGAACAGCACTGTATGACTATGAAATAGGGACAGTAGGAGAAGCAGACAGGAAAAAGGAAGAAGCCTTTTGGAATGTTGTGCTTCAGAAGTATGATGATAATAGCACGAACAGACAAAGTCAATAACAAAGAGGTTCTAGAAATAGTAGGGGAAGAAAGATATCTATGGAAAACATAACAAAATAGAAGAAATAGTAGGGCAAAACACGTTCTAAGGCATTTTTGGGGTAATAGTGCGGGATATCTTACAAGCAGAGATAAGAAAAACGATAGGTAAATGTATACCTAGATCAGACTATTGCACGTAGGTAGTGGAAGATGCATACTGTGGGAATTTCAGGGAAATGTGTAGGTTAGCTTAGAAAAGGAAACAATGGAACTACGTACGCGTCTAACCTGTTCCAGAACTGAAGATCTAATGATGATGATGAACATTTTCTGGAAAATAATTGGGAACTTTGTACAAAAAGTCTGGCAACTCCTGGTTCATTTGGTTATGTTGTTCCACATTATTTTACGATCATTGAAAGAATATACGATAATTTTAAAGTTTGTTCTTCGGAAACAGGTTCTTAGTTTTGTTAATTATCGATCTCGATCAACGAAATAAATGTTAAAATTATAGAGTGCAGAGATTTTAAAATGATTTTCATTTAGCAAAAATATTCGTTTTTCAGTCTCTGGTTAATTGATTCTGTAAAGTGATGAATTAGTGACTGTTGAAAGTAATACGAATTGCGGTAACATAAAGCACGTATGAATATTTCTGCGATAGAAATAATGTATTAATTCTATAAAGCGTTGGATACAGGTTAATAGGCGTTAATTATTCTATTATAACCTCTATAGAAAACAATAACTGTGTATTTCCTATTTCAGCTTAGGAATAAAAATGGCACGAATACGTCATCAGCATAACAAACAATTAAGTACTGTAAAAATAGTTTTAAGACGCTATAAAAACTTCAGACTAGATAAGTCTTATACAAAAGTTCAAACTTCTTGGATTCTTAATTAACTGATTTTCAAAACTTATTTAAGGCAGAGGGAGTAATAAATGGGAATAATAATAGTGAATTTCAAATAAAATGTTTCGTATTTTCTTCAAAGAAATCGTTGAATTGCTTTCACTTGTATCAGAAATGTCATAATAAATGTAACTAAACTGTCAATGGTCCTTAAATAAAAACAAAGTAAGTAATAAATACTTTGAATAAAAATGTAATAGCCAAAACGCGCAACTGCACATCGCCTATGTAAGCTGCATACTTATGAAGTTGTGGCACATGATATTATTATTCATGCAAACAGCAATACCTGAATAATACATCAATAATATATAACTGCGCTAAAAGAAGGTTGAAGTACAGTCATGTACATTAGTACACTTCGAGTTACCTCGCATTTCAAGCAAGTTATTAACAAGACTGTAGATTAGTTGCCATTAAAATTGCGCGCTTCATTAAACTATCTTAGTATCAGGTAGTATGAAGATTAAAGTGTAAATTGAAGGATAAAAACAAGGACAACAAGTGCATTGGAATGAAGCAACAAGACTGTACTTTTACCTTTAAATTTATTCACTAATTGAAATGCATACTTTATAGTTGACCGTGAAAATGCTTTGCGCTTAAGAGTAACTAACTACACTCTTTTAAAGTAATACAAGCAAGAAGTATGGAGTTTATTTTAATGGAATATAATTAACAATAAAATAAAAAAACACGCTGGCAATTTACCATTAATCAATTATTATTATGCTATGATGCAGTAGAGGAATATTTATTTTATTTTATAGTTTCAGGGCTTAATAACATTACTCTTAGCATAAAAAGCACTAGAAATCTTAATTCCCTACGGCTTGGTTTCTAAACATGGATCGTGTAATTGCGTTTCTATGAAATGATATACGTTCTGTTCGAATTCCTGTGTATTTCTAGAAAATAATTTATTACATTTAAAACAAAAAGGTTTGTTTTAGAAACGACTTGTTAATTTATGCTAAGTTTAGAAAATAATCCACTGAAACTATAGCAATGGAACAAATTATTATATATATAATGATTTAAAATTAAATTTATTTTTAACTTCCGTGAAACATCTAAACGTTCATGCAACTTCATTGGCACGACGGACGTCGGGCGCGGCATGTGTTTCGAAATACATCACTTACATTAATATACAGCATACCTATATGTATGTAAGAAATTTTATGCTCTGCATTGGAATCAGGAAAATACTTACATGCCAAGTTTTTTAATAGCTAACTAAATGCGATACATTCAAAAACGGTTTTCTGCAATGGGTTTCTTATTCAGTCCTTCCTTCTTGCTAAATTAGACACAACAAATGAGTATAAAATGCATCTAACTAAATAACTTTAATAGTGTATAAATATATATGAAAGTTGTACATACATGTTTTAATTTTTCTAAACTTTACATTTTCTAACACATGGAATAATATGCATAAATATTTTACAGCTGCTTAATTGGATTTAAATTTATATAGGTTTGACATATGTAAGTGCACATACTATTTATACTGCCAGAATTTTACTTCTGTATGTGGATTACATTTTAATACTTTAGATATTGATTATTTTAAATTTATTTGGGCTGAGAAAACGATTATTAACTTAGGCGCTGCATTCCTTGTAGGTTTCCAATACTATTTTACTTATCACCTGGTTACTAGCTATAAAAATAATATTTACCTAGTGCAGGTGGTACATAAGTACGAGCACTGCTGCTAAAATTACTGTATGTTAGGTCTATTAAGCTGTCTGAGCCAAATTATCAGAACACATCAAAATATATATAGGAATTAATTGCTAATTATTTGCTTTTTTGGTGATAAAACCAATTTTTTGCTATATCTATAAAAAAAGTTACAAGTGGCTAGATAGCTTAATATTAAGCTATCTAGCCAACTAAAAAAAATATCTACACAAAATAAAATAAAAAAATTAACAATATATAAATTATTTGCTATTTTTTTGCTACCATTTGCAAAAGGAAAAAATCAAACTTTCAAATAATAAAATAAATATCAATATCTACAAGAGCAAAGTACATTAAAGAAATGTAATTGCTGGCATGACTAAAAACTACCTACGTTTTATGAATTATTTACTCTTAAAATATGCAACTCCAGAATTTTTTCCTCACAAAATTAAATGTTCAAACGATACTAATGGCTTTTGTCGTTTTTTTTTTATTAATTTCGTGAGCAACAAATTCAGGATTTACATAATTTAAGAGCAAATAAATCAAGCTACATGATTATGAAATTATGATAGAAGCAATTAATTTTTTAAAAGCACTTTACTCTTGTAGTCTCAGGCCAACTTATATTATTATTATCGTTTGAACATCTAATTTGGCGAGCAAAAAATTCGAGAGCTGCATATCTAAAGAGCGAATAATTCATAAACAATGTAAATGCTACAGTTGTGCCAGCAATTAATTTCTTTAATGTATTTTATTCTTGTAGATTCGAAGTGGCTGGACAGCCTTTTGTCGTTTTTTATATTAATTTCGCGAGCAAAATATTCAGGAGTTGTATATTTTAAGGGCAAATAATATATAGAACGTAGAAATTCTAGTCATGCTAGCAATTAATTCCTTTAATATATACAAATCCTATCGCATTTATCAGCAATGATTTTCTTCTATTTATTACTGGAAAAACAAAAAGAGTGCACCGACAATTTAAACACCGGTAATGAGGTGCCGTCAAGAACAACTGTGTTTCGGTGGCACCAAGAATTTAAATTTGGCCAAAGTAGCCTCCAATGATGGATTTTGGAAAGGTTGAACAACACATCGGAAACAACAGAAACTTTAATAGTGTTCGACAAGCAATACGAACATATCGGTATGTAAAAACTAGGAAAATTATGTCACACCTGGGCAACAACATGAAATTTTATCAATCAAATTTTATACAATCGCTTCAGGTTGACTGCCAAGCGGTCGTATAATGCTCATCTTTAAACGCCAGTATGTTGTGGAAGTCATATACGACCGCTTTGACTCCATAGTAAAATATCGTGTGTAAAGCGTAATTCACAACTTCATAGAAATATTTTAACTGATACATAAGAAGTTAAAAAGGGAACGTAGATTGATATTTACGCATAAAAAAATAGTTTTTTAAAAAACGCTTAAAATGTAAACGGATGTTTTAAAAATGTCGTACGTACAAAGTAAAGAGACGACATATCACAGAAAGTGATTTGTAATGAACTGACTTTATGTTTTTTAATCAGCAGGTCACTTTACCCAATGAAGTTGTGCATCGCCTACTTTAACTTATGATTAAAAAGGGTAAGTAGAGTAATAATTGTGCAAAAAACACGATTTCTTAAAAATTAAAAACTTTAAACAAAAGTTTATGAAATGTGTGTACTTATGTACTGACCAACTATGACTGCTTACAAAAGGTGTTCAAAACGTCCTCTATTTTGTTGAATACACAAACGTGCTCTGCGCCAGTTTTGTACAATACTAATACGCAGACGTAACTACTCTGTATTATCAATGTTCGCATTAACATCATACACTTTATCTTTTATACACCCCACAAAACAAACTAACTAAACCTTTATCTCACTAATACTACTAATTTTGAACAATTACAAAGAAATAGCTTACCAGCATTTCGCAGAAAATAATTTCAAATGAAGAAGTATAATATCCCAGCACTGCACTTATGAACGGTTTGTTATCTTAAACACCTGTAAAGCTTGCGGTTAAGGGTAATGATGTAGGTCAGCAATGAAATTGAGTTATTTTCAATGCATTTCTTTGTATAAACATCTGCCGAAAGTATTTAATTTTTAAGAAATCATAATTTTTGCATAAACATTATCCTACCGTCCTTTTTAAACATCAGTTGAAGTAGGTATTCCCACAAAGTTGAGAATCTTATGCGTGATTGACAACTTGATTGAGTACAGTGACCTGTTGATTAGAAAAAATAAAGTCGGTTCCATACAAGTCACTTTCTGTGCTACGTCGCCTCTTTCCTTTACACGTATTCGTAAAGATATTTTTAAAAACATCAGTTTAAATTTTGTTATTATTTTTTAAGACATAATTTTTATTATACATAAATATCAATCTACGTCCTTTTATTAAGCATCAATATATTTCTATAAAGTTGTAAATCATCCTGTATAGTACACCAGAGGTTCCTCGATGTACAATACTTTATACGTTAAACGACCTCCGTATCATATACCCATAATAAGCAAATGAGAACTTTTTAAAAAGTACGAAGAATCCTACAAAAATTTATTTAACTTTTGATTATAGAAATAATACAAAATCTTATTTATTATTTATTAGACATACTTTTCTGTGAAAACTATTAAAGCAATCCAAACAAAAGTGTGGCAGATTTTCATACAAGTCACACTATGTTTACTACCTTTTTCACACGGTTTTTTTGTTATTTCTCCATTCATTTTTTTTCATAGCACCATTTGCAATAATTTCTCACAGTCATATTTAGCTTCCCCTGTTTTCAACGAGTGTTTTCTTTTGTGTAAATTTTGTCTTATTTTTTACACGTTCAGCTCTTTTTATGACACGTCCACGAAGACTTATTACTTCCTCCCTAAACTCAAAGATTTTCACCTTTATGTTGGCAAGTTGATTATAAATTGTACAAACGTTAACCATTGCCGTTCCTAAAATAAACTCCATCACACGCTCTCTGCACCATTCTGAAGGCTTTTTTTAGAGACGATTGAGAACTGACCATTTGATCCGATTGATCAATGAATGACTTACATTCATCGTATTTAATAACTACACGTGGTTTTTTACAATGCTATTAACCCTTTGCATATCCATGGTTTCATTTGTATGGTTTGTTGACAAAAGTAGTACGTCTCTTTTGTCTCAACGTTTTAGTATACAAATATTCCTCTCATTCACCAAGTCATAAATTTCTCCCATTTTAGTTTTTTTATGTAACTTACTTCGAATTTCCTCGTCGAGTAGCTCTAAGCGTTCCTACATACTGCGTTTTACGATCAAGGAGGTAGTTACAAAGATTAAGGCTAGTGCAATAATAGTTCTACCAGAATTTAGTAAACTATCTCATAATTTTATTATAATGTTTGTAGCACAGATCTTATGCATTCATTCCTTTCTATTCCACCATAAATTCTTATGTTTTAAGCATATCCACCGCCGCTACATAGCTTGAACAGTTTCACTCCATATTCGTGCGTTTTTTTGTGGAATGCATTGTTTTATTAGTAAACGACCTTGGAATGGTACTATTGATTCGTCGATACAAGATATTCGACCAAGAGAGAATACTGCTTGGAAATTTTCTAATCATAATTTTCCAAAAGGTTTTATTTTATGAAAATAATTCCCATCAAAGCAGGTAGTGTTGTTTGAAAAATGCCTCGTTCTCAAAAGCAGTTGGGAACGGTTTCTGGACATTATTTTAGAAACAATTCGGATGTGAAATAATTCATCAGTACTTCAGTATTTATCGCTCGAAGGCATTTTCACCATGCACATGTATGTATGCCATAACAACAACGAATTTCAATGTTTCCTCATCTGTAGGTACCCACTTATGTAATCTGGATTCTGGTTTATGTCTTCTGCATGAAGCAATACTTGCGTTGTGTATAAATTGAATTGTTCTACCATTCCATGTATAATAATAATGTTAGAAAACAAGTAAATAGGGGACAAATCATTCATAAGTGCTGTAGCATAAGTTGGGCTAATTATAGTTTATTGTTACTATTATCCAATATTTGGTGGTTTCTACTTTTTTCCTTAAGAATATTTTCAATGTCAGGTGATATATCTGTTAAGTCGACATCAAAAACTGTTCTAATTGTCTTTCATCGAAGTCTTCACTTTTCTCGTTATTCATAGGTACATTATATAGCGAAATATCAGCTGATTCTAACAGAATTATTTTCGGCAATAATTTTGAACAGAATTCGAATTGTAAAACTTTTTGACCTTTTCTTTTTGGCAGCGTTTTCCAGATTTATTAGAAGTAGATCTTCATTACTTGATGATAGAAATTGTAGATCACAATCAGGATCAAATGAACTGAATTCAGCTCAATCTTCTTGCTATCTAAAACAATAATTAAAACTGAAATCTTTAAACTGTCAAGAAAATGTTTTGTTTTATGTAAACGAAGAAACGGATATATGTGTGCTTACCTGTAGATCTTTTTCTTTTCAATGCTAACTGGGCTATTCACTTTGAGTGACTACTCATTTAACTTTCAAAATTCCCACATGCATGCATCACCTAACATGTATAAATACGCACTAAGCTGATTTGTGTTTTTGCATACACATCCAAGACAAGTACGACCTCCCACGGAGCTCCAGCTCTTTTGTTGCGACTCCTATGTGACCATCGTGGCAACTGAGTCACATACGTCGCTTCTGCCTGCACGGCGTATACCACCGCCTGAGGATATTTTTGCATAATTTCATTATTTATCAAAACATACAAAAAGTTTATACCATTACGTTTTTATATCAGTAAGATACCTAAAGTTTAGTTTGAGAACGATATTTTTTCTATTGTCTTTTATATGGTTGTCAATCTGTTAAATGTTAAAAAATATGACCACGTTGAATTCCCATAATTTCACTGAAGGTCAAAAAACGTTGATACTAAATGATGTTAAGAAATGCTTAAAAGACTTAATTCGAGAATATCAAATACGATATTGTTAGCCGTAATGAAAGTTGTATGTACATATGTACCTAAGCAAAAAACTAATTAAATGTTTTTGTATTCCAAGGTGAAACAAAGCCACAAAAGTTACTCTTTGCCGCAATGTTTTGAAGAGGATGATCGCTTGTTTTGTCTCAAAAACTGAACATTCTCTACAACATGGTGCAACTATGAATACAGAATTTTACACACCCATCAGTTTAGAGCCAGTGTTTTCTGAAAAGTAAAAAAAAGACATATCATTTTGTAGCAAGACAACGCAAGTTCTCAGAGCAGACAATAAACTATTTAACAATGTTAGATAGTGGAATTACAGGTCTTATCCGCTGTGAAATCTTGATTTAAGTGCTAATGGCTTCTTTACATTTTCAATGCTAGAAAATGCTACAAAAAATTTCAAAATGGAATTTGTAGTGTGCCGTCTTCTGAATAAAAAGAATGCTTTAACGATTGGTTTCTTCGCTTGAAAAAATGTATAGATTGTAAGGGGGATAATTTTGCCCCTACATTTAATTTTACAATATTCCACCCGAAAGTACTACATTGGCCAGGAAACGATGTTCTTTTACCTAGAAATTTTGAATTTTGCCGAACCCTTGCTGTTCCAACCAAGGTAGAGAGCTTTAACGTGCGTGACAACGCTCACACACGAGACCTCCATTTTACCTCTCATCCGAACGAGGGCGCATTGTTGTGAAAAATGCTCACCTAACAATTTTCAAGCGAACCGTGTCAGGATTTGAACCTGGGACCTTGGGCATAGTAGTCACACGCATATCAACTACGCCACGGAGCCGCCTAAATAATGTTAGAGCGGCTGTTGGTTATAATGGTTTTAGATACACGTGGAATTTCGAGTATATGATAATTAAATAAAAGTCACGAGATATTGGTTGTGAGCATCATCCACCACTAATGATTTGAGTTTGATCTTACATCATTACTGTTTGGTAAAGTAGTTTCAACGTTTATCGTTTATTCCAATTAATAAAGTAAGCAACGTTTTTATGGCTGCTATTTTGTTTATGATCTGAATTGTTACAAATACGTTGGCACAGATATAATAACTCATTTCGTTGAAGTAGTGAATAAATTCAGGTATAATTAAATTTTCAGTGTTTTGAAATTTCATACAGATTTGCATATTAGTCGTTTAATGATTTACATTGTTAACCCTTGAAAATTTTCCTTTTGAAGAAAGTATCATACAACGTAGAACCAGTTGTTCTCTTACAAAAATTGTTTGTTGCAACAAATATTTAATAGAGTTAAAAATGCGTAAGATTATTTTGGCGTACATATGCTTGAAATAATTTCCATTGCTACCAGTTTTATACCAAATGAAAAGTTAACACAAATAACTTATAAATGTTTTTAGGGTGACGTTAAGCATTTTAAAATTTTATTAACCATCTGTAAAGTATTCAGATCTGAAGGCTGATCGGGCTCATACAAAAGATATGTGCCTCATTTATATTACTAATTAAATCAAATGATTGAACTCAACCGTTATTTCGAATCTAGGCTAAGCCTTTAAGGATTATTCTTGTAGATATTTTAATGAGACCTGTAACTGAGACACAGAAATATTTTATTGGGTAATACTCTTATTATTTTTGCTTGTCTTACATGAAGTACTAAAAGTCTGGAAGTTCTAATTCTTCTAATATCATCGTATTTACTAACTGCAGCTTTCCTTTTCAGGTGCAGTCCTTTTTAGTGAGAATCGCTATTGAGTATCCTCAGGGTATTCTGTTGTCCTGAGCATTATGGTTTCTACCTCTCCCCTTGTGAATTGTTCCATCTCTATGTAAAAGTATTAGAGATACTGACGTACTACCTTTCCCCCAGCCACTTGTTAGTTAACCATATTATCTATATTTTTTCTTTCAATCTATTCCACAATAAAATTGTGGTAGATTAATATTACCTATCGAGAATTCTTATGTAACTGTGTCAAGCCCAAGGTAAGGTTTGGATGGAAATTGGCTTATAGTAAAAGAACACTCTTAAGACATTTAGCTATCTGGGTTTTTGGCCCACGGTCGCATGAGATTGGGTCAGTGGGTATATTTAAGTTGAAAGAAACAAAATAAAGGACGCCACCTAAATTTTTTATAAAGCAACTGACTAAATGAATTTGCTTAAAGGAAAATTTGGAAACCTATATTATCACAAACCACTTAAATACAAAGTTTGATTGTCACACATATCATACTTACATCTGATCGTCTTCTCCAAGGATCTAACGATGAGTGGGGTGACTCTGAAACATAATTTCTACCAACATAGACACCCTATATATATTACGGATCAGTATGAATATGTAATCTTTAAATTAAGTTCAATTGTTTCTACTATCGTGATACTCTTTCGGATAAGTTTACTTTGTAAACACCGAACAAAATTTGGAAAATTTAATATTACTGAAAAATGAATTGAAGTCCAATAAAAATAATTCTGTATTCTCTTTTAAGAAAAGTAAATAACATCATAATAAATAAGAGTACTTAATAAAATTCAATTCTTATGAAAGTAATTTTTAAATCAGATATTTAATTATGGACATTATTTTTTTTATAAGGTAGTCATTGTAGCGCTAATCGACCTCACAATGTTTAAATATTCCTTATTTAACTTTTGGCAAAAATCAAAAATTGACAGATTACTTTAAGTTCCAATTTTCATCATATAGCGTTCAGGTCTTATAACTTAACATATTAGTATTTTAATTCGTCATAAACAAGATAACTGTGACGAAGTATGTCTACACCTGTACAATCGGTGAGATATGTTATCTTAAGTTGAACACACTATTAATTAGAAATAGGTTATAGTACTCATTGTACTTTATACTTTACAAAAGGATCTTTTGAAAATTAATTGACAAAAATATTTATACAAGTCATAATAAATTGCATACAGCAACCTGAAGTAAAACAAGTTTCAAAAGGAAATCATTACATGCAAAATTTACGTAATGGACTTTGTAACGTTAGCATTATTTTAGAAACTAATACTTTCTTACCGATAGCGGCAATGACCTGTAACCTTCAAACGACCTGTGCATCAGTGGAACACGCTGGTTACATAGCGACGTCGGCCACGTGTGGATCACAGTAGTTTACTCATTTACCTTCTAAACGAGTTCCATAAATTTAATTAAATCAAACCAAATAAAATATTTTCGTTGATCCAAGACTGCATCGAAATTACGTGAAATTACATCAAAATTATTACAAGACCATCCACATTTCCAGAGTTATCGAAGTTTTAAAATTTCAAAGTTTCAGAATATCAGAGTTTTAACATTTCAGAGTTTTCAAAGTTTTCAAAGTTTTCAAAGATTTCAAAGTTTTCAAAGTTGCACGTTCGCCAAGGGATTTGTACACTACATTTCTAGTTTAGTTGTCTTAGACTACTTTTAACATTCTGTCCGTCTTTTACGACGTCTTCGCCAGAAAAACTTGATTTTCCTGCACATGTTGAGTGTTTTCAACACCAAGCGACCTTCCAGTTCAACTAAGAAACGAAAAGTGACAAACGATCGCCAATCGTCGGAACAATTTGAAATCTTAGATAGTTTAAGATGTAGGAACACGTTAACAAGTTTGTATATATAAATGTTATCAGTAAGGAATATGTAGTATGTAGTAGATTTTAATTGTAATTAGAATTAAAGTGTGCTTTGGGAGTTTATTGGTTATTAAATATGTAATAATGACTGAATAAATTATATAAATGTTGTTAGATAACAACTAAAATAACAGATGCACCGCGCTAAAGTAAATGAACAAATTTACAGAAAATTTATATGTTACAACCATGTAAACAACAAATCTACGATCACTCTCGTGCCTACTGCAGGGGTAATACCCGAGCTATGCCGTAGTTGCGCTTTACCTTCTTCTAAAGCTGTTTAGCATCCGTTACCTAGACTCTCTTTTGTGGCAGGTAATGACGGTTGACCTGCCAGTGCGAAAAATAGATAAATGGGTTTCAGTTTCATCTTTAATACTCCAGGTAATAAAAATTGTTACAATTCGAGTTCAAAATAGGGATGTTCTGATATAGTTACAAGGAAAAGAAAATTGTAAAACACATAAGCAATAAATGCTGTTCGATCAGTTTGAGTAATTGTAATTGTACTGCAAATTAGATCTATGTCCTTTGCAATATAATTATGTCCACAATTCCAGAAATACTAAATTTTTTGACTAGGCATAGGTTTATAAAAGTCACTATTACCTCATTAATATATTTAAAACATGTATAAATTTGCGTAAAAATCAAACTCGAACCTTATATTCAATGTTATTTATGTAAACTTGTATAAAATATTATTCATTGTGTAATAAGTGGACAAAAGTAAAGCATATTTAATGAACATAGTGGTTATACATGATGGAATCCTAATAGAGATTAAAACAAATTTGTTGTATACCATAGGTATTACAAATAAATTAATATAAGAACTGATGCAAATATGATTCAGTGTTAACGTTTGTCCGCGGCTATTATAACAATAGTGTATTTATGAAAAGGCAATGCTAGACAAAGTTGTCTATTTTTCTACCTATCTATGAATTATTTGGCAAAAGTAAACGTGGATTTTTTTAAATTTTCCAATGCACCATCCGAAGGTACCACATTGGCCAGGAAACAAGTTTTTACCCAGAAATTTTGAATTTTGCCACACCCTTGCTATTCTAAGCAAGGTAGAGAAATGTTTAAGGTGCGTAACAACATTCACACACGGGATCTACCTTTTATCTCTCATCCGAACGCGGGCGTATTTTTGTAAAAACGCTCGCCTAATATTTTTCAAGCGGTCCGTGTTGGGATTCGAATCGGAACCTTGGGTTCACACACAAACCAGCTAAACCACGAAGCCGCATAGTAAATAAGGATTACAAAAAAATTCCTGTTATAGTTTCTGGTTCCGCAACATAAATGGACTACATATGGCTATCAATTACCAGTTACAATCAAATTTTGAGAATTTAACCTGCCAAGAGTTCAGTTCTACGTCTACAAACGACAAAAATTAAAAAGTAATGGTATGAACTCGTTTTTGCAATTTTTGAAACTAACATAACAATATGTCGTTTAACTAATCTACTACCAATAAATTTATTAGCAATGAGCCATCTTCTTTTCTTTTCAAATTACAGTCAAATATTGATATATTTAACAATTCTAATAGTTCGTATAACTAATTTTTTAGCAAATATATCTAAAAATGGTGAAGTTTTCTACACAATTTTTTACGTAGATTAAGGTTTATTATTTACAACACTTTTGAAGTTATAAACTTATCGTAAACATCTACAGGTGTTAGTGTTGCAATATTCTCAACAAATGTTGATTGTGTGAAAGGGGTAATTGGAAAACTATTTATTCGGCAAATGTCTACGAGCTGGAGGTCTCTTGCTAGCCATCAGGTTGCTTAATACCCTTTGCGAATCATTGAATATCGGTGAAATAGGGTATGTTTTTAAAAGATAATGGCAGGTGAAAAGTGCAAAAGATACAAAGAAAGATTAGCACAAGGCCGTGTTATATCTAACAAGAAAAGCAGCTGCTATGTTTCAAGGCAACAAACATAGAATCAATAAAAGAATTGTTGAAAGCATATGTGTGGAGCACAGCACTATACAGCAGTGAAACGTGGACAGTATGAGAGGCGACAGGAAAATGATAAACGCCTTTGAAATGTGGTGCTACAGATGTATGATGAAAATATCATGAACAAAGTTAAGAACTAAGAACAAAGAGGTTCTAGAAATAGTAGGGGAATAAAGACATCTGCAGAAAACGGTAAAAAAAATAAAAGAGATAAGATGATAGGGTACGTTTGAAGGCATGAAGGAATAGTGCGGGCTATATTGGACGCAGAGAAAGAAGAAAAAGAGAGGTAGAAGTAGACCTTGATTAGACTATTTATTGTACAGATACAGTGAAAGATGTAGGTTGTGGGAATTTCAGGGAAATGTGTAGGTCAGCGCAGAATAGGAAATGATGGAGATACGCGTCTAACCACTTCTAGGACCGAAGACCTATCGATGATGAATGTAAACTTAAATTTTTCTAATAGAAACCGCAGTTGACTACCATTTTACTTCAAAGCTCTTTCTGAAAGTTTTTCATAAATATATAGTTAAATATGGTTATATTTTCATTTACCGAATGTACTCCATTATTTGTTATAATTGTAGTCTGTTTTAACAATATTGGCGTTTAGTTATTATTTTAAACTGTTACATTTAATGAATAGAAAGATTAACATGTATATGAATACATTGTCTATCGTTTTTATAGTAAAAGTAGGAAATCAAGATATATTGAAATTATTCATCAATAATTCGAGTTAAAACAGTAACTACCGAATGGTAATTGGAAACGTTATTATAGTTACTAAAATTTATGATTTAGGTTTTACTAAGCACCACAGCATATAACAAAAGTCTTACAATAGAGTTCAACGGTAAACAACCGAAATATTTAAAAAGTCTCCCTATATTTACTATTAATTACAAAAGAAGTAAAAACGGGGGAGATAAGTTATCGAACATTCAATACAAACTCAAGATCGTACAAAATGTGGTATCTTATTGAAGTTTTACTCAAACAGTTTAAAAACTAATATTCGATTAAAACTTATCTATGTGTATAAAATGTTGACTCGCGAAGGATGTACATATTTCATCATAAAATTTACTAATACCAAAACCTAACCGCGAAATACTGAAGTATTTATAATTCGTCAAATGAACATCAAATCATAAACCAACATTTGTTACTAAATTGGTTTTTAAGTAATAATGCAATAGTTTCCTTTCAATTACTTGATAATGAATAAATATATTTGTCATAATCTTTAATGAATGACAGCTATTGTACAAAAAAAGGTTATTTTAAATTTGGCAAAAACGTTTCTGACAATATGCAAATTTCAAAATGTATTCGTGCAGAAATTCAGAGAGCAGCCTTAAATCTTGATATTGTATTCATTTAATGGACATTCTATTCTACTGCCATTAAATACACTGGTCCTTCTCCGTAGCGTAAAGTTCAGTAATTAATTATCCATACAAATCGAAAAGTTCACGACGTATTAATGGTATATCTGTACTCACATAGATAGCTACTAACATGCTAATGATAAATACCCTTTGGGAAGTAAAAACGTTTTAGTTAAAATCGATGTCATTAGAACTCTAGAAATGAACCTGTTATTTGTATAAGGTATTATATGAATATTCATCTTTACGTTTACATTCCGTTTTGTATGTATGATTTGAGTAGTGTATTATGGGCGTAATCAGCACCACATTTCCACCAGCATCCACATTTCCACACACATCTGGACCAAATTTACATGTAAATTCCCATAAGGAGGAAATGAGGAGATTCATCTCCACATTTCCACAAGCATCCACATTTCCACATACGAGATAAACCTATTTTTAAGATTTTTTACCGCTAACATTCTGGACCAAAAAGTTTTCTTCGACTAGCCATTTTTTTATCTTTCATCTGAACCAAATAGTTTTCTTTGTCTAGCCATTGCATCTTTCGAGATAAACCTACCTTGTTTCGTATTAATTAATATTAGATTTTTCTCAGCTACCCGAATCTTTAGGAATTTTTTAGATTGCATCACCCCCAAGGGAGCTACCCCCATTTTAAGATTTTTTTACCTATAGCGACTTTTGAGCGTTCTTATAAATTTTCTTAGTCATGCGATACATCTTGTTAGCTTAGAATTTTATTGCAGAATCTGTAAACAGATTTAAAATCGGACTACTCCTTACAAAGTTACACTTTAAGCTCTCAAACCTCTAAATTTCACCTTTGCTTTATAAGCAAAACTAACAAATAGTTTTCCTCGTCTAGCCAATACATCTTTCGAGATAAACCTACCTTGTTTGGTATCAATTAATATTAGATTTTTCTCAGCTACCCGAATCTTTTTATTTCTAATTTTCAGATCTCCGCGGCTAGCTCTTTTTCAACGTCTTAAAACCGGTTGTAGAAATTGTTTTGTGAACCTTAGAATTTTGGTGTTGAAAATAAAAAACTAAACATATTAAATAAAATTTATTGATAAAATAGCCGCTACTGAACACCTTATCCATCTAACGTATTAATTTTTAAATAATATTAACAAAAACGCTAGTTCGCAGGATCTGAAATTTGTGTAAACAAGGATGAACTCCATTCAACGGTACATCAACTACTTATTTTCTCTTTAGGAATATACACCAGAAACTTGTATGCTTTAATTAATTAAAAGCAGAAAGTTTTGTCCGAAACGCTACTGTAAAATATATAGAGCAAATAAATTATTCCCTGAATGTGTTTTCAATTGCAATAACTGACTATACAATCACAATTTAAATTACACTTTATTTAACTAAGTTACTTTAAACAAGAAATTACCGCATCCAAAAATTCCAATGCATGCTTAACAATAATGTAGAAATGGCAAGGTCGACTTTTGATGTCCAATGTAATGTGTTTTAAATATCTAAAAAGAAAGCGCATTTTGCTGGTATGAAATCTATGGAATTTCTCCTGTAATGAAAGAAGAATGCATTCGTAATTGAAAATGCGTGCTACAACTTTCGCTAGATACCAGCCATGTATGTTAATTAGAAATTTTGTGTATGACATCATTAACTACCTAAATTCCAGAATTAACAAAAATGTAATAAACCAGATTAAGTACTGAAAGTAAATGGGTCTTATTACCTAAATTACCTTACGTGACGCGGTAGAAGCATTATAACGCAAATTCCGGAAACTTCAATGTAGTATTAATAAAATTGTAACTCGTAATCCAACAAATATTCTAGATTTCTTAACGAACATTTGAATGCTGTTTTATAATTTCTTTTCTTGGACTTTCTATTAATTATGTTGAGAATATGTTTCAATGACGCGCATTTCAAATCGAGATATAATTGTTTGTAGATTACCAATACCACGAGGCGCTGAAAAGTGCGTATTTACGGAAATACAAACCTCATTTAGTAGTATAATTAACGGATTCAAAACGTATATAACGCAGCCTGGTTAGTAGAATTCTATTAGTTTCGCACGCTTTTGTGTAAAGCCCGTCGAAATTTTAAACCGTTGTTTCGCGTAGTTATTTTGTGGAAAGTTTTGAAGGAAGATTTAAGGTAAGTTTACATTTTTTATTAAAGTAGAACTGAATTTATTTGCAAACACCAATTATTATGTATTCGGTTATTGGTTCTTTGTATTTTAAAACATTAATTTTTCCAAAGTAATGCGCTGTATTACAGATATATTTTTCCAAATTTTAAAGGTATGCTTTTGCTAGAATAAAAACAATTCTCACAAAATATTTTATTAAAATTTTAATACATTAACAAAATGCTTCAATACCAATACGTTTTCTTTAGAACAGCTTAAATTATTCAAACAATGGTTTAAACAGTGATTGTACCTATTACCGAATCTTCTTAATTCTTTGAGCCTTGGAAGTAAGAAAACACTCTCCATGTTTAAAATGTTGTTTGATAAATATTTTGACAGTAACTGTCTTTTCTGTTCTCCTTTAACATAGATAGTAGCATCGGGGGGTATGACTTCTTTCAGCAAATCGCCTACATTTGTATATCCACTTGTGGACTGTCCATCCCAGCTAAGCCCATGGATTCTTTGCTTTAACCACTGAACTTGCTTTTTGAAATCATCACTTAGGGTGTTGTACTCCACAGCCATGTCCAGTATCTCATGCCATATTACATTATTCGCTACATCCAAAATGGTAATCTCCTTGCAATAGAAATCACTAGTTTTGTATTGATATCCTTGTAAATCGATTATGAAACACATGCTTCCTGTTTCAAATCACAGATGGGAATGGGGTTCTAAGCAAATCTCTCCCATATATCCAGTTAAGGGACTTTACTCCCTCCTTTTATGATTTTTTCATCCAGGTAATTATCTGGATGATACTAAAGCAAGTCTGTTTTCTTAATCCAACTTTTACCACCCCCCAACCACAACACTAATAATTCGCGTCCGTGCTTCCGTTTCCGTAAAACTTTTTCCACTAAGTACGTGTCGGGTGCTGCTGTAAGCTGAATTTCATCTTCGTAAAAAGCACCTAGAATTGGTCGACCTTCCAAATCTTGTAGCAGATAGGTTGTCGGTCTCGTTTGTTGTGCTTTAACAATTTTGAATAGTTCTGTACTCCAGTTTGGGTGAAATCCTCGATCGAATACTGCTTTATATTTTGATATACGCACAATGTCTCCAACCTTATACAACTTCTTGTGACTTTTAGAAACGCTGTTAGCGGTGTAAAGTTTTATTCTTTCCGGATGTTCTTCTGCTTCCATAGGTGTCATGTTAATAGCCCGATGCGGTGTATTATTGTATTCTTCCATAACCTTAGGCAAAATATTCACCCATTTATGACTGCCTTGCAAGTAAAATCTTCTGTACAATTTGTTTTTGATTGTTCTAATCAACCGCTCGACCATGCTAGCTTTGATTGCGGAATACGTGGAGTAATGGTTTATCTTACATTTTGCATAAGATTTTTAAACCAGCGGTTGTAGTACTCTTTCCCAAAATCCGTTTGTAGATTGATTTTACGTTATTTTCTCCTTGCAGCATTTTGTCCAATATTTTTTCATAGCATTTGTGACTTCTGATCCAGTTTTATTTTTAAAGGTTCAGCTAAAGCATATTTTGTGAAACAGTCCACTGCTATTATAATATATCTGTACCCATTGTTCACACGCGAGTAAGGCTGCATTTCGCACAAGTCCGATTGGATAAGATCACGTTTCACATGTTTCAGATTTGTATGACGACGCTGAAAATTTTTTCTTGCAGGTTTAAATAATTCCTTAACGATGATTTCTTTACTCATTTTTGCTTAACACTGTTGCTAAACTAATAGGGTTATCTTTATCCAATTGCACCTTTGACATAAACTGAAGCTTTGGTTTGTAGTATTTGTTTTTTTATAGCTTCTGGTGACGCCTCGTAAATCGATGCTATTGCAAGACTGAGCTCCTTTTCATTTGTCTCAGAAGTTGCAGTCAAATTAATAAAAAAACTGTATAAACGTTTTAAAGTCAGATACAAGCTTATCCAATTTTTCATTTACATATTGTTTATTAACTGCATCAGATGGCTCAACTGGTTGAGCAAGCATTGCGATACGCTGGTTTCTTGCATTGAAGGCTTTATCTTTACGTTGTATATCATCAGAACTTTTTAGACAGTATGAAAAGGCTTGATTCACGAGCTTGATTACAGATTTCTTATTAACACAATCACTATCTTCTTTAGGGTCCATTACATCCACTAGCCTTCGTTTACGAAAACTAATTGTTTCTTCTCCAGACTTGAATACTATAGTACTCCTCTGATTAACACAATCACCATCTTCTTTCGGGTCTGATGAATTCACTAACCTTCTTTGCTGCATATCGTACCCATCACCATCCAACGTTAGCACAAATCCTCGACCTGGAGGACCGCGCCGAATATCAGCATCTTTACGCTCTGAACGTCCGAAGCGGTCGATAGGCATTTTAAAACTGTGTAATTATTTGCTGAGCTCACTGTATTATACCTTCTTCTCTCAACTCTTCTATTATGGACACCATCTCGTTAATGTTTTCCTCGCTTGTATTTCCAGCTCGGTTGGATGCGTTCAACAATCTCAGTCGATCCACAAGTTCATGTACATTATTCCAGTAGACATATTGCACCGGCTTTGAATTTAAACTTTTGTAAAACCGATTAGAAAAGCCTAAACCCGATCCCTTAGACTGTTTTCTTCTCTTTGGCTGTTTTCTTTCAGGATTCCTCCGAAATTCGGTGAGATATTTTGCACATATTTGTTAAACTTTTGTTATTTGTTGGGAATCCGCTTAAATCGTGCACCGCAAATGGGTTAAACTTTCTTCTCAAAATCGAGGCAGATTTGATCATTTCCAAGTAATTCGGCAAATCTTCATGCAAATTGAAATCACCATCTTCGGGGCTGATGTCTTTGTAAACCAGCAGGTTGTATAAACCCTTCGTACCTGGATATATCACATTGTTTAATGTTATATCGCTAGTTTCCGGGTTAATTACCAATACACTTTTCCACAAACTCCATGTATCGGTTTCCGCATTATACTTTACTCCATAAATTGATTTGTCAATATTTTCGTCCTCGTCTCTAGCTAACACATCCGCATAGTAAAGATGGAACGGTTCTTCTGGAACGAGTTGTTTAATTTTCTTTATAGGCACGTCCATGTTTTCAACTTTAACCTTTGTTGTAGGTGTGGGAATTTTTCGGTGATCGATTGCAACTGGGAAGCGGTTATTTCAAGGGATCAATCAATTGTTTGTGCATCTCTTTGAATTTTTGCTGAGATGTAGCGTCTCCCTTTTGTACGCTACAAACTTTTTCGTACAGCATCCTGCATAAGATGAAGACTGCGTTTATTCGCAATAAAATTGTTAACGTCCGTCATCATGAAACTTTGGATGAGAACTAGCTGTTTTTGAATAATGTCAAATATTTATATACTCGTCGAAATTCCTCCGATACCGCCCTTATCCAAATCAAAATCTTTCACAACAGTTATAAAATTATGTTTTGAGTCACCCCAACACTGTAAACACATTTCTTTAAATTTCGGATATGTCATGTCACCGCTTATATGATCCGAAAAGATATGGCGAAGGTTTGTATCATCCTGTTTCCATAATGCGATTACATTGGCGTTATCTCTGAGTCTATGTTTTAAGGCACTAGCGTAAGTTTGACATAGATAGAACGAATCTATTGCTTTATGTCGACCGAACGAGAAAAATTGAGTGATTTTACTTTGCTCGTTTACAGGTATATCATCGAAAACCATAATTGAATCTTCTTTGGTATCTCTGGGTTCGATCAAATCATCGTAATTTTCAAACTCATGGTATCCAATTTCTTCTTTTAATGGTGTAAAACGTTTCTTAACAATTCGTATTTCGGTTGATATAAACTTTTCGAAAATACATAGACATTTTGGAATCTAAGCCGTTCTCGTGCAGGATCAGAGATATTAAAGCGTTAGTCTTCCCACAACTCGATGGTCCCGCGAAGATAGCTCGTATGTTAGACGGGAACAATGAACCATGTTTACCATCCTCTCTTGCACTAGCAATAGCAAAGTTATCATAATTCTGTATAGGTATTTTAACTTCTTGTATAGCATCACCCGTGTCTCTCACATTTTCCGACCTAGGAGCACCATTCTTCTTTTGAGGTTTACGGAGATCTAAATGCCTGCTTAACGTTCTTCTGGGTATACCATATAACCTACTTGCAGAGTTAACACTTATACCCTTTTGTATTTCACTAACTGCTGTCTCTAAAGATTCCTTGGTGTACATCTTTCAAATATAAGTTTAAAACTGATTCAAATTGAAAATAATATTCCCTTATATACCAGCATGGGTGAGGGTGTGCACGCGCAGGGGCGCGCATGGGCAGGGTGTGCACGCGCAGGGGTACCCATGGGCACAGGCGTGTAGGTGTACACCGAGTACGTGAGAAACTGTCTTGGATCACCAAAAATCTTATTAATATTAAAACAACATAGATTTTATACAATTTTATTAAAAAATATATATACAAAATATTTAATTGTGAATAAATCTATTAACAATTTCCGTAAACGGATTATATTCAAACATAGAGTCATGTATAATTAAAGCATAAGCCTTCATCGACGGTTCAAAATTTCTTGAAGCTTCTAATTCCATTCTTACATCAACAGTTGCATCCTTGATGCTTTCAAATTGATGACGACAGTCGATTACAAAGACAGGTGATTCCTTAAACCTGTTGTAGTCCATTAAACATTTATTTGACGATTTGTTCGGGTAGTATTTTTCCATAAAAGATGCATAAGACAGGTACGCTGGCAAGTAGTCATTCTGCTCGAAATCCAAATTTAATCGACCTTGAGGGAACATCTGAGAGTTTAAAACACTTTGACATTGGTTATGCTGGCATTCGTAAAGCTTGTAGCATTTTCTTCTTTCCTGTCGTACTTCCCATTTTGCAGCCAGTAATATCCACCGAGCCTTCTCTGTTTCGTTCGATACTTTAATTCTCCATACTTGCGACTTTGATTGTGTTAGAGACGGTAATTCGTGTAGTTCCCATTTCCTAAATGCCGCAATTATAGATGATTGATTTTGCATTTCCGAAAGCAGCGATGCCTTGGCAAAGTCACTTAATGTTATATGCGGAACCTCCCATGAAATACGTTGTATTTTGAATGTTACTGTATTTCCAATCGACTTGTAGCAATTTACGTCCGACTTGGATCTGATTAAAATCAGCTCTTGAGGCATGTTGACGATAGTTTTCTTGTAATCTTCAAAAACCCAAAATGGTTTTAGCGGTATAGCACAACTAAACCGTCCATCTTGGAATATGGTATCGGGTTTCCACCCGGTATGTGTAATAGATTTTGTTTCTGATTCTTCCATGGATACTAAACCTTTAATAGTTCTTGTAATTCCAGGGATTCGACAGACATCTATTATTTGATTATTACCCAATTTGTATTGAATTTCCTCAAACAGAAAATATGGTGCATTTCTAGTAAATTCGTAAGCTTTAGGGTCTGGTTCTGCTGCTCTAATCGGGTCTCCAGTTGTTGACGCTTCCTTAATGTTTCCGTAGGCTTATAGGTACCCTTTATAAATATAAAACTTTCATGAGGGTATGTGATGTTATCACTGCTCTGGATTTCAATTGAAATTCTATCGTTGTTTTCTGCGTTCAATGTAAAGGGAAGATATGTATAATAATCTTCCTTTATTATGGTCTCGTCTAATTTATAACCTCCAAACACATCCAATTTGGGCACGTCCTCATATTTAAGCCTTCCAAGTTTAACGTTTTCATCACCGTGGAGATCTAAGCTGCGTTTACTTCTGCCTCCCATCATTTATAACTTTTAATCCCAAAGATTTTAAGAAACGTATTTCTTCCGCTGTAAGTCTCTCAACAACTTGACGCTTTGACGCCGTATTCACTTCTAATCGTCTGGGGGTGTTGTAGCGTGCTTTATATACAAAATCGATAGGCATTTTCAGCTACTTTTTATTTCCAGTCTCACACAGGTGTATGTTTCCGGGAAAAGTTTACCAATTCACCCAAATGATCGACTAGTCTGATTGTAATATTATCAATTTCTGTCACGCTCAGCGGATAATATATGACGTGGTTAGGTTCCTTTTCCAGATTATACCCGGGTGGTACAGATAGACTGAATTCAAATATGCTGTGCGTAAGAAAATTGTTTCTGAATGATCCGCTGGTGATATTGGTTTCCACAAAAATGTTTGAGACCGATATTATGTTCACTTGCTGATTAGCGATATGTACGGTATCTGCAGCCAATTTGCGGTTGGTAAACCCCAAGATGCTTCAATATTGTTTTTACGGTTTGCCCCAAAATCAATCGGTATACTGCTTCGTATAGAACACTTTAATGTATTATTGTTGGCACTCAGTTTAAAATATTTTTCAATGTTCTCGTTGATGTCCGGCTTCTGACTGAACCATTTTTTGAAGACGTCCTGTATATATGCATTTATTTCTTCTAATTCGTATGATCCGGGTTCAATGGTTATTCTGCGATGCTCTGGATCGTTAAAGTATAATATGTTGTTTCCGGTGTATGTTTTGCACAGTGTTACAAGTGTACAATCCCACTAGACCCAAAGCATATTCACCGTCTTGTTTCAATTTAATTGGTGGGTAAATGGATCCTGTCGATATGACATTACCATACCCGAACACGCTCACTGTTTTAGCCATTGTCACTAAGAAACTTTAACACTAAATGTCCACAATTGTATGTGTTGTAAGTCTGCTCCGTTACACTGTTGTAGTAAATTTTACAACCTCGAAAATATCTCTTCACTTCTTCCGGTGGTCTCAAGTCTCCAAACGAATCGTAGTAATACACACTATTTCCGCGTTTTCGGTACCCCACCCAATGTGTACCCGAACCTTTGGTGGTATCCAAATTAATCACTCCCGATTCGTTGACACGGGTGTAATCTTCTGTAACTGATCTCTAGAAAAGACACCACGAAAATGAGGAATGTTAGATGCGTGTTTCCTTATATCTACATCGGTAAGAGCTCTTCGAGGTAACTTGCTTAGTTTTTGATACTTTTTACAAATGCCACGCCCTGTTTGTACGGTTTCAAGAATAATGCTGTGCCTTTTTGTATGGTTTTAGAAACATTCCATTTCCTTTTTCCCAACGGTAATGGCCTCCATAGATCTGTTGTGTCGTTCGCTCTCCTTAAGCTGTTCGTTGGCTGTCTTGACATCATTTACTGCTTTAGCTATCCCCGCAGCACCACCTGTTAGCGCTCCTAGGGCACTTAGTCCCGCGAATATCGGAATCAATGGCAGAAAACCTCCTTTCTGTGGAACGGGTATAATACGTGGGACTTTAATTTTGTTTCTCCCACCGGCTCCTTTTATGATTTTTTTACCAATTAGAATACCAACATCTAACAGCTTTTTCAAGTTGTCGGAACCAACTCGGTCTATTGCGGATCGTATTTTCTTCAAAATCCACCTTTAAAACTTATTTTCTTCTTTAAACCCATACCCATTTTCTCTTCGCTTTCATAGCGTTTGTCACAAACCAAGCTGCTGCTTTTTCCCCAAACTTTGCGTCCTTAGACTTAACTCTCCCTCAGGCTTCTTCTTCTAAAATTTTATCTGCTCGGTGTCTGGCTGGAAGATCGTCGGGGTACTTGGAGTATGCAATGTCGTGGTCTTTACACAATTTATCTAATTCGTTTATTCCAGGATCACCTCTTGCTAAGCGTTCATCCAACTTTGTACCAGGACCGCAGTACTGATAACCTGGAATATGCAGCTCAAACGGTAACCTGTTTATAGCGCTGTTGATTAAACCCTCTCCAGAACAGATAATCATGTGTTTACTCAAAAAAATCTCAAACTATACTAAATAAATAAACAACAACGAGTCTATTTATACTTTTTCAAAAAAATTTACAATATATTTACAATAACAATACATTTACATCCATGTCTCTTGGGCTGTCTTTTATAAAATACTCTTTCTAGTTTTCACCATAACCAGAATCTTCAGATTCCGACAAATTTAAACGTCTAAACATTTCCACTAATGTTCTTGTACGTATCACGTCTTGCACAAATATATCCGGAAAACATATAACCAGCTCCAATGCATTTAGTGCGCTCTGATTCAATTCGTTGTAGAATAAAATATTGCCAATTCGAACTTCGCCTTCAATCAAGATTTTAATTCGTTTCTCCCCTTCAGTCAGAGTATTAAACCGATCACAATCATTTAAATTAGAATTAGCAACAAACCCTACTAATTCGCTGTATAATGCTGGGAAGTCACGACTTTCCAACTGTTTAAGTTGATACTCAAACAACTCCCGCATATGGAATAGTTTACGGCACTCCAATTCGTTTATAACTATCGAGCTATTACCCATTATTATTTTTAACTGGAACGTTTCGTTCTCGGTTGATCCAGACACTGGTGACAGAGTGATAAAGAACGGACCTCCTAGTTGTATGTGTAGATCTTCCATTTCGGGTGCACCATTTAATCGAGTGTTTAGTACGTCACGAGAAAATACATTGATTTGAAATTCCACTTGAAAATTTGTAAATGCTAACCAATTTTCGTATGTCAATTCCAGAACATGGCGACCACAATATTTCTTGCTACACACCAATCGTAATACGGGTTTTATTCTCTGGTTTATAACAAACCCAATTTCCACATTATGAGGGTGTTCACCCAATTCACTTAAACTATACGTAAACTTATTAATCAGATTTTCGGTATACGAAACTTGTGCATCATTAACACCTGCAGACTCCATTGCTTTGCACTGATTTCACCGAGATGACTGAGAAGGATGCTATGCAGATCATCCTTTTAAATGTTTCAGGGTTGTTGTTGCGCATGCGTAAATTGTTCTCGGATAATTATACATGTAGTGCGTAAGCAAGAAGCTAATTGATTTTACCGACGTGATTAGACTAGTTTGGAATGTTACTCAAGGTTAAACGACGCTGGGTTTCACCTAATTTAAAAGTAAACTACCTAATTGATTTTCACCGGGTATAAAAGCATGGTACGAGGCGATATATATTCAGTTTTTGTTTAGTCTTCGGCTAGTTACAACTGTTAAAAGTCTTTGACCAGTTTTAATTTCTTTATAGAAAATGGCTTCCTTTACTTGTGATGTCTGTGGGGCTTCCTTCTCGAGAAGCGATAGTTTGAAGAGACATCTACTCCAACAACATGACGTAGCATCGAAATCCGCCGGTCTTTTGTTTGCGATGTGCCCGGCATCCTTCTCGCGGAAGGACAGCCTAAAACGTCACAAGGATGCCAAGCATGGTGCAGTGGTACCAGTTGCAGGCCCATCCGGGGTCAAACGACCTGCTGCACCAACAGTTGAGGGACCTGCCCCCAAGAAGTCGCGAAGATGCGAAGAGTGTGGTGTGGATGTGGCTAACATGGTAGCCCACCAGCGCTCCAACACTCACAAGACTAATGCAAGTCGTGTCTTGGATGGAGGCGTAGAGGTTGTAGCTACCGCTTTTAAAACAAGAGTAGCTACATACAGAATTAAAAATGCTAATACTAGTGGTATGTATACTTTCAAAACATTGAATGAGTGTTTAACCTAATTATTTCTAGACATCTCAAAATTTTTGCGTCAGCAGAAAGAGAGATTCATCGAATTAGTTGGTGAGAAATTAAAGATCACCTATCCCTCAAGGTGAACTTGGAGGTGTTTGGTGGTTACACCAAGATGGACAGTGTTGAAGATGTTAAATCGTTTAACACTCGAAATGTTGTGGTCACCTCCTCCAGTAACCTTGGGGAGATCTACAATTCCTTTGTAGAGGTAATGTCGGCAAAGTCTGAGGAGTTCCAGGAGCGTGATTCTGGTTAGTTTCTACAATTATTGATTTTTCTAATTTGTAAGTTTTAGGATGGAGTCTGAAACAGGCGTTGTACTTGGAGATAAATGTAAACAAGTACAACCCTTTGCGTGGGTCTTCGTACATTGAGCTCCCCAAATGGGTTCGAAACACCAGAGCAGTTATAAATATACAAAATGAGGACAACGCATGCTTTGCCTGGTGTGTTGTGGCTGCGCTCTACCCCAGTGCTCATAATCCGCAAAGAGTCGCTAGCTACCCCATTACAGCACCATTCTCAATTTGACAGGACTGCAGTTCCCGATGCTCATAAAGGACATACCCCGGTTCGAGGAGCAGAATGCTATAAGCATTAATGTTTTTGGTATAGAAGGCAACTCGATTGTGGGACCGCTTCACTTTACAGCACGCAAGAGGGATCGGCACGTAAATTTGTTATATGTTCAGAAAGACGGAAAGGAACATTTTTGTTTGATCAACAATTTAAGCGGATTGGTTAAAACTCAGCTATCTGCCCGCACAGGACTCAATCTGTTATGCGATGGATGTTTAATATATTTTCGTTCGGAGGAGGAGTTACACCGACATACAGAGCATGAATGTAACCATATTGTGACTACAATGCCGACTGCAGCTAAATGTGTGCTGGAATTTGTTAATATTCACAAACAAATGACCGTACCGTTTGTGATATACGCTGATTTTGAGTCGGTGCTAAAACCTATTAGTACTGCTACTCCAGATACATCTTCTTCGTTCACGAATAGCATCCAGGAACACAAGCCGTACAGCTTCGCATACTACATAAAATGTTCATACGATGAATCGTTTAACAAGTTTGAGCTGTACAGGGGCCTGAAGCTGCCAAAGTGTTTATGGAGAAGATGGAAGAAGAAGCTCGACGACTGGGTGAAATTTTAAAACAAACACCCCATGCTTCCAATGGAACCCCTAGATGAGTTGTTGTTTCATATGACAGTGGATTGCGGAATTTGTAAAAGCCTCTTGGGAGTGAAAGAGTTAGGGATCACGACCACTTGACTGGTTGCTTTCGCTCCGCTGCACACCCGCAATGCAATATAAAGTACGGCGTACCTCATTTCATCCCTGTTGTATTTCACAATTTAAGGCGGGTACGATAGCCATTTTATTGTGAAGGAGTTGGGGTATGATAAAGAGAGGATCACTGTAATCCCTAATAATAAGGAGCGCTTCGTATCGTTCACTAAAAATGTGAGGTTATATGGTGAACAACCAGAGGAGTGTGATGGCGAGCCTGAAGGATCTGACAATACAGCGATACAGCTCAGGTTTATAGACTCGTTAAGATTCATGGCTTCATCGTTGGACAAGTTGAGTCAGAATCTTGATACTACCCAGTTTGTGGAAACTCGCAAATACTACCCCGATGAGCAAGAGTTTGGGTTGTTGACGCGGAAAGGCGTTTTTCCATACAACTATATCACCGATGCTGTAGTACTGAACGAGACATCATTACCACCGAAAGAAACCTTTTAATAATTTAACATCTACGGATATCAGCGATGCGGACTACGAGCACGCACGGAAGGTGTGGAATACGTTTGGCATTTGCACGCTTGGGGAGTATAGCGATTTATACCTGAAAACCGATGTGCTACTACTTGCAGATATTTTGAAAACTTCCGCTCTGTATGCAAGCAGACGTATGATCTGGATCCATGCCAGTACCTGACAGCTCCAAGTTTGAGCTGGGATGCGATGCTTAAGCATACTGGTGTAAAACTGGAGCTGTTGATGGATATTAGCATGCATAATTTTATTAAGGCCGGAATCAGGGGAGGCTTGACTCAATGCAGCCAACGATATGCTAGAGCGAATAATAGGTATATGGAGAATTACAACCCTGACGAGCCATCCAAGTACCTAGCATATCTGGATGCTAATAATCTTTATGGGTGGGCAATGAGACAGCACCTGCCCATTGGTGATTTTAGATGGATGGATGCTAGAAAGATTGCTCTCCTAAAAGAACTAATTTTGAATATACCTGAAACCAACGAGAAAGGTTATATTCTAGAAGTTGATCTGGAGTACCCCGAACATCTACACCATTCCCACAACGATCTACCCTTCTGTCCTGAAAACATGGTACCTCCATCGCCCAAATCAAAGACACCTAAATTGTTAGCAACTCTGTCGGAAAAGAAAAACTATATTATTCATTATCGGAATTTGCAACAGTGTATGCGATACGGTCTAAAACTAAAAGCAATCCACCGGGTTTTAGAGTTTACTCAGTCTCCATGGTTGAAGGCGTATATCGACCTTAACACCGGGTTGAGGATGTCGGCGAAAAACGCATTTGAGAAAGACTTTTATAAATTAATGAATAATGCGGTGTTCGGGAAGACTATGGAGAACGTAGACAAACGTGTAGATGTGAAAATCGTGACCCGGTGGGATGCTTCTGGTAAATGGTTGTGCGCGAACAAGCTTGCTCGACCAAACTTTAACAGTTGCTTAGTGTTGGGGGAAAATCTGGCGATTATACAGATGAATCGTGTAAAAGTGAAGTACGACAAGCCGATTTATGCAGGATTGTCAATTTTAGATCTATCCAAAACGCTAATGTACGACTTTCACTACAGTGCTATGGTTCCTCTGTATGGTCCCAGATTGTCCCTGCTTTATACAGATACAGACTCCTTAGTGTATAGTGTGCAAACTGAAGACTTGTATAGTGACATTAGTGCAAACATTGAGCATTTTGATACAAGTGATTACCCTCCAAACAATAAGTACAATATACCGCGTGTGAACAAAAAAGTTGTGGGGAAATTTAAAGACGAGTTTTGTGGGGATTTGGTGTTGGAATTTGTAGGTAGTAGGGCTAAGTCCTACTGCATTATTAGTGAGAAAGACATTGTTAAGAAAATTAAGGGTGTTAGTCGTAATGTGGTGGCGGGGATTAGTGTAGATAGTTTTAGGGATGTTGTTATTAATAATAGAGATGCCCTCATGAATACGATGGTATCAATCCGGAGTAAAAAACACGTTTTGTACACCCAATTAATTAATAAAATTAGTTTATCGGGCGCGGATGACAAGCGTTACGTCATCCCCGGAAGCATATCAACCTACGCATGGGGGCATAAAGATATAAGATAGTTGTTTATATTTTATTGTGTATATATAGTATATAAGTTAGTTATAAGCATATCTACCCTCCCCCATCCTTAATAATTCCTTTGTTCCCGGCGACATGTGTTTACCTCCACGTGGTGTTGCTGGACGGTAAAACATATTGTTAATCTAACAATATGTCTTATTGACTGAAAACACGTTTCCTCTTTTTTACATTAATCTCTTTTTATTACAGGTCTATTTAAACAACACATTAATCTCTTTTTTGTTACAGGTTAACCTGCTTGGATTCGGCTACACACAGGAAATAATGTTTATACTTTGTAAAAATTATAATTAGTTTATTAAACTGTGAATAAATTATTAAAATTTTGTGTGCTTAATTTTTGTGTTACTACCTCTAACTGTTTGGTTAAAGCATATACCTTGGGTAGCGAAAAAGGTTTTAAAAATGGAGTTAAATATATACGAGCAAAAATTTTAGAGGTTTGAGAGCTTTAAAGTGTAACTTTGTAAGGAGTAGTCCGATTTTAAATCTGTTTACAGATTCTGCAATAAAATTCTAAGCTAACAAGATGTATTGCATGAGTAAGAAAATTTATAAGAACGCTCAAAAGTCGCTATAGGTAAAAAATCTTAAAATGGGGGTAGCTCCCTTGGGGGTGATGCAATCTAAAAAATTCCTAAAGATTCGGGTAGCTGAGAAAAATCTAATATTAATTAATACCAAACAAGGTAGGTTTATCTCGAAAGATGCAATGGCTAGACAAAGAAAACTATTTGGTTCAGATGAAAGATAAAAAAATGGCTAGTCGAAGAAAACTTTTTGGTCCAGAATGTTAGCGGTAAAAAATCTTAAAAATAGGTTTATCTCGTATGTGGAAATGTGGATGCTTGTGGAAATGTGGAGATGAATCTCCTCATTTCCTCCTTATGGGAATTTACATGTAAATTTGGTCCAGATGTGTGTGGAAATGTGGATGCTGGTGGAAATGTGGTGCTGATTACGCCCATAATACACTACTGATTTGCTCCATATTCATGATGCAAATAATAATTAAATAGAACTAATCTAAATATTAAAGGAAAATTATAGAGACCTTAGCACTGAACACGTTTTATTTGTAAGGAGAGTTGCAACGTTTCTTGCGCAAGAGTAGAATATTGACCAATGCACGTATTTAATTGATAGTTGTTGGTGCTAAGCGCAGGATTGAAAACATTTCAGTAAACTAAAATATGGAAAGATTACGTTGGCTAATGGTAAAGTTTCATTTATTTTAAGAACATAACGTTCCATAAAAGATTGTTCTATCGGAAAAAAGAAAACTTATTGTGGCTTTTCTCTGCAAAGTTACTCAGGATCGATTGAATGCTTTCCGGGTTTTTTATCAATGCAATTAATTCCTATCGCTTGAAAGAACGTAACAGGTTTACATAAAACAATGTATTTTTATTACAATTTTTAAAACTATTTAAATAAGTAGGTAGGTTATCAAACAAAAAGAAAAAATTAACTTCATCGACCCGTTGGTAGACTTTAAATAACATATAAGTCGAGTACTTCAATCAACTGCATCACATACAATGACTGCTACTGAAATTGTGGAATAAGAGAGAAGAAAAATGTTTAGAATTAAAATACGACTTTATTGTTTTTCAAAATATTCCCCTGTACAATTTATATATTTTTTCGTGCGACTAAAGCAATCATAAAAACGTTTTTCCATTCGAAAGATGGTATACTAAATATTCAATTTTTAAATGCCTCTACAGCATTATTTGGTGTTGAAAATTCAGAACCATGAAGTTGATTTTTAATTTTTGGAAATGTCAAGAAACCATTAGGACTGATTAAATAGCTCGCTGTTTGGTTTGCCCTGTAAGAGCGTGTGTTGTCCTGATGTAGTATGAACAGAAGTTTCTTATTTCTTTTTCGCATTTCAGAGAGCGCTTTATGTAAATCGATGACTTCATGCCATTCTGTATTCGTAGTACGATGATCGTCCAAAAAAAAAAGGCCGCATGTCCAGTGTTTGAAACAAAACAAGCAACCATTATTTTAGTAACACTGCGAGAAGGAGTAGCTTTTTGACCTAGAGTTAAATTATGGGGAATTCAAGATGAGCATAGTTTTTAAGACAAGCGATCATGTAATATTTGATTCACTCATTTCATGTCGATGCCATAATGCCTGACAAATATGGCTAACGTGTCACGGGTTATAACCAAATTCAGACTAGGCGTTGGAAGCATCTCGCTGACCAAATGAAGCATTTGACGAGTATTGCACGTAGAATTGTGGCTGAATTTCATAATTGTTCTAAAATTATTTTTTTAACAATCCCGATGTGCAGTATGCAAATTAGAAATTGTGCTCTTTAACAATCAAAACGATAGTGTCTTTACTCAAATCCACCTAATAGGTTTCTGAAGATAGTGCGACAATCCCGGCTTTAAGTCAATGGGAATCACGACAGATAAAGAACAATTCTTTGTTGAACTCAAGTGATTAAATTACAAGAAGTAATGGATTAGTATTAGTTGGGACGGTTAGAAAATTCTTTAATAAAACATCGACATTTTTGCGGCGAAAATAGTACCGTAGTTTTTATTTTCATTACTTGGTGCGCTACATTACCGAAATTGTTCTGTTGGGATTGTTATTAATATAGCTTTGGAATTGTACATTTAGGTCATGAATTTAAAATGAGCTTTCGACCAATAACCTCTTTAATCAATGCTGTTGATCTGATAAAAAAAATAATTAATCAATGTCTATTTAGAATTTCCAAACAGCTTGCAGTTAACTGATCTATAGTGTTCGTTAAATCGTATTCTAATGTGCTAAATTTGATGTTAAATAAAACATTTATTTGAAATTACAATACGCGACGTGCTCATATAAGATGGAGGGAATGATTTTACTCACTTCCTTTTTATGCTTTTATAATATAAACACTAAAACTTGCCCAATTGACGTTTTTTCAAAACAAATTTGTATTTTAAAAAATTACTGATCCACCATTTCGATTTACATGAAAATAGTCAACTTAGACATGAGTTAGGTAATTTCATTACAATTCATAAAATTTGACGATAACGAATTACAGTAATCGCTAAACTAAACACTGTCAAAAAGGTTGGGTGAACGCTATATTTAAATAAAAACAAAATTCACTTTTTTAAATCATGATTATGATGTTTTTCTGAAAAATTATATTTTAGGCACCAGCGCTTATTTGACTAAAACCCATTGGACAAGGTTGTACTATAACAATGTATTTACGACAATGAACATAATTCAAATGTGCAAAATGATTTCCATGGACCAAATGAATTTCTCTTATATGTATGCAAAACACAAATTCAATGATACTTTTAGTAATTACTACGATAATATGTGCCTTCTTACAAGCGCTATAAGGGTGGACGTGGCACTACTTGGTTATTAAACACTCTAGGAATTAGTGCTAAATCGACAACCATAGCATTAAAAAATGTTTTAAATGTTCAAAAAGTCGCCTATTCAATCATAAGATTAAGTTCAAAATAGGTTGTATAGTTGGTACCCCGTCTTTTGAAATTAATAACTTTGAAAGTTGCTTCAGATTGTTCTGACTTTGTACTACATTGTTCCAAAGTGATATTGCTTCATTCTAAACGATTTTCGAATAAAACAAAAAAAATTTTTTGAGCTGGCACATCTTGTTCCAGAAATCGAACATTTCGATACCACTATAGATTATTCTACCTGTTTCGAACATTGCTCCAAAAAGACAACTCTAAGTTGAATTACAAATCGAAAAGTGGAAAAGAGTTTTTTATGATCAACCTACGGAAACAACAGTAAAGTTATACAATTTTTCTAATTCTAATCGAGTCCTTTGTGCTGTGAGTTATTCTAAGTTTAAAATTATTGCTCTGCACAGCATACGAATCTCGTACCACCGTTTGTTATATCAAACATTCGAAAAAATCGATTTTTCAGGACCCGAAGTCAAGAGTAAACAGTATTTTGTTCCTTGTTCTAAACAAACCCTTTCTGTTCTGAGTTAGTCTAACGTTTAAAATTATAGTTTTAAAGTATGAATTCCGTACCACCATCGGTTCTCTCAAAATTCGAAAAAAATCAATTTTACAGCACTCGACGTCAAGGGTAAACACATGGTTACGGGTAATAAGATAAGTATATAATAAGAAGTGTCGGGTGTTGGAAATTCGACTTCAAATTTTGAACGAACGGATGCTGGTATGAGATTCATACTCTATAATAATTTCTAGGCATAGAACAACTCCAAACAAAAAAGATTACATTGGAACAAAAGAAACGTATTTATTTTTGACGTCGGGTGTTGTAAAAAAAGATTTTTTCGAATATTGGGAGAAGCATGGACGTACGAAATTCCCACTTCAAAACTGACTTCTAACTCTAGAACAACTCTGAACAAAAAGCATTCGGTTGGAACAAAAATGAAAACGTGTTTACACTTGACTTCGGGTGTTAGAAAATAAACTTATTTGAATTTTGAGGGAACGGATGGTGATACGAGACTCATACGATAAAATTATAATTTGTAAATTTCGGATGAACTTATAACAGAAAGGACTCAATTAGAATAAGAAAGATAGTATAAGTTGAAACGTTGAAAACAGATTACGTTTCGTCACATAAATTTCTACTATCAGTTTATCAACTCTATTGAATGAAATAATAGGAAAGCAAAAATCAAAATACTTTGAAAAATTGTCTAGACATTCCATTTGTATGTTTATAAATAAGCGGATTGCAAACTTTGTATACAGAAGAACACAGAAACTATATTTTTCTAGGAGGTAGGGGTATATTTGGCTATAACCACGCAGCTGATTAGACTACAAAATTAAGCACCAACTGAATAAAAACGTACTAAAATATGTGTAGTCGCTGTAAAGTTACCAGCTTTGTGATAATAATGTGGACAAAATCACCTTTATGAAAAAACAGTTACCCTATCATTACGATGGTCATTCAGCGCACATACTGAATGTGCTTTCTCAAGTAACTGAATCAGTAGTTCATTTGTAAAATACTTTAGAAGCATAAAAAAATTAGCATTATTTACGGCGGTAGGAAGCCAAAATTGTACGCATGCGTAAATCATCAGTATGAAATCGATTCAGTGATGATTTAAAGTTGTAGACTAGTTATAATAAAAGCATGGCTGAAAACTTCTTACAAATACTGAAACCTATTTCTGTGATTCTTGACTAAATTCAAAAGAAATGACAGTTTATATTAAGTTGTAGCACTGTGAAAGAGTGGACTTGTTTTATAACAATCTAGAAAAGAAAAGACATTTCCATCAATTTTGCCTCTGAAAAAATAATATAGAACACTAACCTCTTTCCACTTTTTTAATATATATTACTGCTTTTCATTGTTAAGAACACTAAAAAATGAATTTAAAAGGAAGCATGGATAGTAGTTTCTATCTCATTCTAGTGATTAACGTGACAAAACACTTCTAGATCTAATGCCATAATTGGGACAGTGGAATGCTTAGTTGCCGCGTCTGTGGTGGGGCAATGGAGATCTCCTTTAAAGGTGTCCCCAAGTACACTAAAAGGAGTTAAGGTCTAGGGATAAAGGTAAAAGGGTCGCGTAGTGTTTACGATGTTTCGGCTACAACAATATCTGGATCAAGAAGTACATTATCGTTTAAAAAGTATGCCTATAGCACCTTGAATCAAGTTTATAGCTGTATCCAATATACACGACAAGTAGGTGGAGGACAGGGTATCTGGGCCCTCATTTCCTCCAGAATCCCTCATTTCCTCACTCATCTGAACCAATTTACATATAAATTCACATAAGGAGAAAATGAGGGAGATGCTCTCGCCTTGTGGACCACCTTGTGGAATTTTTTTACCCCAACCATCCCTACCCTAAAAAATCGGCAACCTAACCCCTAATATTTTCGAGATACCTCTCGGTGCCTATTGGCACCGCACACACGAGATAAATCTATAATGTTTTGTATCGATTAATATTAGAATTTTCTCAGCTACCCGAATATCTAGGAATTTCTTAGATTGCATTACCCCCAGGGAGCTACCCTCATTTTAAGATTTTTTGCTGGTAGCGATTTCTGACCATCCTTATAAATTTTTTAACCATGCGATACATCAAATTAATCTAGAATTTTACGCAAAATTCGAATCTGCAAACAGATTTAAAATCGGACTACCCACTGCAAAGTTATACCCCTTTAAAGTCCTGAACCTCTAAATTTTGCTCTTTACTCTATAAGCTAACCTAACAAATCGTTTTCTTCGACTAGTCATTTCCACCCACAAGATAAATGTACCTTGTTTAGTATCAGTTAATATTAGATTTTTCTCAGCTACCCAAATCTCTTTAAAGTTTTTAGATAGCATCACCACCCAGGAAGCTACCTTCACTTTAAGATTTTTTGCTGGTAGCGATTTCTGACCGTCCTTATAAATTTTTTTAGCTATGCGATACATCAATTGATCTGGAATTTTACGCAGAATCCGAATCTGCAAACAGATTTAATATAGGACCACCCCTGATAAATCTATCTTGTTTGGCATCAATTAATATTAGATTTTTCTCAGCTACCCTAATCTCTTTAAAATTTTTAGATTGCATCATCCCCCAGGGAGCTACCCCCATTTTAAGATTTTTTGCTGGTAGCGATTTCTGACCGTCCTTATAAATTTTTTAACCATGCGACCCATTCAATTAGTCTAGAATTTTACGTACAAGCCGAATCTGTAAACACATTTAAAATAGAACCAACCCTTACCGTTTTACACACACACCTTCTAAATTATAACTTTCCTGCAGCTTATACCTAACAGAAAATCTAAAAATCATTCTTAAAACTTTTTATTACAGACAATTTTTTTAATACAGTTTAAATTTTGTAAACCACATTTTTAAATAAAAGGAAAAATTAATAGGTTAGGTCAGCACCGCCGCGCTGACCTAACCTATCAATTTTTTCTTTTATCTAACCTAAGTCCACACATGTCCAACTAACCTAACCTAACTCGGGATAACACTAGCTAACCTAACTCCTGACAAGTCCACATCCAACCTAGGTCGGAGGCAATTGCACCCTATGGAGCAATTTCACCCTATTGGGGCAATTTCACCCTATGGAGCAATTTCACCCTATGGGTCAATTTCACCCTAACCTAACATCCTACATATATCCGACATATATCCGGACATATGTCGATGCGCATCCCTGCCGACCTAGGTCGGATAACAAAACAGTTCCTAAACAAGAAAATGTAAGCGATATGGCGGTGTCCGACATATTCGGTTGTCTTCAGAAATATCCGCTCCCACTATGTAGGATACATAAGAAGACAATTTTTTCGTATTCAATTTAGTATTCGACAGTAACTAGAACTGTAAACATGAGCGTCTCCAAGGTGATTAACGTTTCTCAACTTCTTGGGAATAAAGTGAAACCGACAAATGAGCGATTTGGATTATGGCTGTTGGCAGAAAATATGTGCAACAATAATCTGGTGACAGATATTGGTAATATTTGTTATGTCGAAGGCGAACAGATGCTGACTGGCGGACTACACACACCAATTACAGAACCATTTTGTGATAATATAATGTTGGTTAAAATTTGCGACCTTTCTGACGCCGAACAAACATCTGCAAACAAAAGGATGTTTATCTTAAAAAAAGAAATTTGTGGTGCATTTAACAGATATCTACGAAGAAAGTTTGACCGATTTGTTTCCGCTAGGCATGGTGTTAAAGCTAAGCTTCAGTTTTCTCTGGAAAGCACTAACAAGATGGGCCAGAGAGTAAAAGAAATTATCGGAAAAGAAGACCTCGAATGCATTAATAAAAAATTCCAAAATCCTATATGTGTTCCATACAAAGTGGAACTAGCAGATGTTAAGTTGGAAACTTTATTGGAGGAACTACCAGATATATTAGACGAACTCGAAAAAGCTTATTACTATCTTTTTGACATGAACGTAACCCAAGATTTTGCTGGCATATTTAGCAAGATGGAGATGTGTAATTATTTAACTACAAACCATAACTTTTGCTATAAGGGCGAATACGAAGAAAAGTGTAATATTATAGTTGACAGCAATAAAACTGCGGGAATTGATTGTTTAACATGGCTAACAACCAATGCAAGAATTAAGATATACAACAAATTTGTGTGTTCCGATGTTTCTACTAACTGCATTCGCAGCATGGACGATGTGAACCGGGTGCATGCATTGGTGCTAAATGTACTGGACGATCAGTAAGGATTGGCAAAAGATGACGTCATTTAGTTCCCCGCTGAATCCTCAACTTCGTTCGGCCGTCTTCGGAAACCTTCTGTTTGCATTCTATAGGGTACATAAAGCAGGTACGCAAGAGTAAACTCTATAGTTATAAGTTAGTTCGCTTACAAGTTTCACCAAAGTCCTATAGTGCGGATTTTGTTTTGTACTAAAATGGTACCTGCAAACTTTTTAAATGCGATCCCTGTCACGTCTACTTTACCAGGAGAGATGCTCTCAAATGGCACCAGAACAAATGTCGTGGTGTAACATCGTCCAGGGTTAAGCTTATACATCCGTCAGCAGAAAAGTACTTAAACTGTGTCTTGCGGTATCGCTTTTACGAGAATGGACAGCTTACAGCAACACAAGGAAAAACAGCACGGTATGTCATTAAGCCGTAAACGTTCAGCTCCGCCAGCTGTTAAAGGGTCTTGTACGAAACAACCACGAATTATGTGTAAAGTATGCGATTTCGAAATGGAAAAGACTACCTATGCCGCACACTTGAGAAGCAACATACATAAAAATACCGATTTTAAATTTATTTACAGATTTGGATTCTGCATAAAATTCTAGACTAATTTGATGTATTGCATGACTAAAAAATCTATAAGCACACTTAGAAATCGCTGCTGGTAAAAAATCTTAAAATGAGGGTCGCTCTCTGGGGGATGATGCAATCTAAAAAATTCCTAGAGATTCGGGTAGCTGAGAAAAATCTAATATTAATTGATACCAAACAAAATATATTTATCCCGAAAGATGAGCTAAACAAGGTAGAAGGTATGGTATGACATTAAAAGTGAGTAGTGGTGCGGTGGCGGTATGCTCGCTAGAAGGTATGTGTGTAACTTTGCAAAAGGTGGTTCTATTTTAAATGTGTTTACAGATTCGGCTTGTACGTAAAATTCTAGACTAATTGGATGGGTCGCATAGTTAAAAAAATTTATAAGGACGGTCAGAAATCGCTACCAGCAAAAAATCTTAAAATGAGGGTAGCTCCCTGGGGGATGATGCAGTAGCTCCCTGGGGGATGATGCAATCTAAAAATTTTAAAGAGGTTTGGGTAGCTGAGAAAAATCTAATATTAATTTATACCAAACAAGATAGATTTATCTCGTGGGTGCAAAATGTGGAGAAAGATTTATCTCGCAGAGGGTATATGTGTAACTTAAACCTGTTTGCAGATTCGGATTCTGCATAAAATTCTAGATTAATTTGATGTATCGCATAGCTAAAAAAATTTATAAGGACGGTCAGAAATAGCTACCAGCAAAAAATCTTAAAGTGAAGGTAGCTCCTTGGGGGGTGATGCTATCTAAAACTTTAAAGAGATTTGGGTAGCTGAGAAAAATCTAATATTAACTGATACTATACAAGGTACATTTATCTTGTGGGCGTAAATGACTAGTAGAAGAAAACGATTTGCTAGGATAGTTTATAAAGCAAAGAGCAAAATTTACAGGTTCAGGGCTTTAAAGGGGTATAACTTTGCAGTGGGTGGTTCGATATTAAATCTGTTTGCAGATTCGAATTCTGCGTAAAATTCTAGATTAATTTGATGTTTCGCATGATTAAAAATTTATAAGGATGGTCAGAAATCGCTACCAGCAAAAAATCTTAAAATGAGGGTAGCTCCCTGGGTAGTAATGCAATCTAAGAAATTTCTAGAAATTCGGGTAGCTGAGAAAATTCTAATATTAATTGATACCAAACAATGTACCTTTATCTTGTGGGTAAAAATGGCTAGTCGAAGAAAACTATTTGATTCAGAATGTTGGTGGTAAAAAAATCTTAAAATTGGGGTAGCTCCCTGGGGGATGATGCAATCTAAAAAATTCCTAGAGATTCGGGTAGCTGAGAAAATTCTAATATTAATCGATACCAAACAATGTAGATTTATCTCGTGTGTGCGGTGCCAATAGGCACCGAGAGGTATCTCGAACATTTTAGGCGTTAGGTTGCCGATTTTTTAGGGTAGGGATGGTTGGGGTAAAAAAATTCCACAAGGTGGTCCACAAGGCGAGAGCAGGAGAAGATTCATCTCCCTCATTTCCTCCTTATGGGAATTTACATGTAGATTGGTCCAGATGAGTGAGGAAACGAGGGATTATAGAGGAAATGAGGGCCCAGATACTCTGTCCTCCACCTACTACGACAGAATTTTAATTGTACCAGAAAGCACCAAAACTTCCGTAATGCTCTTGAAATTGATACCCATACAAACGGTGATGATGCCACCTCGAAAAGAATGAACATCTAGTGTTCTTCAATTTCTGGACACTATAGACTGTTTGCATTCAATCCCGTTAGCCGTAAGAAAACCAGATGTCTTGATTCCTCCGTGAAAAGTATAGATCTCCATTCGTTGTTCTAATTAACATGCGTTGCTAACCATTGTGATCGTGGTGCCTCATTGCCCTGCGTTAACGGACTTAAAAAACGCATTTGCGTTAAGACGCATGTCTCTAGACGCTAGTAATTGACAGGAATATTACAAATGTTTTTAAAACATGATTTAGCATTCGACAAGTGACAAATTGTTTTCGTGCTCTGATCAACAAAAGAATCGACATTGCCTAGGATACTAAAAGTCGGGAACCTTACCTACATGATGGTGATTCGCAACTTGAATCTAAATTTGCCCAGTCAAGAAAGTAAGAACATTTGCTTCGGCGCCGTTTAGGCAATGTAGATAATAAAAACGAGAAAGCTATAGATGAGAAATACTAATTACTTTTTGCTACAACTACACATGTGCAGTTATAGGCACAATCGTTTAATCAGAACAAGAACCACTAGTAACAAAATACTCCCGTGACAAATAAATACTATTTAATCAACCAACAAATATTTTTTTATAGCCTCCGCGTTGAAAAACTACTTATGAGAAATAGTTTATACTCAATCAACCATAAATAAAAGATAATACTTGGTATCCAATGAAAGAAAGAAAACTAGTTGGGTTAGATATCGTTGCCAAACATTTTCTAAAAACATAAATTGTCAATGATAACTATGTTGAGCGTAAAGTCAGACTATTTCAAATAACTGGATTTTTGACTAAGTAATTTAAAATCAGCAGCAGTACACTGATGAAAATCCCGAAAATGTGCTACCAAAATTAAGTTAAATCTGCGACTGCAAAAAGTTATACGGCGTCACTACAAATGCCAAAGCATAATCTTTCATCTACACCTTATAAATGACAAACATCGAATACCTTTAAATTTAACGCTCATTTGCTATTACTTTTCTACTAGTCGTTAATAAATGCGTGAATCGTAAATCTTAGTGCTGGAAACTATCAAAATAGATGTCGACGACCAAAAAAAGGAAGGAGCTCACTAATGTTTGGGTGCCAGAATAAAAAGCAATTGCTATAATTAAAATTCGGTCTTTCTTTTACAATTAATAGATTGGACTTAAACTTAAAATCAAGGCAAACGAAATGACATTGAAGATGCGTTAGAACGCAAGGCATGTTACGTAATTACATGAGGATGAGATCTCTTAAATCAACAAATAGAGTGTAGCAAATTGTAGCAAAAAGGTTATTAATTACTCCATACTACATTTTAAATAATTCGAAACGTTTTGGGCCTTAGAAAACAAACGGAAGTCACTGTATAGAATTGCAATCATCATATTTATTTAAAAACAAGATCGAGTAGAATTAGCACATCTATTAACTATGAGACAACTTTAGATTATATGATTATTAAATACGTTTAAAATAATACAGATAAAAAGTTGAAATCAATTTTAAGCAAATACATAGTGTCTTAGGCAGATTAACACCGCGGCAATACTATTGTAGCTAAGGAATAAAACTTGGTTCTATGTACTATTTTTATATGCAACGATGCTTTGATAAAATCAAATAAAAGACATGCGTTTTAAATCAAATCGTACGTACATGTTTCATAACGTTTTTAAAAAACGTTCGGCATTCCGCGTTTAAATTTTCAAACATATCATTTGATACGTGCCTTGGTGCTTTAACATTAAAGCAAGTTATACATAAATCAGTGGCGTAACTACGATTTTTGGGCCCCCCGCAAAAATTTTAAAGTGGGCTTTCTTTAAAATGTATTACTTTTACTGGCTTATATTTAGCCATATTTTTAAATTATAGTACATGTAGAGAAGGAAGCAGTATAGAATTAAATACATATACTATATTAATCAAGTGCTTTATTAATTATAAAACCAAATTACATAAATTCAAACTTATAAGTTAATTAATATTAAATCTACATATTTATACGCCGCACAAAATTATTTACACCTAAAAATTTGATACAGTAAAAACCTATGAGCTAGCAGACATTCCAAATCAAATTCAAAATTTTGTTTTTCTTGCATGTTTTGCTGCAAACGCGTTTATTGTATCCTCTATATTCATATTTTTGGCAGTGTCATGTTCTACTGCTAAGAGGATAAATCGTCTAATCTATCTTGTGAAGTGCGGTTCCTAAGATAATTTTTAATAATTTTTAATTTTGAGAAAGATCTCTCCGCACTTGCAACGCTAACGGTAAAGTTAGGTATAACATTAAGGCTGTTATGGTGTTTGGAAAACTGCTAGAACCTGTAGATTTGGAAAGTACTAGATATTCTAAAAATTGTAAGATACCGTTAACATTTTTAATTCATCACAAATAAGTCTATTATTTTTGAGTGTAGTAAGTTCTATACCTATAGCATCATTTAAATCTTTGTAGTAAAATTTTTGCAATTGTTTTGCCTTAGATAAAATATCGTCTGCAGTTAAATTCAAAAATACATTAGGTTCTAAGAAATTAAACTTTTCGTTTACATGAAAAGCGATTTAAAACGATTCGACAGCTGTGAAATTATAATATCCATTACGCGATAAAATACATTTATTTTAAATTTAAATTCTTCATCATTAAATCGATAATCATTGGATAATTCATCGTAATGCTTTTTATTTTTGGTTGCCTTTTTTATAAATTCGGTTTAATATTCCATTGCCCTGCAACTTTCGCTGCTTCCTCCTTGATGTTGGAATAGTTATTTCTTGTTTCCTTGAAAATTTTAAAGTTTTTGAAATAAGAGAGTTATCTGATTAATATTCGCCTTTTCACTCTGAGCAGTTTGTGAGAGCTTGTTAAGCTCTTCTAGAATTTGACTTAAAAAACACTTAAAAAATAAAATTAAAATTATCCATGCTAGTTAATATTTGCTTTGCGTCATTTCGTTCATCTGTTTTTGATATCATAATAATTTTATTAAGAGACATTACTATATCTTTATACCGAATTCTTATGGCAGCTAAAGATTTTACTCGATCCGCCCAACGTGTCGGATTTAAGCGTTTCAATTGTGTGAAATTTTCTTTAAAACAGAAAGCCAATTCCATCTTACTATACTATTAGCAAAAATGTATATATGTTTTCTAAAAGTAGAAAAACGATTCTATTTCTTTTATACCTTTAACGGCATCATTTATGACTAGATTTAAGTTATGGGCACTACAGTGCATATATAAGGCTGCAGGCTCTATGTTTAAAATTCTCTTTTGCACGCCAGAATACGTACCGCTCATAACGTTAGCTCCATCGTAGCCCTGCCCTCTACATTTATTTATATCTAATTGCATGTTGGTTAAATTGCTTAATATAGTATTACATAGTCCTTCAGCAGATTGGGACTCTACTTTTGTAAAACCCACAAAAGTTTCACAAATATCTATTTTGGTTACCTCTCCCAAGCTGTCTTTTTAAAATCAATATATCTTACAATTTTACTTAATTGATCAATCTTAGTTATATCCTGTGTAGTGTCTATTATGATTGAGAAAAAGGAGCGGATCTAATTTTATTTAATAAAATATTTTTAAGTGTGCGCTTAAAGTATTAATAATATCGTTTTGAATTTTTGGGAAAGATATTTAATTGAACCTTTGGGTCGTTCAAGCACTTTTTGTAATATAGGATCATAGTTACTAATTAAATGAACTAAACTTAAGAAATTACCGTTGTAACTGTCTTTTGAATCAGAAAAACTTTCTCTATGTCCTCGAAATGACAGCATGCGCTGGGATAGTGTTAAAGTAACATTGAAAAGTCTGTGTAAAACATTTTCCAAAATTCAGTTTCTTGTTTTAATAGTAGAGTATCTTTCTTATCTATGGTATAATTTTTTTCCACATATCGTAAATAAAACAACAAGTTAAATGAGATTGAGCAAGCAAATGCTCTTTAATTTTTTGATAAACCCTGCCAATCATTAATTCCGGTCGTCCAACTTGACCTTACTGAAGCAAACAGCCAACATGGTTGACAATAAACACAATTTTTAATTTAGAATAACACAACCACCCATTTGAATTGTGTGGTAAGTTTAACGTATTGCTTTTATTTTCGCTTGCAGTTATTAAGTAATAATAGTGAACTGAAAACTTCTATTTTTATTATCTTTAGGAAACGCACCATCTGGTCTACACAATCCGTAATTAATTATTTCTTTTCTTAAATTGTCATGTTGTAAAACAATGATTTTTAAAAATGTGCAAAATCGGTTGGATATTCTTTCGTCAGATCCATAGATAGTTCATTAAGTGAAAAGTACTACTCACATTTACCTCTGTAATTGTAGTGGTATCTAGTTCCAAATTTCTATCGCGGCCGTCATTATGTGATGTACTTGCGCCCTGGGTGAGAGTTTTTAAAATTGTTGACGACTGCTGTTCGTCTGTAGCGGAACTAGTAGATGCTACTGTCGAAAGCCCAATTTCTTTCATAGATTGTTCTTGTTTTTCGGACTCTTTAGAAGTAAAAAGGAACTTATTTTGGAATCTTGCTCTTTGATTCTTCCAATAGTTTCCTTTTCGTTTTTTGCAGCGCCGCTTGTAGTGCTCATTGTATATTATTTCCTGCAATTTTGAATGAAATTAATTATAATGTAATTAGATAAGTAATAATTATTTAAAAGCTTTTGAAATTACAAATAACACATACATACTTTGCTTTAAATGCTTTAATTAACAAAATATAAATGATTTTATTGAATGCTTAAAGATTTATTTATATGTATTTCTCAGCGCGACTTCAACTATGATCAAATCAATAGTAGTTTAATAAAAATAGATATAAATACTTACGTTTAAATATGAAAGACCTCCTGTAATACGAACACAACACTATTGAGTAAAACGTACTGGAATGCTTTTTACTTCCTTTCCGTTATATATAATGCAGCTAATGCAAATACGTTGCAACCAGCTGACTAGAAACCACAAAATGAATTTCTTTCTAGTATTATATTTCTAGAAAGCGAAGGTTACTAAGCTACCTGCCATCCTGTGAATCTGTACTGTACAGACAATAGCCCTTTTATTCCTATTTAAAATCCCACAAACCAAACTAACCCTACTATACGTCGTTTAATAATGCTTTACCACTTTATACAACTTATCACTTAAGAATAATATAGACATCTTTGTTATTAAAGTTTACAGTCTCTTTCATCTGTTTATTAACCCTTACAAAATAGGACAGAACGGATAGAAAGAAGAAAGGATGCAGGCTGCAGGTGGTGTTCAGTATTTATCTTAATTATTATTTCTTGTATTTCAGCAGTTCCTAGTAGTAACATCAAGAAAACGTTCGTTAACCTGCGGTTTCTGAATTATCTGCAATATTTTCTTGACCGTTTCTTACCTGCCAAATACGTTGAAGATGAATAAGTTGAGTTTATTATCGTTTGGGCCTTCTTGCACTTGGGGCCCCCCCGCATAGCGGGGGCTGGCAGGGGTGTAGTTACGCCACTGACATAAATAATGTTTAAGAGCAAATTTAATTTTTAAGCCATTTGCTTCAATGCTGTACAATTCCAAAGGCTTAACTAACATTCACTTTTTGTGCTCTACTCATGAAAGCCACATTTGTGTATACGCTGTAGAGACAATAATATACTGCAGTAAAACAATAAGAAAGTTTCTAAAATTGAAGATTATGAGAATACAACTTCAAATAAAGTTGTGCAATGGAGCTGTATAATCAATTTTCATATGAAATGCAATCTTTCGACACCAAAAACGAATGATTGGAGAACTTTCCATTTTTCGTTCTTTCCCCATGACAGTATTCATTAAATCAATGTAACTCGTGTAACCAAAAAACAAAAGCACACGCTTTCAGTATTTCGGTGAATATTAATTTTATATTCTATTCAGGCACCAGCTATTTATTATTTAGAGTAAATCAGAAATTCCCAACTCTTCGTACACTTTTAAATGTCATAAATTTATTTTACGAAATTTATTTTCTAAATGTATGAAAGTATTTTATACTTTCATATTACTAAATAGAACAAAACGTTTAAATTTCTGAAATACTAAGCAATTTTTGAACAATATCAAGTGTGATTGCCAAAGAAAATAAGTAATTTTAAATAGAAGATACAGTGCGGGTAGGTTACGCGCAATAAACTTATCTAAAACGTTTGAAATGACTAAATAATATTTAGGCTGTCACCAAAATTCGCAAGAATCAACCACATTGGGTATTATGTTATTTCTTCTTATTAGGAAAGTTTTGTACTATATAGTAATTAGCTGTACTTAAATTGATTCTAATAGGATTAATTATACGATACAAAAACACTGATTTGTTGTAATGATATCTAAATAATACACACCTCTTGATAGGAGTAAATAACAACTTCCCAGGACACTTTCAAGCTTTGAACAACGCCTCTGAAACTGGTACTCTATATCTTTAATAAACTGCAAGTTTATAAAAATACTAGCAAAAACGCGCGGGCACGCACATGTAGGTCCCGGGTTCAAATCCCTACACGGTCAGCTTGAAAACTGTTAGGCGAGCATTTTTCACAATAATACGCCCTCGTTCGGATCAGAGGTAAAATGGAGGTCCCGTGTGTGTGTTGTCAGTCACGTTAAAGATTCTTACCTTGCTTGGAACAGCAAGGGTTCGGCAAAATTCCAAATTTTTCAGGTAAAAAAAAACTCGCTTCCTGGAAAGGAAAATGTAGTACCTTCGGTTGCAGCATTGGAAAATCACATGTAGGGGCACGCACATGTGTGCATACAGACCTACCTGCGTTCACGTGCTCACACTAACGCAAATACACACGCACGCACACGTAAGCGCCCCCCCCCCCGCTCACACGCAGACGCGCGCGTGCAATTATTTGTGAAATATCTAAGCCACGGCGCAAAAATTTTCAAAAAATTGACCGCCGCAAACTTAGGAACTAGTTTCCAACAGTCATTTTATAACAACAGCCATTTATAAAAAGTAATGCTAATTCGACAAAATCACAATTAGTTAAAAAAAAAACTAAGTTTATAAACTACCCCAGCAAATTAAACTATAATTTTTAAACTAAAAACAATATTGATTAATAACATGTGTTCCGGATATGTACTGCGTCATATTAAAAAATAATGAAGTAGATATTTTGTCCGCTTTCAAGAGGGCATCATCAAGACAAGACGTGGATCAGAACGTGCAGAGTCTCAATTAGTGTATGGCAATTCGCAAAGTAATACTGCCAAAGAACGTTAGCTTATTTAGTTTTTAATATGACACGGTTCAAACCTGAAACACAGTATTATTAATCAGGACTCCGGCCGCAAAAGCCTCCGACATTATATTATCTAGGGGTATTTTTAAACCTAAGTTTAATTCGAACACACATTCTTCTTAATGTTTACGAACTTCGGCATGGATCCTGTGCTTTGATCCCTACGTCTTGTGTAAATGCGTGCTGCAGTAGTTTTATAACTATTGTTTAAAGTGATTTTAACCTTAGTTTAATTTACACACGCCTTTTTTCTGTGACTAATACAATTTTCTATTTCAAATCGCCATTTCCACCAGTGAAACGGCTTAAATGAAATTCCCATTAGCGTAGTTACCTTTTTAAAAATATTTTCCAGCTTATTTTTCGTGACCGCGATTTTTTGAACTGTTCTGTAATACTAGTATATTAATACTTTAATTGGTATTAAAAGTAAATAAGTTTGTTCATAAACATGTTTTTTTTTAATTGATAATTCTGCTTTAACGTTTTTTCAACTCCAAACCACTTGTACAAAAATTTGCAGTGCTATGTATTTTTAGTTATTAATGAAAGATATTTTTGAAGTCCTCAGTTAGGAAGCATTTGAAGAAAAGGAATTTCGTAAATAAAAGACTTCTAACGGTCAGTATAATTTGATGTTTGAACAAGGTCGACGCAGATTTGAAATCTGTCAAGGACCCGCATGTATTCGCTTTTGAAGAAAAATTGTGATCAGTGATGAGAAATGGAGTTTTCTTCATAACTTAGACAAACGAAGAATGTGTATTGCATAAGAAAAGATTCCTCTAGTACTTCATAAAGACCATTTTGGCCTTAAACTAATGATGATCGTTTAATGAAAATTTGAGAGAATTCTATACTTAGAACGAGTTCTGGGGAAGATTTCTAAACGCATTATGAATGGATTATGAACATTAGACTTTATAAAATTCTGCGAAGGGGTTACCTCGCATTAATCAATAAGAACTAAGTTATGATGCGTAGGAAAATGCTCCAGCACATAGATCGTTATTAGTTTACTGCAGAACAAATTCCAAAATTTGCAGGGAGATGAAGTTTAACCCCAACATCATACAATTCAGATCTTGTTCTATATATTTATGGCTTATTTTGATTCATGATACATTTCTAAAGTGACCGACAATTCAACAATTTTAATGAAGCAGAACACAAGCGTCCAGATTTTTAGCTTCTAAGCTACCGGAAATAAAATTTTGATTCTACTTTACTTTACTTTACTGAATCAGATGTTATGTACTATACGCATGAACTTACGGCACAATCCAGTATAAGCAGCTGCTGAAAATTGGTTGTTAAGTTCACATCGGTAAAATTTGCAATATCTCGAACAGAATTGAACCGGGTCACCGAACTACTTTATGCTGGGTCACTAAGGCATGTAGGTGTCTCTGTATTAACCCGATGACCCAGTGTTAAGTGGTACATGCTACACAATCGAGAAGCAATAGGGATTAGATAATCCGATGATGATCTAATTCTTAAACCCCAGAAAAGTGACTAGGATGTACAGAAATATAAACATACGGCAAGAAACAAAAATTTTCTAAAATAATAATAAAGTTTGGACTTTAAAAATTTTCTATAATATTTAGATGATCTAGATAAGGTTGCTAATTGAAATATAAAATTGGAAATTTTAAAATTCGTTCTCTTAGTATGGTACCGGAATATATCCTTTCCCTTCTGACTTTAGAAATGAGTATTTATAAGGGTTGTTATTTTAAAAAGAGCATGCTCAAAGCCACCAAAATTTCAATCCGTAAAATATTTCACTTTTGCACTTTCTTTTTAACCCGTGAAAATATTTTGTGTACAAAAAAAGGCATTTTACTCTGGTTCAATTTCTTTCTGCCCTTTGAATACTGAATCGCAAGACAAAAATGTTTTAAAATCATATTTTTATATACGTAAATGATTTTAACATTATGAAATTAAATGCTCCAATTAATTTGTGGACGATTTATGAAGAGCTTACTTTCTCTAAATTATCAATTAAAAATGTTACAAAGTATATTTAAAAATGTCTTTTATAATCACTTTTAACTAATGCGTTTAAAATAGCTTGTCAAGAAATAATTAGCTTTATCAAAACTTTTATAAAATAAACTTATAATCTTATTTGAGGTCTCCGCGGGTCAAACGAGAAAAGGTGCAACATTTACTCCAGTTGTTCTGAATTCAGTTTCTAAACATTGTATACTTAAAAAATTACAAGATGAATTTGTTCGGGAAAAAAGGCAAACCTGTCCGTTCTCACGTTTGAATTATACGTTAAAAATCTTAGTTTGCTTGAAACACTAGAGCTCGGTAAAATTGTAAATTTTCAAGTGTTGCAGATTCGCCTTCTGGCGTTGATGTGTTATTGTTAACCATGGCGGCAGAAACAGGACAACATAAAGTAAACTATATATGGATGTAAGAGGTATGCAAATTCGCAAAGCACTCATGAATTAGTAGGTTTAGATTAAGCGAAGGGTTCTGAGATGTAACAGTTTGCTACCTAGAAAGGTAGAAACCCGTACTACTAATAAATGTTTCACCACAATGAGAGTGTGCACAGTTAAAGAAAATCATATCAAATAAAGTGAAAATATATAAACTATCCGGTCTGATAGATAACCCCATACAGATTAATTGGTACGTTAAATGTTTAGTACGTTCTTAAGAACATGAAGCCGCCAATATTTAAAATTGTGAAATCTTTCTACATTTGTACATTACATGCTTGAATATTATGACAGTCATTAAATCAATTCAGGATATAAAATTCGTATCAGTAAATCGATTGCTGATGATATAATTAAGGCAACTGTTAGATTTTGAAAATTCCAAAACTACAAATAAAAAACAGGTATCTTTTTCGACGTATTTTGATAAGAGTAAGTTCAGTAATTCATTTAAAAATTTAGTACGGGTGTGAATAAATGGCATAACATATCCTTTCTATTTTTCTACACTTTCCACGGTTAATATTGTATGGCGAGGTTTTTCAAGAATTTGACTGCAAGGTCCTAACCATAAAAACGCTTAGGCCTGTTGTTAATTAATATTACAACGTAAATAATATTTATAACCTTACAAAAATTATAAGTTGTGTACATTACTTCTTATACGAAAATACGTTTTTGCTTCTTCGTAATTAATGGATATAAAAATGTACATCAGTTGTAGTGCTAGAGTTTTTTCTGACAAGATCCACAATCTTACTATATTTCGAGTTGAAACGTCTTTTCATAAAAAACCAAGAATGGTATCCAGTTTCCAACTTAACGTATTTTGGCTGAGTGTTTTAGCAAAAACGCGTGGATAATTTTTATTTAAGTTATAGAACTGCAAAACGAAAACTATCCACATTTAATAAAATTTTAAACAACTATTACCCTATAAGAATGAATAAAAACCCTTAACCATAAAAAAATTTGTGGTTAAGAATTTTTATTCATTCCTATTCAAATCGTGCCACAGTGTTCCTATAGATTATTAACTATTGTCCTGCAACAAATTTTAGTAAATTTTTATATGTACAGACAAAGTGTTTCATTAAAGCGTTTTGATTCGATATTGTAAATTAAGCCCACAAATATTGATTTAATAACCTCTCTAATCAAAAACCATAAAATTAGCGACTGAGCAATGTTCTTGCCGTCTAATATAGCAACGAAAATTAATTTACAAACACACCAATGCTAGGAATTCTATAACAGCTGGTTTAAAAAACTTGTGAAAAAATATAAGATAAACCATTATTCTACGTACTCAGCAATCAATGACGGTTTTTGGGAAAGATTGATTAGAACAATTAAAAACAAGTTGTTCAGAAGATTTTTTGCAGGGCAGTTATAAATGGTTGGATATTTTGCCTGCAGTTATAAAAGAATACAATAACACGCCACATCGAGCTATTAGGACAGCCATAGAAGCAGAACAGCATCCAGAAAGAATTAAACTCCCGATTGTTGACAAACGTGTTACAAGCCGCTGAAAGATTCCATCGCGTTGGTGAGATTGTACATGTATCAAAATATAAAGCAGTTTTTGACAAAGGGTATCATGCGAACTGGAGCACGGAACTCTTCAAAATTGTTAAAGTACGGCAAATAACACCGACAACCTATCTTTTACAAGTTTTGAATGGGCAGTCAATCCAATGTGCTTTTTATTCCAAAGAGATTCAAACCACAACAGCGCCCAACACGTACCAAGTGAAAAAAGTTATACGAAAACAGAATCATAGGCAGAAACTATTGGGGGTATGACTAGGTTGGGTAAGAAGCTGAATTAAGAAAACTGATTTGAATAAGTATATAATAGAGAAGCACTTGCGCGGACATAGCTGGGAAAATCTATCAGCAAACCAAGTATCAATAGTTTTTCTCGAGCTGTTCTTGCAAAAGATTATATCGCTTTATGTTACGATTTATGTAAAAGGGCTGGAAAAGCAACGCGAATTACATATCCCCCAAATTAGGATATATATGTAATCAAATGGAATTATTAAATCTTAAGTTAGATTGTTACAATGTATAATTGAAGGACACATTACAAAAGGTTAATGGAAGTTCATAAACCAGACATGAGAACGGATGTGAATACTTTGTATTCCAGACGTAACATGACACTGCAAGTGCAGATCACAATAGTTTATAAGAAACTTATTGTTAGAATTAAGATTACTAAAAAGTAATACTTTTTATTGTTTAAAGAAATGGCAGACATGAGATCTGTAGTTCCCATAAGCAATGTAAGGGGCAGGGATAGCATAAATACCATCAGGAGCCCAAGATGGCCAGTCAGTTTCGAGCTTCACAACTTTAACATTGTTGGTTGTTCAGCTACTCACCCTAATTTTAGTTAATTTAAAGTGAATGTCGACTTAAAATATTTTTTGATTACAATACGTTACTGCATATAACGTACCTGTACTTAAAATTAACATTGTAATTTCTGTTTCAAATAAATTGATAGGAGAATTTTTTGGAAGAAACATTTTTAAAAAGCCGCTCCAAGAAGCCCAAAACCTATCTCGCGTCGTATCCAAATGTATGCCGATCAATCAAGTTCTAAATATGGAACTATTAGGCACCACAAGTCTAAAGCAGGCGGCGGTGGCGATGACATAGATACAGAAGCCACAACGCTGTGGCGACGACGGCGGTGGCTATAGAGAAGACGGCGGCTGCGCTGTACCAGGACCACTACTATAATAATACAATTTTTGTCAGTAAAGCACAATTGTCAGTAATGCACAAACAAGTAAGGAATGGAACAGGAGACTCGCATCTAATATTACGTATTCCTGGTTTGGACCGTGTGATATTAGATAATAATCGGGTGGACGTTTCCATTATTTTCATATGGGACATCATCAAGACAAAGATTTTCGATACTTCTGAATGTGCAGACACACGCCCAAATTAATCCAAAAGGTATCTTGCAGCAAAGTGGTGAGTGCAAAAAAGTTGCTTCTGAGCGAAGCAACTATGACGCTCATTAAAGTCTAAAGGTGTTTTGTGATAAAACTGAGGAACAATGGGAAATTTAAGGTTTATAAAATCATTCCTCTTGCACTAAAAATAAATAATGCAAGTTAATTGTGTATGAATATTTATGATGCTTAAAGGAACGTTACGATGTGAGCTTCAGTGTAGTCGGTACCATTTTAAAAAAAAAGGGTAACCATCATCTGTATTAATGCGGTTGGGTTTCTTATCGATTTCCACAAATTCTATTATTCTATTATTTAGCTAATATTTTTTCTTATCGAAATTGATTAGAAGGCTTGTTTCGTGTTAGTGTTCGCCTTTGCTTACTGACAGTACTGGCTAGACATAAAGCACCATTTATGTTCGTCTATTTTGTATTCCAATCGACTTGCTACCCCAGAGTACATCATATCCCAAGTGTAAAGTATCCTAATAGTTGCTTAGGGTCTTTTAATACTGCTTTCGGTATCTTTACAGGATAAGCATATAATAGTACTTGTGAGATTTTAGTAGCGGATTTATAAATGGTTTTGATGTTGTTTTCGTAAATATGGATAATTCCTATAGATTGCGCAATGGAATTATGCACGAATTTGACATATTGGGCTGAGTAAAGATGCACCTTTATTGCTCTCTCGCCGGTGTTCAACAGATTGAATTTCACATGGATAATTTTTTGCTTAAGTATACCGGCTTTAAACATATAATTGCCAGGCGATTAAGGAAGTTAATTTACACACAATTTGTGGAGAATTGTGATGGTCATTTATGTAGTTTATAAAGAACTGAGGTGCAGTTCGCCATGGGGCCAGACCACAAAGGTGTCACATACATATCAAAACTATCCTTTAGATTTAAACTGCATGGACTCCAAAACTTTTGATTCAAATGACATCATGAAGCTGCTAGTCACTACAAGAGATAAGGGTGAGCCATAGATGCACCAAAAGTTTGTAAAATTGATCACCAATGTACAGTTATTTTCTAGTAAGATTATCAGATGTTAGAACTCATCATCCTGTGATAAAAAATATTTTATTACAGTGACTTTCATAACCGATACTTTTGTAAATATAGATTTTTTTATCAAAGATGAGTTAGAATCAAGGATGGTATTTGCAATTAAGTGGATGAAATGGGCCGAGTTTCAAAACACGAGGCGAAATATTGCCAGAGTAGAGTCTTAAAAAATTGACTAGGTATCTAGCAAGAAGATACACTAATAAATCTAGCGTGCTCGGTAGTTTTCGGAATACAAAATCCGGTTTCTGAATTTTTGGGATGTCATAGAAACAAGGTTGTTTGTATTCATGGGCCATTGAACCCCTTCAATATCGTTGGCATTATTGGACGATTTAATGAGGTTAAAAATTTCGTGTTCCAGTTTGGTAGTGGGATTTTAATACATTTTGGTAAAGGAGCGAGTAAGTCTGGAGTACCTAGTTCACCCATATTCTGCCTGGTCTAGAATTACAGTAGCACTGCCTAGTCTTCAAAAAGTATGGCAATTTATGAGTTTGCACCTTGGGGTAATGCTTTTTTCTGTGTTGCATTATTGACGGGTCTCTTGATATACGGCATACATTTATTTTATCTAATTTACGATTGTTCATCAAATACAAATTAGGTATGTCTCCCTGGTACAGAACTAGATTTAAATTTTAGTCTAAGAGTGAATCAAGTGGCAACCACTCCGTTTAAGTACAGCTTTCTACAGTGAAGAGCCCGTTTGCAATTTGTACAAAGGCGTATTTAAAGCGGGCTTCGGTTGCCCACGTACGGGAAGCAAAGACTCCCTTTGTTCACTCATACTGGATTCCTATAGCGGCTGTGTTGCCAAAACGAATCTCGTGTTTGTCTTATTCTAGATACAATATTAACACTAGAACACATAACCTTAATTGAAGTTTATAATTGTTTTTATGTTTTTTATTTATAATGTAAACGCGTTACACGATAGTAATGTTAGGATTTGACTAACGTTAATTTCATCTTTCAAACGTTATTTTCTGCAGATCAGAATTAAAGTATTTATGATGGATACCTAATGTAATATATTAAATATTAAGCCATACAACCTCCCAATTATAGTATTCTACTTTATTAAGGTATATTTTTTGTGAACAATTTTAAGTAATACTTAGATCCTATGATAATTTTTACTTATATTTTTATCTTGCTTCCTATTCACGTTTATCGAAGTGTATGATTTAATGAATTGACTATATGATATAATCTAAATCATTATCTACTAACATTTTTTTAACAATGTCAGCGGCCCATAGATATCAAATGTTGCCCGCGAGATATTAATAGAAGCATGAATAAATGACTATTACATAAAGATTGTTGGCTTGATTATCATTTAAATTAATAGTACTCTAAATTGTAAAATAGGTGCGTACAGTGTAGATGTCATGGTTCACAAGTAAAAGCGTTTCACGAACTTTACAAATTTCATATCATACATTTAAAATAGGCAATGGTTTAACTTAAAAAATATGTAGTAATTTTACACAAAAAGTTTGCACGTTATTTTCGTTTTCAAAAAAAAAACCTTAAGATTTATAGGGCTTCTAAAATCACTGTGTAGTAAAACAGTGTTGTTATCAATACACGGATTTCCAAATTAATCTAACAAAATAAACCGTTTAAATACTTTCTATGTATAAATTACACCCGATGTAAATCTTTAGCAAATAAAGTTAAATATTCCAAGGAGTTGTACCTGGTTTGTGTAATCAAAAATACAACTACATATTTACATTAGCACTGTACGGTGTACTTTATACACAAAGAGAATTACTTTTGTGTTATAATTGTAACACAGCTTTCATACTAAAAGTAAACAAACTGCTTTCTACTCAGTTATTATATCAAACAAACAAAAAAAAGTAACTTTAAGCATCTACAACAATAAACTAAATACAGGACAACAAACACTACAATCTATTTCTTGTAGTAGATCATTACTTTTAACTATACTTGGTATCATTAACACAACTAAAATACCCGGTAAAATACTAATGCAATTTGGTTTGTAAAATTGTGAGGTAACTCAACCACTTTTAAACAATTATTGGTTGAGAAAAAGTATAACACATTGCGCAAGCGAGGTAAAAAGTAAAGACAGTAATGAAAATCTGTTTTTTCAGTAACAGTAACACATCTCTTTCTAAAAATACGAAATGAAAAGCATAATCATTAGTAAAAATCAACGCCTGTATGTAAATGCAACACGAATTCATACAATTTCAAAAAACCGATTTTGTACCATTCTGGAAATGATTTGATTTGAAAACGCTTGAAGTATACAGTAAGCATACATGTCAGAATTATGTGAACAATATAACTTGTTATTCATAATGTACAATATAATAATAAAGATTGCTATATAAATAGTATGAATACAATGACATGCCTTGCACTTAATTACTGTCTGATATGTACCATATAAACTTCTGAAAAGCAATAAAAAATAGCGAATAAAATAGAACCGTGTAATATATATATAGATGGAAACATTCGAGGTCGCAAGTGCAATTCACAGATATAGCAACGACTTTTCATTAAAATCTTTATTGTGCTCTGAATATTTCCAACTTAATACCTGCTAAATTCAATTTCAGCAGATGGCGTCTCCGATTAAAAAAAATGTTAATTCAGCGGTATATCTCTAGGCTAAGAATTATAAGGCTCTAAGTTAAAATGTTTTCGCTTCTAGACTTAAATGTATCATAACCTTCTATGAATAACTTAAAACCTTCAGCAACATCTCTGGTTTATTTACCGCCCATGAATAAAGGTCTAAAGTCCAGCATTATAAAGCTTTGTCGTGAGAAGCTTGGAATTTGATTAACCGTTGTATGTATGGCTTGGAACTATTTAAAATAATCAACTTCGTTGAAATTTTGAAAACAGGTTCTATGTTTGTACATAGAACGTTGTAATAGTTTTAATTGGCATGAATAAACGTCATAACCTCACATAGGACTATATTTTCTTTATTTACCAATATAGTGCACTTAAGTGGTCGCATGAAGAAGAAAATTAAATCAGCGATTTTAGAACTAACTAACACCAGAATAAATAATAGTGAGGAAGTCGAAGATACTTTCTATCAGAAGCTAACCTTAATCTATTGATAGATGTATTTGCGACTTCCGTACCATCGTTAGTTCTCCGGGGTTGCGTCGTGCTATTGAAGTTTGTGTATGTGGTGCGTATCACGAAAATGGAGTGACGTAATATCGAACAACGGTACTTGATCAAGTTTTGTTCGAAACTCGGAGAACCTGCGATGGACACGTTAGATAAAGTGTTCGGAGATGAAGTCATGCATCCGCCCAAATATCGCAAACACATGGATCCTTCATCATGACAACGTGCCCATGTCATCATGCTTTCAGTGTGAAGCACATTTTAATCTCAAAAAAACTTTTTAGTCTTTCCCCAGACCACGTATTCTCCTGATATGACTCGATGTGATTTTTTTCTGTTTCCTCGAATCAAACAAGTCGTGAAAGGAACCCATTAGGAGTAACTGACAATCAAACATCTGTGACAAGAGTACTTTACTGGCTGCCAGTATAAATGTTCCAGAATAGTTACAAAAACTGGAGAAAGTTCTGGACTCAGCGTGTAGGTGTGTTTTAAAGAGGATCATATTGATGTACTTTAATTTTTAAATATATGCGTTTTTTCAATAGTCTCATTACTTGTCAGACCTCGTAGTAAACCAAAAAGTTGACATTAAAACAAAAACTTTAAAGATCCTTTCCTGTATTAGTAAACGTATATTTATAATAGATATGTAATGGAAATGTTTCAGTTAAAGTAATTTTTAGTGGTAGGTACAAAGTGTCTACCTATAGTTACAGTAATAGGTAATGATTCTTGCAATCTTTTCCCGTGTTCTTAACTATCTTACAAGTTGAAATCAAATATTATATTGACTTAGTCCAGAACTTTCCTGTACTAAAAATTAAGTAGCTAGCTATAGAAAACAAGTCGGAGTCGTTTATAATAGTTAGTCGCAAGTAAATTTTAACCAAACAAATAAAATTCTGATGCTTCTACAAGAAAAAACAAATTCCTGCTAGAAACAGGCCAATATTCAATAAATATGACAACTTAGTATATAATATAGTATATAATTCTAAAAGCTCTCACAATAATTTATTTTCAGCTAATCGCTAACAGTACAAGTATTATCTTCTTAAACTACAATGCTTCTTAATTAACCATCAAAGCACTACAATTAACTATCCAGGCACTATTTACTAATTTATATTAATTTATATGATCACTACAGTAATTTATATTAACAGAGAATCATTTATATCGACAGTAATTTATGTCACATATGTACCACTTCTTATTTCATATCACAACTATCAAAGTTTTAAACAAGAATCTATCGGAAATCAACTTCAATTACAAGTGAACTAACTAACGCTTATCATGGAGATTTATATTTTATCCAATCGTTCTAATTATTTCGAGAACATACCAGAATATGCAAATAAATCTCGGATGTATCTATTCTAATCTTTAAATGCAGTCTTGTACCTGTCAATCAAGATCTCTCACACCGCAGGACCTGCCAATCATCTTTTGCGTTCAAACCCTTCGTTTACGTTCTAATGTAATGATTCTGGCCACAGGTGGGTAATGTGGCACCACGGTATTCAAACTAATAATGAGCCCAAGATTTGTTTATGCAGGTACACCAAAAAAATGTAAAATTTCAAGACTGACGCTGTTGCTGCTTTTCGTAATTATAACGATGTCAATCATTTTATGCATTTCATAGGTGAGTTAATTTGCACTGAGCCGTTTTGTGTATAATTATGACTGGCATACCCGTCAAATTATTTTTGGAAACTTGCGACCTGTACCAATATATAGTCATATTCCAAGGTAAGTTTTATTGTTACCCTTAACAATTGTTTATTTACTAAATCTCTTATGAAGACATAATAATTTGATAACGTAATAAAAGCCATCACTCAATTGAACTACAGAAATGCAATATTTTTTGACCTTGTACTTATTATTAACACATTATGCTACCATTACCTGTATATCATACGGTTAATGTACCTACACGAGAGAAAATGCTCTCAATGTAGGATGTTGATACGCAATTCTTAGCGTCATCACATAGACTGGACCAGTACTATATCAACTTTCCTATAAGAAACGATACTGTTCACGTGATGGCGTTAGGAGTCATGTTGCAAGATAATACATAGTTTTTATGTTCCACCGTATTTGAGCATTGTTTTCAATGATATGCATTTGTGACGTCACAATATTTTTGTCACAAATATGAAAAATTTAAAAATATTAAACTGATAGGGTAGGTCGTCGTTGTCGTTCATGTAAACGTAAAATAACTCGGATTCAACCGACGCCGGAGAACGTTTAAAATCATTAAAACAAGTGGTAATCGTAACGTCACCGATACAACACTAGAACATTAGATTTAAACCTTTTTAAACCGTTTTTAAAATACATCTCGGCAAAAAGCGCATATTGCATAAGCGGACTTTTTCTAGTGTAAGTAGATTAACCCGTATAATACCAACTAGGTACATATGCATTTTTAATAAAAATTAATTTAGGAATTTGATAAGGAACATTTTAAAGGCTTCTACCTTTTTTTGGCTGCTTCCTCTACTGTCCAGGCTTCACAGCCGTACAGTGCTGTTCTTCCCACATATGTTTTAAGTAATCCTTTCTTTGTTTCTATGTTTGTTGTCTTTGAACACAGTAGTTGCTTTATCTTGTTAAATGTAGCACGACCTTGTGCTAATCTTTGTTTTATATCTTTTGTGCTTTTCCCATTTTGCGTTATTTGGCTTCCTAGGTAGCAGATCTCTTAACCTCTTGTAAGTTCTCGTTACCTATTTGTATTCTTGTTTTCGATTTATTTTCTTCTCTTTTGCATACTAGTACTTTAGTTTTATTTTTGTTAATTTTCATACCGTATCTCTCTGTTAGAACTGTTTCCATTTCTAACTTCTAACTCTTCTTTGCTAGATGCTAATACCGTTATATCATCTGCAAATCTAAGCATATCAATCTTTTGTCCCTGCATAGTATTTCCAAATGTCTTCCTGCATTTGGCAGTATTAATTGCCTCAGCAATATACAAGTTCAAAATTATCGGGGATAGAGCACATCCCTGTCTCACATCTTTTCTAATATTTACTTCTCCACGTTCCTGCTGTTTGCTTTTTGTATAAGCTATGTACTATCCGTGTATCCCTAAAACCCATTCCAATCCTTTTGAGTATTTCGAACATTTTTTCTATTTTACATTGTCGAATGCTTTTCCCAGATCTGCAAACCCTATATACACGCTTTCTCCTTTTCTATTGTGTTCTCCATTATCACCCTCAGAGCTAAAATAGCCTCCCGTGTGCCTCTGTTTCACCTAAACCCAAATTGATCTGCTCCTGGTACTTCTTCGGCCCGTTTTTCCATTCGTCTTTGTACAATTCTAGTTAATATTTTTGAATGCTATCTAGAAAACTTAAATTAGTTCAAATACATAAAAACTTCATCAAGTGTAACACAGGAGGTTTTCACTTTAAAAAGCCATTTGATCGATTATGGTGTAGTTTTTATACGGAAAAATTTCGAAATGGTACTGGTCTGCCTTGTGGGATGTCTCAAAACGTATGCGCCGCATTTTTAAGTCTTGATACTTGGTAGACTGTTTATTTATGGTAAGATACTAAAAATGCAACTTATCTGTCTGCAAGGTAGTGGAACAGTGTAAGTCCTTCGAGCATATTGGTATATCCAAAAAATACAATTTTTTTTTTACTTTGTACAAGTTTGATTACATTTTGATAAAAAATTATTCTTATACAGTCTCGGCGGTACACGACCATACTAATAGACTAGTTCCTTTTCTAATAAACAGTCTTCTCATCATCATCATTTTGTTTTCGATCTTACTTAAGGTCGGTTAGACGCAGCCCTAACTTCTTTTCTATTCTGTGCTAATCTACATCCCCTTCATAACCTTAATTTCTAAAAATTATAAAATCAATATTCAACAACAACTGACATACTTTGCACGCCAAGGCGCAGAACTGACATACAATTCTTACGGTTGGTTAGTGCTATTTCCCTCATTTCAATTCAATATCTTAACGAACAATGTGTATTTCTTTAGTTTTAAAAATTAGACATGAATTTTGAAGTTATGTATGTCACCAGTACCTATAATAGTAATTTACTAGAAAGTCCTGTTAAAAGTGCAAGAAAATGTAGAGATTACAGTGTTGGTTATTAGTAGTTTCATTAAAAGGTAGCTACAATTATAACTCGTTTGATTTCAGACTACAGCATTAGTTTGTAGTAATAATTGTATTTCATGTAATAGTAACAGTATTACCCTGTAGCAGCAGCAGATGATGTATGAAAAATAACCGAACACTGACAGTTACAAAATTCCCGCAATAGCGACTGTACCCACATGTAATAGTAATACCAAAACTATGAAATACAGCAACATTGTTCTGTTATACTATATGTTGTAACACGCTTCCTAAAATAAAAAAAACACCAACAATGTGGGTGCCAATTTGCACCCCTCAAAATACTAGCGTTTGCAGGATATCGCAATGTTACCGTATAACAAAGTAATGGTCGGGTGGTACTGACTGTGGTTGCTATTAACCAAGGTCTAATGCGTACAGGGCGTAGCTCAGGGGAGTGGTCGTGGACAATAACGAAAGAAAGAGCTATTACTATAAATAAGTAACTCGGTAAGGTGACAGGAAGGATCACCACACAGAAGTTACGAATGAACCTTCCTGACATGGTGAAACAGCAAGATCGTACTAAAATAACCAACGTCAATCACGAAGACGTAACTGGTAAGGAACCTTATTGTATAGTAAATGTAATATATCGCAAGACAACGGTATTTACCAAGAACATACTCGAACAAACACTCGATTTACACGTATAATAGAATGAACAATTAGTTTCGTTTTACGAAAAAGTATATCTTTTAAATTCAAGATGTGTGATAAATAATAAAACAGTATTATAACAGAGCGCAATCGCGTATGGTACCAATCGCATTTGCATACAACATAAAAACGGAACTAATAAGTATTGTTTAGGTAAATCAATTAACTGTAAATTTAAGGCAATGAACATATTTACTTGTTAATATTACGCACAAATATTTCAGGTAAACATACAGAGCTTTAGCCGGTTTAATGCGCTAAGCGTAATCGTAACTATAATGTAAATTAAAATCACTTATCTGATTGTCTGGAGGTCGTTGTACCTACAGGAAAGCGATAACGACTGGTATTTCTATTTTCTTCAAACCCATACGGTAGAATTCCAGATGTGCACTTGTGTTCTCCACAGATAACGAATCCAATTATTCAATCTCCAACAGGACATCCAAATACGGCCAAAACCAAACGAAGAGGAAAAGATTACGTACATAAGCGTATGTATGAATATACGAAGAAATGAATAAATCAATGATTAACAGAAAAAGTAAGAATGAAGAGAAACATAAGAATGAAGAAGTAAGGACGACGAATGAAGAACGAAAAATCCTGAATGGTCAGGGTTCGTTGTAAAGAAAAAATTGTCACTACTATTGCCTGGCAATAAATCCCGAAAATCGGTACTATTAAAAAAAAAGACACTAATCGTACATAAATCTCTAAACTAAAGCACTCAAAATATATCTTAATCCGAAAATTATAACAATTAGATGCAAACCAGGTCAATAAGGTTACACAAAAGAGAGCGATTCAATAATCAAAACGTCGACCTACAAAACTTGCTTATCACTAAACAAAACCAAATTTTAAATGCACGTATAAAAGTAAACAAATCCAAATGTAATACATGCAACTTAAACATCACATACAATAAGAATTCACACAAATCCAATACAAATCGATTTGCAGAATAAAAACGTTACAATGTCCACACTTGTAATTGAAACAACAACAGTATTTTGCCGTAGTAGTAGCAGTTAAGGTATGAAAAATAACAACTTTTTACTAGTAGTGAAACACAATTCCTGTAATGGCGATTATACCGACGTATAATAGTAACACCAAGGTTATGAAAAACAACCACCCTGCTCTATTATAAATCCTTCGTGGTAATACCTTCAGAAAGAAATGTAATAGTTGCGAAATAGTCCTGTTAGTAATATATGGTATGTCGTCTTCAATATGAAGCGCATCTTTATTTATCGCAATACTACACAATGTCATTTTGTTCACGCTGCAGAACACTTTGATAAACGGAATACTTTAGCAGGAATTTATACGTAGACAATACTAAACTTCTTGTTCATAGCAAAAGAATTTTTAGTTATTATTACAGCATTTTTTTCTGGGTGTAATAAACTTTGTGTATTGTGCATGTCTACCTTGTGGTTTTTCTATTTAATACAATAATGTATATAAAGTTGTATCCGCAGGCTATAAGTTAGATGTAAGACTGGGCCGTTTGGCCCTAATCTCGCTTATCGCTTGTTTTCAAATAATTGATTTTGAAAATAATAAAGTCGGTAATAAATAAATAAATAAATATTCTAGTCCAAGACAATCGTGTGCTTAAAAAATAGATTTTGTGCATACTGCAATAGAAGAAATTCTGAATAAAGGTACTATTTGCTATTTTCTCTTGTTAAAAATTTTTCTCAAAGCCGGCTGATGGAAATCTTAGGAATCGCCAAATGAGATCTGTAGAATTTTCTACGATTTCAAAACATCAATATGCACTTTTTAAAGTTATTCTGTCTCATTTACAAAAACTACATTTTTGAAATTTAAAAAGGCTGGTTGCCTTAGACTTCAAGTTATGCTTCGATGAAAAATTCATAGTAATTAATATTAAAAAACGTATTCGAACATGGAAGTATTTCCAACATCCAGCTTTTTCATTACAAAGAGTATGCACTTTGAAGCCAGCATACACCGAAAATAAAAAGACAGTTACGAAGTGCTATCCAAAAAAAAGATCATGAGTACCACAATTGCAGCGTTAACAAAATGCATTCAACAAACATCTTTAAATCATTTTTAAATTTTGTTAATTTCCGTATTTTGAATTCCTTAAAGTTATAATTAAAGCAAATTTTGAAACTGGGGTTTTGAAGAGTTTTGAGAGCAGTTTGCTATTTATTTTATTTGACTTGACTTCAAAGTCGTATGTAATTTGAATAGGGTTCCTGGTAATTAGGTGTAGACAACAAAGTGCTATGTAGTTTTGCAAAACAAATTTATCAAAAACAAAATAGTTATTTATTTCAAAACGCGTTGTTAGCACTTTTACATTCTAACATATAAAAATGTTCTTTATAATATCCCTTGACGGTGCATCTCCTAGTAGCTTTCACCGATAACCAAAACTTTAAAGGCATTTTTCTGAAAACTGTCATATTCTAACAAGACACCCTATAATTCTGAAGCCGCGATATGTAAAATATTACCTGTTCGCACCTGCTGTAAAAACTTCAAGTTGTGTGCTGCCAATATGCCTTTATAAAATAATTGATTTTTTCGCTTTCTGTAATTAAAACGACTTCCGAACTTTTTTATGTCAAACGTACGTTTCGAAATCTTTGTCCAATCAACGGTTTTTAATTTAGCAAACAACCAATAGCGCATCGAACTACGAGGTAACTGCACGAAGACTGCTATGGTTGTAAAAAAGCAAAAATTGGCCAATAAAATACGACGAATGGGCAGGTGTGTTACCATTGTAAGGTAGTAAGTCCCCAAGCCCCCTTCTACAAATCCCGCCGTATTCTTGTTAACGAATCACGTAATCGTACTAAAACTACAGATTGTAGTCTTTAGTTATTCTCTGGCCCTCTGGAAGCACTTTCGTGATGAATAACGCCATGTTGTTAAAAAAAAAAATTGGTCACCGTCGTTGTAACTTTCCTGCGATTTCGGTGCGTCTTCTTTGTCAGTGATTCTTCAGTTTTCTACTGCAAAATTTATTGAGCTTTTGTTTCAGGAACATATAGTATACCAACAAACAATAACCTTCTACATACATACGAATCCTTTCAACGAAATTTACCGTACCCTGGACGCAGAATACTTGCCCTTACTTTTCATTTTGTCATTTCCAAAGTTTGATTTAAAAATCTAGGAAAAGTAGTTCTAGGAATTCTGAGATATTCTTCTAGTCTCAGGCGCCTAAAACTACGATTCTTTCTAATTGGGGTTAGAACACGTTTCACATGTTCCGGCGTTCTTTTACTTGCAGGCCAATTATAATAAGGATCACTTCCCAGCAATGTCTAGAGCTATTCAAATCGTCGGAACCACGAATAACAGTAGCCAGGTTTACAAAACTTCGGCAAATTGTTTGGCCGATATATATATACTTCAACATTATAAAATGCGACGCAGCAACGTACGCATTTACTGAATTGTCTTGTTTCATACTGAACAATATAGATCCACGTCTATTGGCAGCGTTATTCGCAAATGTTATACATTCGGGCTGGAATATTGTTTGGGGTAACAGCAGACCTAATTATGAAATATTTGGTTAAGGTCAGATAGATTCAGCATCACTCTCGCATAAACAATAAACTAAATTTCAGTAACAAAAAATGCTACACGTTAATTTTAAAAACAGTATACGAATTAGAATAATCGGGTACAATTGCATCAGCTATCAACAAACCAAAATTCCTATTAAACAGGTTATCTATGTAAAATGCCAATACCTGCCCCCATTGGAACGCATTTGTATAATCAAATAACTTTCAGTCATAATTTTTGAAACGCGAGTTTTACGAGTCGTAGATTTCCAATTGGACGTATATACTTAAACGCGCACTTTTGGCCGAGCGTGCCAGATGTATATATATATATATATATATATATATATATATATATATACAGGGTGAGTTTTTAGTGTGGCAACGGTCGGTAACTCCGTTATTATAAAAGCTACGTAAACCAAATTTGGAGGCATATTAGGCATGTCTAAAGTGCACATTTAAAAATATTTGGAAGCATACAGGGTGTTTCATAATTCTAGGGCATATTAAACTTATATTTTTTTTAATGGAACACCCTATATATTGTTAAATTTTTGAAAAGCCCATAAAAAGAGCTTTAATTTGATATCAAATTGTATCTGTCTATTCCTTTTAGTTTTTGAGATATTCAACTGTTTTCAGAAAAAATGACCCTGATTAGATACTTTGCCACTGCACTAATACACAACTTACGTTAATTTTCAAGATGCAGAAAATTTTACCATATACCATAGTATATTTATAAATATCACTTTTTTAAAATTTCTTCACAGTACACAGGGTGTGTCAGGTTTCGCAAAATGCAATTTAAAAATTTTTTTTTAAATGGTACCCTACCAATTTTATTGCTACAATGAATAGTTCATTAAGTGTCCTTTCATTTTTGTTAAGCATTCCCTATACCTAAATCCATTACTTTCTGAGATATTTTTGATTTTCTTCAAATTTTATGAATGTTTTTAATTTACATAACTAAAAATAACTTACTATTGGATAATATTATAATACAATTAATACATTTTGATGAACAATCAACTACACTTATCCAATAACAATTTTTACTAAAGATAAAACAACCTACAATAATAGGCTATCAACAGAATTCTGCCAGATCAACAATATGCATTTTATAGAAAATGTTCAAACAGGAAATCAGGCAGGCTTTAAAAAAAATAACAATTACAATCAAAATGTCATTTAGGTTTATTGTAGTGTGTTGCCATTTAACACATTATCAGTTCTGTTTTAAATGTAATCTTTGAAGGAGTTTTCAAAATGAATTTTACAGTGGAAGAACAAATAAATATGATTTGGGTATTGGGAGCAAATTTAAAAAATTTCCTACTTGCATCAAGAATATACCAAAAAAGATATCCTGTTAAATGACAACACACTACAATTAATAAACCTAAATGACACTTTACATGTAATAGTTATTTTTTTCAAAGCCTGCCTGATTTCCTGCTTGAACATTTTCTATAAAATGCATATTGTAGATCTGGCAGAATTCTATTGATAGCGTATTATTGTAGGTTGTTATATCTTTAGTGAAAATTGTTATTGGATAACTGTAGTTGATTGTTAATCAAAATGTATTAATTGTTTTATAATATTCTCCAATAGTAAGTTATTTTTAGTTATGTAAATTAAAAACATTCATAAAATTTGAAGAAAATCAAAAATATCTCAGAAAGTAATGGATTTAGGTATAGGGAATACTTAACAAAAATGAAAGGGCACTTAATGAACTATCCATTGTAGCAATAAAAGTGGTAGAATGCCATTTAAAAAAAATTTTAAAAATTGCGTTTTGCGAAACCTGACACACCCTGTATACTGGGAAGAAATTTCAAAAAAGTGATATTAACAAATATACTATGGTATATGGTAAAACTTTCTGCATTTTGAAAATTAACATAAGTTGTGTATTAGTGCAGTGGCAATGTATCTAATTGGGGTCATTTTTTCTAAAAACAGTTGAATATCTCAAAAACTAAAAGGAATAGATAGATACAATTTGATATCAAATTAAAGCTCTTTTTATAGGCTTTTCAAAAATGTAATAATATATAGGGTGTTCTGTTTAAAAAAATATAAGTTTAATATGCCCTGTAATTATGAAACACCCTGTATGCTTCCAAATATTTTTAAAATGTGCACTTTAGGCATGCCTAATATGCCTCCAAACTTGGTTTACGTAGCTTTTATAATAACGGAGTTATCGACCGTTGCCACACTAAAAACTCACCCTGTATATATATATATATATATATATATATATATATATACACCATTAATAGAAAGTATTAGAAATTATTAAGAATTATAAAAAATTACTAAGTTAAATGCAACACTGTATCTCAAAGATAATTAAATAAAGGTTAATGAAAGTTCACAAACAAGTTGTGAGAACGGATGCAATACATTGTATTCCAGACGATAGTGATACTGCAGGTGGTAGGCCGCAGACGGTTAAGAACCGTGATTACCTAGAAAGTAAGATTGTTACATTGTATAATGAATAGTATTAAGAAATAAGCAGACATGAGCTCTGCAAGTTCCTACAGACATGTGAGGGGTAGGGACAACATAAATACCTCGGGAGCCCCAAGACCATCAGTCAGTCTGAGTATTTCAGCTTTAACATTGTTGTTTACCTAGGCTACTCGCCCTAATATTAATTCAATTAGTAATTATTTTTCGATTTAGAGTATTTACAACAGTTTGTCAAAATTCCATAATTAATGTCTGTTTAAACAAATAAAATTTGTTACAAGTTTTGGAAGCAATTTTTAAAAACATCGCTCCCAAGGCCCGAAACGTAACTGGCATACTATCGTGTACCTATACAAACCACCACTTCGATGTCCATTTTCAAATTGCCTGTGTACACGCCTCTACTAAGACCCGCCGAACGACGTGTAGCGGTCTAAAATCACAAAAACCGGGCTAAAATTCGAAAAAGAAGTTTTTTATCTAGTGGTCATAAAACATTTAGTTAGTAGTGGCATTGTTTGAAAATCGCACATGCCAGTGCTGAACTCATTGCATAACAACCATAAACTTCTTTTAACTCAGATCTAAGAAGGTATTTACTTCAATACACCCTGCGATCTGTTAAAGCATCGTTTTCTCAAGTGTACAGATTTTATATCGACGTTGATGTGTCACACGTAACATCCATCCCCAAATGAATGATGAACAGTTATGCGTGCAGTACACCTTGATTAATAGTAAGTGCATGGTATTATAAAAGGTATAAAAAATAATAGTAAGGCAATAAACTGCAAGGGCTGTACAAACATTCTTATTCTGTTAAATTGTATTATTAAATTGAATGGTGTCTACTGAATACAAGCATTGTATAAAATTGTATTCAAAAATGAAACGAACATCTACAACGTTAGGTACTGATTCTCAAGAAATGTCTGCGCCAAAAAAAAGTGAATGCTAACGTAACTGGAAATCAACCGTCCTGTTCTTCGCAAACTATTGTGATAGGAGTTAATATAGATGCCAGCGAACGGTATAATTTTTTAAAAAATATTTGGACGCCGCAAAATCATTTCCCGTTTCCTGTTCGAAATGAAAAAGGGCATAATCGCAAATTTCAATATTTTTGGTTGACGAAATTTGAGTGGCTTTCTAGCAGCGTTTTGCACATATTGCTTTCTTTTTACTTCTACTGGTTGAGGAGTCAAATTTCATGTATTAACTCTATTATTATACATTATAACCTCTTTTATAGATATGCCATACCGATGGTGAATTGTTTTGATTACTTCTGTGTTCTTTCCTAACCATATAATATTAAACATAATTTGCAGCCACTTAAAAGATTAGTTACAGAAGCAATGTGTAAATACAAAGATGCTATTAAAGACTTCCAGAATTTGCAAAACAGTACCATCTCAACTGTGTTAACCGCGCTCAGGAATTCGTAAAAGTTTTTGAATCGGGTAAAAGTGTATCTATATTATTCGAACAAGAAAAAAGTGTGGATATTGAGTCAAACAGACAAAGGCTAATACCTATCATAAAAAGTATTATATTCTACTGTCGAAATAACTTACCCCTCAGAAATCATCGAGAAATAGGATCCATGAATGACAGTGTTATAAAGGAAAAAGCGTCATCAGGTGTTAAAGGTACTTTTAGAGCATTGTTGGTTTTCGGAATGGAATTTAGCGATACTAAACTTATATAAGACTCATCAACTGCTTCTGAGAACTGCACAAAGTTAAGTGGGAAAATACAAAACGATCTTGTTCAAGTTATTGGCGAATATGTTAAAAATGCTCTTCTAACTAAGATTTATAAAAAAAATCCCCTTTTTATTCACAATTACTAGATGAAACAACAGACTGCTCTAAAAAAGAGCAATTAACTATATGCATTAATAAACACTGATATGCAGGAATTTTTAATTCGAAAAGATTTTCTTGGATTTTGTAGTTTAACATGTAAAAAGCTAATCAGTAAAAAAAGGTAATGTTTATACTTTCGTATAAACAAGCGGATTACTTTAAAATAGTAAATGTAGAACAAGTTCTAGTACGCACTTGGAAAAAAATAACCAGAAGCACTAGCGAAACTAGTTTTTAAAGGGGTATGTATAATAAACTGGTTTCGCACCACCATCAACCGCTGATAAATAATAACTCTTGGTATGCAAAAAGAAAACAAGGTCACATACCTTTACGTGTCGGGATACTTATCTTGCAGCTAAGCCATCGAAGGTGAATCAGCAAACCATCGCCACGGTAGTCAGTATCATTCACGCTGCTACCTTAACAGCAACAGCGGTCTATATAAATAGGCAGTTGGGCCTACTCCGAAGAACAATTGGGCCTACATAAAAACCCAGTTTGGCCTAACGCAGAAGACAATTGAGTCTATGTAGAGGAGCACTGTCTATATAGAAGAGCACGGTGTACGTAGAAAAGCAATGCACAGGAGATATGGTCTATCCGAGGAAGCGTGCATTGCTCTTGAAGTAACAGAATTCGTTGCGCATACCGTACATAGTTACACGGAAAGCGGGATCAGGGTAAGTCAAATTAAGAAACTAGCTGATAATCGATTCGAATATTTGAGTAACACATGTCAAAAGAACACTTCTAAAGTTGTTGTAATGCATAAATAGATAATGAAAACCGGCAAAGAAGGATTAATCCCTTCTTAATTTAAAAGGCACGCCATAGCAGATGCCAAAACTGCTTTAATTTGCCAAACGGATATATTCACATCAGTGAAGGACAGCTAAGAGCCTCAATTTTGCAGTGACGTGTAAAATGGGAAGGACATGAAGATTTTCTTTCTACTATAGAGGCACTTTCACATTGCAGTGATTTCTTTCCATCAGTAAGAACACTACTTATCTTGTTCGCAACCATTCCCGTTTCTACTGCCTCTGCAGAAACAAAAAAGAATTAAAAACTTATTTACGGTCAAGAATGTCAGAAGATCGTTTAAATGGGTTGGTTGACTTTCTTAAATATCCACAAGGAAATTGAAGTAAATGAACAAAACATCATACACAAATTTGCAGCAATGAAATCCAGAAAATTACTTCTAAAAGACTGGTCAAATGATGTATGAACAAAAGCTATTTATATTTATATGTTGTATATTTTAGCTGTCCTAGAAATTGTACTTTTTGACATTTTCAATTAAAAACGTTTTGTAACACGCTATAGATTTTCTTCGGGGCCCTCCCCATTCCGATATCCTGGGACCGCCACTGACAATACATAATATGAAATTCCCTAAATTTCAATACGCACCCAGTTCTTAGATAGGAAAACTTGTTTTAATTAAGTACAGAAACAAAACTCAAAAGGCAACTTCTCTAATTATGTTTAAGGAACATTGACGCATCGTATTTTTAAAAAAGCAACAAGAAAAAGAAAAATAAAAACGATTCATGTTTGAGAATTGCACATCAGTAATTTTTAGAGTTACTGACTGAATTTTTTAGGCAAAAATACTACAGAAACAAAAATATCGCAAAAATTTTTATAAAACCTTTTACTTTAGTGTTCTACGCTGTAGTATTTTACATGGAAGTAGGTTTAGGTAAAAGTAAAACCGCTGTGTAAGTAACCTAATATAATTCCACAATCTAATCTTGTTAACTTGCTTTCAAGGGGCATCCCATTTTTATACGCGACTGAATTCGACGGCACGCGAATGTAAAGCTGACATTTAGTTTTTACAGTATTTAATTATTCATATTTGCACAAAAAACCCCTCAACCACAGGGAGCGTTCTGGACTGCTATGTAGGCCGTTTCACAAATGCTTGGTGTAGCAAGCTCTATTACTTTACTATCAAGAATACATTAAAGGTTAATGGTTTCTGTAATACCAATAAGCCCAATGTAAAGCTCACTTTTTAACCAAAACCAATAAAAATAAATTGCTATAAGCCTTAGATTTTCAAACGTGATGGAAAGCGCATACAAGCTTAGTTTACTCCATGAGTTTGTTGTAAATTGATTTCATCAGATTGGATTTAACAGGATTGAAATCATGCGTGTTAAATGAGATCTGAAACAAACGGCCTTTTGCTCCTATTTGAGTCCTTAAATTCCCTCTTCAGCCAAACAAAATTTAATCAACAGAGCAATGTGAGAATTTAACCAACAAAGCAATTTGAAACAACTTTACAGGAACCGAATCTAAGGAAATCAATACACAGTGAGCTTGTAAAACCAAACTAAAGTTATTTCATGTGCTTTCAAACGCTTGAGATAGTAATAGTTGAATACCAAACTCCTTCTGACATTCCTTCCGGTTCAATGGCTATAACTAATTTAGAAAACTTTGGGAGATTTTTCGAGTTGTAAGTAGTGAAGTGGCGATAGCACTTTTGCTAATTGTAAGGGGTTTTGCGAAGGACTACGTTCGACATTTTTATTTTAAAACTAACGAAATTACAATACACACTGAAAATTAAAAATTAAGTACACATTTCCAGCTCTCTATGGCTTCGAAGTTTCATTAACTAGCAATCAGAAAGACCAGTTTCGTTTCTAACTTAAATAGCTCTATTTCAGAAAACCAAAACAGCCAATAACGTTTAAAGAAATGAAAAATTACACATATCAGCAGATTAAACACTCTAAAATGTATATGAGACCAACCAATTTCAAATCTTTTTGACGTAGTCACACGTCTACCACCCAATATCTTTTGGAAGGTAGTGTGAAAGCTAAGCCTACATATACGAGGGTGATCCGATAAGTACTTAGCCTACAAAAAAAAACAAAAATTTTGGAGAAGTGGCGATTTATTTCCTTTAGCTCGATACACTTAACCCAGCGATGCTCCAACTTCTTTAACCCGTCTGAAAAATACGTTCCCTCGAGGTCTGCAAAGTAGGCCCCCGTGGCGGCGATAATCTCCTCATTCGACTCAAATTTCTGCCCGGCGAGTGACTTTTTCAAGTTTGGAAACAAAAAGAAGTCGCACGGAGCCAAATCTGGAGAATACGGTGGATGGGACAGCAGCTCGTAACCAAATTTGGCCAATTTGGCTGTGGCGAGAGCAGTTTCACTTGATTGAGCAAACGCAGTACCCATCACGCCGACAGCTTTCTCATGCCCAAAATTTCATGCAGAATATGACCCACGCGGTCTTTTATAATGCCCACTGCCTCAGCTATCTCGCGGACCTTCAATCGGCGGTCTGCCAATACGAGATCTTGGATTTTTGTCATGAATCGAATAACCGACCGATATTGCTCTTTTTCCATTTTTCCAAAATCCGCGGACACGCCCTCTTCCACACGCGGTCAAAACAAAACTACGTGTCCGATTCGGCTGAAATTTCGATAGTGGCCGTCTAAGTAAAATGTACTACAAGATAGTAAATTTCTCTTGCGATAGTGGCTCCATCGGGCGGTAAGGCTTAGTACTTGTCGGACGACCCTCGTTTTTATATCGGGTATTTTTGAATACGTTAAAACGCCTGTCTGTATAACATCAGTAAGTACAATTAAGTACAAGAAGCTAGAGCGAATCCATTCTCCGTACATTATTTTCTGTGTCAAAATGTGTATAAAAACACCTTACGAATGAAAGGTTAATGGCCGATTTTCATTTTACTAGACACTACGGATGCTCAAATGGATAAGAGCATATGAATTCTATCAAACAAACAAGGACGCTACACACGTTCTTAAAAAATTCTTACTGGAAGTGAAATAAAACTGATACCTAATTTGCCTAGAAGATACCACTGCGCCAAATAAGTTAAAGGTTATTTTTTAAAAATGTGCTCATGCAGGTATATATATATATATATATATATATATATATATATAACCCACCCAATTAGTAAAAACAGGAAGAATTGAAATTTCCAAAGATTCATTGTCCCACCCTGTATAATACAAGAGTACTTTGCCATTAACGTGCAAAGTAAAACACACTGCCCGTGTATTTAAAAGCCCCAATTTTAAATCAATAATACATCGGTGTGAAAAATTAGTTTCAATCTTTAAAAGATATAAACTTTATACTCTATGCAAATCGATCATTTTCAAGAGTATTATAAATACAAAACCATTTATTTTATTACCATAGAGATACATTCGCTTTATTCGCCGTAACTGGCATGGAGTAGTTTAAGTTTTACGAATTTCACTTAAAACAAAATTACATTCAATCTTGTAAAAAACTAATGCTTTAATTTTTACAAGTATGCATTAGAATTCGTTTTGTTTACCTTAAAAATCAATCTTTTTGTTGCAATTGTTTGGACATAAATCTTTTTGCTTCTGCAAAACCGTAAATAAAGCAATAATAACTATAATTAATCATATAAATTGACTTCCGTGTGTATCGAAATATTTTTATTCACTTTATGAATTTTAAATGAAACAAATATTAAGAATTTTCTGGTACTTTATTAATAAAGACAAATTCGTCATCAAATACTAAGAAATGTCGTATAGACTAATTAATAAATAAACAAACTCGCACGGTTATTAAAAATGTCGTAAAATCGGTAAGAATTAATTATATCCTTCTGTGTTACTTTAAGAAAGAATGCGACGCGACCAGTAACTTCGTGCATTGAACAAGAATAAACAAGGTCTTACTATGAACATAAATCAATCGGCCGCATCGGTTTGACACTAATTAGAACATTAAAACTGTGGAATTCCCAGAAATATTACACCACGTATAGGACTAAGATACGAATTAAATCTCAAAAACTCTGGAGAACCATAACGTAGTTAGATAAGTAATATATAAACAAGAATTAAATTCAAGATTCGTTTATTCATAAAGTTGCAAACATGTTACTTTTAGAAAAGTAGTTTATTTGATATTTAATATTTAAGATGTAACTTTGAATAAAGATGTAACCTTAAAACGTAATTCTGCATAAACACGGAACATAATTATTTTAAAACATTACGAAAAGTGAACAAACTTCGACATAGGTAGTTCTGATATAAAAGCTATTTTAAAGCTAATTGATTAAAAAAGGAAGATGCACTTTTGGTAACTGATGTTCTAAATAGAGATTTTAAACAATATGGACTATCTAGTAAGCTGAGCTTTTGACATCAATGTAAAATGTAAGCACGAGGTATTAATATTGTTAGTTACGAATTGAACAATGCATTGCTATTCTTAAAAATGAATTGGATTGCGTACAAAGTTATTTATCTTACTAAATGTGATTGAATTCTTGAAGAATGAGCTTCCTTTCATTGATTAAAGTTGGTTGTAAATTTTATACAATGTTTGATATTTGCTTTTTGTATAATTGGCGAATTGTGTATTCTTAATGATAAAAATGTTTAATTTTCTAGACTTTGGTGTCGTTTAGATGGAGTGTAGAACCCTAGTGACCCTATATACCTCTAAATAACCCTATTATCATAGCAATATATATATATATATATATATATATATATATATATATTACTGTGGATTGGTAGGCTTAGATTGGTGTAAATAAGCCAAACATTTATTCATTTGTAGGTACCCTGTACATAGAACTCGACATACAAGTTAAAACGCTTCAATATAATTATATAGGGATAAGATTAGATAAGATAATGTAGATATAATTTTTTATACGTTAATTTAGAACTAGGACAACAATTACGGATAAGATCGATGGCAAAGTCACAAATCGTGTACAAATATTATTATTATAAAAGCTTTTCAGATGGGATGTAGTGTAAAAATCAATAATTTAAGCAAGGTACATTTCTTAAACGTAGCATAAGCTAAAACATTCGTGGAATTTACAAGGTTTAATATTCGAAAACAAGCTAGAACGGTTAAGAATTACAATGAACAGACATGCTACAGATAAACAATTCCTATAAAGCTTCTATACGTTGAGAATATAGTTCTAGGTAAAATTTGTTAACTGAAAACACGAGGCTAAAAGCAACGGTCTTCTACTTGTTGAAAACAGATCGATAAAATCAGGCGAGAGACGATATTTAGCATATAACAGAAACAGATGGAAGATATGATATGGTTAAGTGGTAATGACTTTCAAACGTCTGTAAGACGAGTATATTTTAAAAACCAATAAGCGGGACGAAACATGTTTGCAGAAGGTATCGATTTTAAGGCACACATAAAGGAAGGGAGAAACAACTTTGACCAATGTAATAATAGAGGAACTATAATAAAGATAGAAAACATGGGGTGGACAAATATACTAAAAATGTAGAAATAACGTAGACAATTTAGGTAGGGTATGAAAACAAGGCTAGAGGATGTTATTATGAGAACAGAAGTGCAATAATTGTATGTACGCGCATATGGGAGGCGTGATTGTAGTTGTTTGGGAGTAACTGGAGAGAGAATTTCAAAGAAAATTAAAACGGTTGGGAAGCTTAAGGAGTTTTTCGCGATAATGCAGTGTTTACGTTAAAAATTTACAAGTTTTGAAGACGGTTGTATTTTCGTGCACGTTTATTTGTGGAATTGAGTGGTCGTTGAAAAGTTTTCGAAGAATGTTTGGGTAGGATACGTGCTACTTGAGAGGAGTAGTGGTTATATAAACGTGTTAGGAGGCGGCATTGGCTCTCTTAATTTTCGATTCTGCTGAAGATACTCATCCTAGCTTCAAACTACGCGACTAGTGAAATCCGAAATTAATTTTACAAATGTTTTAAATGCACAAGTTGGTGCAATTTTTATAAACGGAGTGTTCCGTATAAAATCATTTTTATTAATTGAAGCAGGATGACCTGTAAGTACAAATTTATTTGCAAATTGAATGAGGGTGCTTGTTGCACAATGCGTGTAAGAAGAGATTATGTATGGATCTGTAACGGAAGTCCTGAGGAATTTTTGAGTATGGTAATTTGGATGTCTAGCGGGTTTGAGATTTAATTGTTGTTCCCAATGGAAGGCAGCAATGTGGAGTGATCCTGGTACGTGCAGTCGAGAGGGGAAAGCATCTTTAGAGGTGGTGATCTGGACGAGCAATACTCCCCAGGTAATGAATTTTTTTTTAAACTGTTGTGCTGATGCTTATTTGTTTAAACTATTAGTGATTTTAAGTTTTATTTGGTGAATTTGTGAACCGAAAATTAATTTATTTACCTTTGTAAAGGACATATTTGAAATCCGAGGGTGTAAATACATGTATATAATAATTATGAATATTTGACAGATGTAAGAGGTAAACGGGTCTTTCTAAAATTTTTCAGTGCTAAAATTTTGCACGCAAATATAAAAAAGGTTTATACAGAGCTCACAATAGACCAGGAGAAAGTAAAATAAGGTTCTGGAATAGGCCCATCTACTTTACAATAACACAATGAAATGTAGACGAGCAATAAATCGTTGGTGTATTAAGTTGATGATTTTTACTATCGAGTAGGAGCATGAAATATTTAAGATGGATCAAATTTGTAATTATTGAGATTGTGTGAGTTTAATATTAATCTATCCGAATAAAAGAGTTGTATGTTATTGGTGGAATTATTTTTTTTACATTTTTTTTCTAATTAGAAATTTAGTTATGGATAGTAGAGCAGATGAGCAGCCGTGGTGAGTATCCCTGAAGAAGCAGTGAGCAGAGCTAGCCGTGTGGTGTCATTTTTGAGAGCATTTTCAGAGGCTACTCATCTAGAACATATCATAATCCAAATCTTGGACTCAAAATTAAATTTGGTGGTAATTAGTGGAGTAATGTAATGTAATTTTACAGTAATTAATTAATACTGACCCAAGTATTGGGGCACTAGTAGAGGCAATCCTCACAACATTTATGACCCCCAATTTGTGGGGCACGAAGCAATCGACTTGGTTCCCGAGATATCCGCAAGAAAATATATATATATATATATATATATATATATATATTGATATGGCAACGACCGCATGTTGGAGGGCCGCTAAAGGAGTGCTGTGATAACGTCTGTGCGTAGGAACGTCGCTGAAAGTGCTATGGCACGGGTACCAAAATGGAAAATTTGAAATTACTGACTTACCTTTCTTTCTGATTTTTCTTTGCCTGGTTAGCTCAGCGGAAGTAATAGAATTTACAAAATGAAATCAAACACAGGAATATCATAAACCATCTTATACATTCAAAAACAGTTTTCTCTCCCACAAAAGAATATAAAACATTTACAGCATAATTTTTATAATCTTTATTAAATAGATAAGTAGTTTTTGTGATTAACGAATTTATGCTTGAATCTCACGTATTTCGTTTCAAAACTTACAAAAGGCAATGTACACGTATTGTGGAGTAAAGTAGTATATTTAAAAGAAAAAAAAGTAGTTAAAGGAGTTGTATGAGAATACTCAAACACTGTGGGACTATATTTTAAGGAAAAAGAAAACAAAATATTTATAAGTGTAAGTTTGTCTTTGACATTTGATTTATTGTTTGATTTCAACTGTGAACACTTAATTTTTTATTAGTATTTTTGAATAAGCGTACTAGAAAAATCTCAGAGAAAGTTAATACATAAATCTATCCGTCCTTGTGGGTATTGTGAATGTGTTATTTACAGAGTTGGAGGTGGACTCTTGAATTAATTTAGGTTTAAAATTCTAGGACTACTGTAGAAAAATGAATGGTATTGTGCATTTCCAAGAAATTCGGGTAGAGGGATCATCGTGACCACAGCAATATATATATATATATATATATATATATATATATATATAAAAGATTATTGCAAATATGAAAAATATAAAAATTCTGTCACTAAATAATTCCCAATAACAAAATAGAAAAAGGTACAAATATGAATTCCTTTTAAATAAAGTTAATAATAATATGTATTGACGAATACATATTTTTGTTAAAATTTTAGAAACGTAATGATGCTGTTATAATAACAGAATGATGTTCTTTAGAAATTCTGATACTTTTAATAACACTGAAAATTAAAATAAATGGAACTAAACAATCGTTAATAGTCGGTAAATAGGATGCATGTGTCTAACAGAACTCTGTGGTTGTCGAAAGTATAATAATTATATTTGCACTTTTACTCGCAACCTTGTTTGTTGATTTTTAGACACGCAGTGTTATTCTGCAGCAATACCTGATTAAAAACAACCAGACTTCCAATTAAATTTAAAGCGTTAAAATGCATAACACGCGAGTAAGTGCTCTGTGCATAATTCGTCCGGTAATTACATTTTTCTAAAGACAATAGACTTTTAACAAAAAACAATAAAATCTACATGGCACATAAAATTATTGTTCTGCACTTTTTATTGAAATGTTAAATATTAATATTTTATCGCCGTATCCAAATAACAATTAAAATAAAACACTGGAAATGAAATCTTATGTATATTGTCATGCTTAAGTAACAAAGATATTTTAACAACGTTCAATCTTTTCACTACTGTACCCTTTGAATACATTTTTTAATACATAATAAGCACCATTTACAATTTATCCTCTTGACCAATGTTCAGGATTGTGCATTACCATATTGGAACACTTTTCAGCTATATCGATTAAACACTTCTTAAGACATTGAAAGTTTAAAAACATTTTTTGCATAAAAAATTGTACAGCATGTTAACATGCAAGTATTGCGGTGTCTGTTTTCCATATTTAAATTAATACTTGTATTTAAAAACGTATAAATTTAATTGCCAGAACTGTAGAAATATTTCCAACCACTCGTTGAACTCTAAAAAGTCAACAATTAAACCATTCGCTACTTATTTAATGTTTCTCTGGAGTAAAGCTGCATCGGGTCATAACGCATTGAAAAACTTTAATTATCAAGAAAAAGATATGCATTTTGCGTTGGTACCACCTTAAAGTACTGGTATTATCAGTTTTATCACTAACAAGTTTTTCACAAAATTGAGTATCGATAATTAGTCCTCCACCACAAATCAAGCCTTGTACCTACATCACACTACACATATTCACAAGTGGAATTAGCATGCCTCATAAGAAGTACGCAGTGTGTTTACTTGTCGCTACAAAAGTACAATCCGTATCAAATAAAACAATACAATACATAATATTGTTCTTTGCTTCAGAGTGCTGATGAGATTGATCAGACTGATAAACTTGACCATGAAGCAACGCATACACCGGTACTATCGCGCTTAGCACCATTTTAGAAGTACAGACGTCCGCCCACAAAATCAAATGCCTTCGTTTTGTATCCCTGGTGAAAAAAGACAATTGTTTCAAGAATACAAAAAAACGATAGAGCTAACAATAGTGACAAAAAATGTATTGCTTGAAAGAGGTTGGTTAGTTTTACGTGTTTAGCAACAGACAGGCTAGGATGTTATAAAATATATTTGCTTAAAAATTCACAAACAACATCCTATTTAAAGCAAAAACGGGGACAAAGCTAAAAAAAAATTAAATTTTGAGCAATCTTATTATATTATAATGACCACCTGCTACATCGTTATCATGGAAACGATTAAATTGTGTCAACATACTTTCAGTAGTAAATTAATTTTTCCGAGAGCAGGCCATCAGACATTAGACATTTCGTCTCCGAAGCAAACTTCATCACGCTAAACGCCAAAACAAGTTCCAGAAGGAATCTCATAGCGAATACAACAGACATAACAAGAAACTAAATTCTTTGCATAATAGGAAATACTCGACGACATATACCTACATAACTTTAGTTCTAAGATTAAAGCAAACATGAAATATTTTGTAGAAAACTACTTAGGTTTTAACATTTAGTAATTTCGTTTTGGAATTTCTACGAAATAAAAAGTGTATTGACTCGAAATTTTGTTGTAGGACGAAAAGAAACTTTTACTTGATCTTGTTTTAGAATTTTTGCGAATCTCAAAATCTCGTAAAACCCATAGGGAAAATTAAAATAAATAGCAAGATAGAAAAACAACCGTTCTGAATGAACCAGCACCTTAAAGAAGTTTTAGATTACTAGAACGGGTGGAACGGTTTCAGAGTTTCAGTGATCTAAAGAGCCGAACTATAGGCCCCCCAAATTAGTAGGTATTTAGTGAGGAACCAGATTAAGACATACCCCGAAAGCGGGCAGTAGCTCTTTCGGTACTGAGTACCAGGCACCATAGAAGTCGGTATTGCTTTCTAAGACACAGTACTGCGTTGTGGAAGGCAACGGGAAACCACCACATTACTTCCCAAGTACACAGCGTACTTATATTGTTATTAAAGATGATGGCACCCTCTTGGTAAAAAAATCCGCAGTTAAAATAGTCTCTCGTTCGGATCTCCGGGAGGGAACTGCTTAGGAGAATCTGATCGGAAAGTTCAGAAAAAAAGTGGGGAACATTTTGCGACTCGGAGCGAGGAATGTTACAAGTATAAAGCAAGTAGGTAAGCTAGAGAACTTGAAAATTGAAATGGATAGGTTGGCAATATCCATAGTAGGGATCAGCGGAGTTCGGTGGCCAGAGGCGGAGAATTTTTAGAGCGGAGGCTTTAGGGTAATTCATACAGAATTAGAGGAAGGAAATTTGGGTGTAGAGATAGTTATGAGAAAGAAGATAGGACATTGTGTAGAAAACAATCTAAAAAAGAACGAAAGAGTACTCATGGTTATTTCAACATCAAGCTAGTAAACGATACACGTGGAAGATGCCAGGAGATATAGGAAGATATCAAATAGACTACATTCTTGTTAGACAACGAGGAATCAAGTAAAAGACTGTGGAAGCTACACAAAAACAGATATAGACACTGACCATAATATTCTAATTATGAAGGCCGATCTTAAATTTAAAAATTTGAGAAAAAGCAACGGAAAAAGACACTTTGACTTTGAGAAACTAAAAAATATAGATATCCACGAAAGATTTGAAAATGTAAAATGAATTGCTGAAAGATGTCGGGAAAATTTCTGATACTAAAGAAGCAGAAACAGAATGAAAAGCGTTAAATCCAGCTTTGACACGGCGGCCAGCGATATTCTGGGATATACACAAAAAGAAAATAAGAAACCTTGGATAACGAAGGATATCCTGAATTTAATAGAAGAAAAACAAAAATACAAAACAGACCGAACGAAGTTGGAAAACAGAGATACAAAGTCATAAAATTGAAAATTATTCAAAAATGCAGGAAACCTAAAGAGTAATGGATTGATAAAAAGTGCAAAGAGGTACAAAATAAGATGGAAGTAGGAAAGACAGATGAAGCATACAAACTAATTAGAATGAATTTTAGGGATATAAAACCGTATAGCAAAAATTTAAGAGACGCGGGAGGAAACGTCATTATAGAAAATGTAGAGAAAGTGGGTAGATGGCAAGAATATATAGAGAATTTATATGCAGGAGAGGAACCAACTGCATTAGAACAGGAGTCAGACATTGAAAATGATGACTTGGGATATCCTATACGTAGAGCTGAGTTTGAATTAGCATTAAAAGGTCTGAAAAATGGTAAAGCATCGGGTACAGATAAGGCGCAAGAAATTGTAAAAGCCGCTGGGCAAGCAGTAACAGGACGTCTCTTCCAACTTGTAAGCTATATGTATGAGACAGACGAAATACCTTACATATGATTTTCCAATGCTCCACCCGAAGGTACTACATTGGCCAGGAAGCGAATTCTTTTTACCTGGAAAATTTGGAATTTTGCCCAACCCTTGCTGTTCCAAGCAAGGTAGGGATCTTTAACGTGCGTGGCAGCACTCACACATTGGACCTCCATTTTACCTCTCATCCGAACCAGGGTGTATTTTTGTGAAAAATGCTCGCCTAACATTTTTCAAGCGGACCGTGTCGGGATTTGAACCCAGGACCTTGGGCGTAGTAGTCACACACATACCACTACACCACGGAGCCAACTGACAGGCGAGATACCGTAAGATTTCAAACATAACACCATAGGCACTATACCAAAAAACAGAGGCGCGGATAGTTGTAAAAATTTTCGAACAACAAGTTTGACAGCACACGTATCAAAAATATTAACTAGAATTCTACCAAGACGAATGAAAAAACGGGCCGAAGAAGTACTTGGAGAAGATCAATTTGGATTTAGGGAAAACAGGGGAACACGGGAGGCTATTTTGGCTCTGAGGGCGATAATGGAGAAGACAATATAAAAAGAAGAAGCATGTATATAGGGTTTGTAGATCTGAAAAAAGCATTCGACAATGTAAAATGGAAAAAATGTCCGAAATATTAAAAAATTTAGGAATGAGTTTTAGGGATAGACGGATAACATAGCTCATACAAAGAGTAATAGTAATAGAATTAGAGCAGAAACGTAGAGAAGTAGATATTAGGAAAGAAGTGAGACAGGGATGTGCGCTATCTCCGCTAATTTATAACTTGCACATCAAAGCGGCAATGAATAACGTGAAATGCAGGAAGACATTTGTAATTATTATGCAGGGGCAAAAAATTGATATGTTTAGATTTGCAGATGATATAGCGGTATTAGCAACTAGCAAGGAGGAGGTAGAAGCAGCTCCTAATGAAATGGAAATAAGTTCTGACAGAGAGATACGGTATGAAAACTACCAAAAATAAAACTAAAGTACTAGTATGCAAAGGAGGGGAAAAATGAATCAAAAACAAGCATACAAATAGGTAACGAGAACTTACAAAAGGATTTCTGCTACCTAGTAAGCCAAATAACGTAATATGGGAAAAGCGTAAAAGATATAAAAGAAAGATTAGCACAAGGTAAAGCTCCATTTAACAAGAAAAAGCAATCACTGTGTTCAAAGACAACACACATAGAAACAGGGAAAAGATTACTGAAAGCACGTGTGGAGCACAGCACATATGGCTGTTAAACTTGGACAGCAAGAGAAGCGGACAGGAAAAGATAGAAGCTTTTGTTATGTGTTGCTACAGACGTATGATGAAGATATCATGGACAGAAAAAGTTAAGAACAAAGGTTCTAGAAATGGTAAGGGAAGAACGAAATATGTAGAAAACAATAAAAAATAGGAGCGATAGGATGATAGGTCACCTACTGATGCATGAGGGAATAGTGTGGAATATATTAGAAGCAGAAAAAGGAAAAAAGAGAGGTAGAGGTAGACCTAGGTTAGGATATTGCACACAGATAGTCAAAGATGTAGGCTGTGGGAATTTCAGGGAAATGTGTGGGCTAGCTAAGCATAGAAATCAATGGAGGTACGTGTCCAACCAGTTCCAAGGCGGAAAAACTGATGACGAATAAACAAAATAATGGTACTTAAACCTAATAATTATTTTAAGTAACCGCGAGTATTGGTTTTGCACTATTCTCAACTAATGTTAATCGTGTGAAAGAACTTACTGGAGAACTATTAATTCGGCAAACGTCTATGTTGGGGGATCTTGGTAGTCCTCAGGTTGCTTAACCCCCTTCACATACCACTGAATATTGGTAAAATATGGTATATATTTAGAAAACAAGAAGATGAACCGAGCTGTATCTAGGCTGTGGGAATTTCAGGGAAATGTGTAGGCTAGTTCAGAATAGAAATCAGTTGAGGTACGCGTCCAATCAGTTCCAAGACGGAAAACCTAATGACGAAAAAATAATTGCAATTAAACCTGGCGATCATTATAAACAACTGCAGGTGTTAATTTTGCAATATTTTCAACTAATCTTGATTGTGCGAAAGAGTTTATTGAAAAACTATTAATTCGGCAAATGTTCAAGTGTTGGGGGAACTTCTTAGCCACAGACTGCTTAACCCCCTTTACATACCCCTGAATATCGGTGAAATAGGGTATATATCTACAAAACAATAGAAGAGGAACCGAACTGTATCTAACAAGAAAGAGCAGCGGCTATGTTTGAAAACAACAAACATAGGAAATATGGACAGTACGAGAAGCAGACAGGAAAAGGAAGAAGCCTTTTAGAACGTTATACTTCAAATGTACGATGATAGCATGCACAGATAAAGTTAATAACAAAGAGGTTATAGAAATAGTAGAAGAATAAACATATCTGTGAAAAACCAAAAAAATAGGAGAAATAGAAGGACAGGATATGTTCTAAGGCATTTTTAGGGAATAGAGCGGGCTATATTACAAGCAGATATAGGAAAAAAGAGAGGTAGATGTAGACGTAAATCAGACTACTGCACGCAGATAATAAGAAATGCAGACTGTGGGAATTTCAGAGAAATGTATAGGTTAGCTCAGATTAGAAAACAGAGGTACGCATCTAACCAGTTCCAGGACTGAAGACTTAATGAGGATGATGAGAAAAAACGAAGATCGGCATTACAATACATATAGTATTAATAAAAGGATGTACAGGGTACTTAAATTAATGACATGTTAAGACTGGTATCAACATCATCTGTACGACTATAATAAAAGTGTGTTTATTAAGGAGAAACTGAAAAGCTGTCCGTCAAATTTAACAAACAACGGCCGAAGCTTCAATTAATTTTTCTAGTGAAACTGTAGACAGGTGCCTCCAAAAAAATGATCTAGAAACTGACTACTGATAATATTAGTATTGTTTTTATTTCTGAAAAGTAATGTACGTGAAAAATCAATGGAGGTGTAAAATTTAGTGCGATCTGTGAGGGAAGCTAGGGGATCTACTCTCAATTTGTGTTTTCTTCTACAAAAAGTACATCGGACATCTTTTTGATACTAAATCAAGCCCTAGTAAAAGCCCTAATAAAGAAGCAACGTGTAAAATGTGTGCGATAACTAGGAAAATTCAAATGGTAAACAGATATACAAACTACGTAAATCACTTACAAGGGTATGTGAGAGAAGAGACTAACACATACCTTACAAAAAGGTATGGTTGCGTGGGTATCCTTCTTACTAAGCACTTGGTATATTATACTACAGAGAATCTTAAGGTTACTCCAGTTTTTCACATCAGCCGTTTCCGGCTGTTACGAAGCGACCGCTAGATTTAAACACGTCTCCTTTCTGTTATAACTGCAAGGCCACGCCTACTAGTCTCTCCATACATTATAGGCTACACCTATTAATCAGTACGTTTTGATTGCTACTTTCTATCTGCCTTCTATTCTTTATGAGTTTATCAATATGCTGTCAATCTTTCAGTCACCAATATACTATTACACAGTATCTGTCAAGGACATTAAACGATTAATATCGACAAAAAGTAATTATTTTATCAGAATTCGTTACAGAATACGTTATATACCCGTTATAAACCCATCGTAGCATAGACGGTATTTATTCAAAGCTACGCAATTTTTATGATGTGGTAAATAATTTGCACAACCTACACAAATTTAGAAGCCATTGGTTCTCCTACATGGGCCGAGTGCGTTAATATAACATTTGCCATTAGACGATAATGCATAAAATGAAGGCTATGATGTCTTAAGTAATCGTTTTCAATCCAATATGTTATTATTTTCAACATACTTTAATGCTCTCGAAAAATGACTTAAAGTATGTTCCTCCAATTCAAACAAGGAACTCCGGCAATTAATTAGTTGACTTGATGAAAATATATTCGCATTAAACCAATTTTTTGTCGAATTTAATGATTGGAGAAATTAGTTGATAAAACTAGTACCTGGAATGTGTAAATTATTATATTTTATACATTAATACCACAAACGGTATTCTACTAAAAAAGTCTAAATAACAACCCTACCTTTAACAAACTAGAAACCATTAACATCAGGTAGTAGATCACTAAATATATTGTGTGAAGGGTCTAAGCTAATTACTGACATATTTTGAAAAGCTCGCTTTGTATGGAGATATTAGAAAAAATGTATTTTTTAACAATACTGTTGAACTGTATTATATGTGATTGGCAGAGGTAAATTCCAAAATCCGTTCTTAATAAAATATATGTTGTGTTGAAGGACCTATGCTAATTACTGACAGATTTTGAAAAGTGAAAATCGCAGGAGGATGTTGAAAAAATGTTTTTTTAGTGGTGCTGTTGAACCGTATTATATAAGTAGTTGGCATAAGTAGTAAATTCCAAAATCCGGTCTTGTGAAAAATATATGTTATGATGGAGGGCCTAAGCTAATCACTGACAAATTTTAAAAAGCGGATGTCGTATGGCAGATACTAAAAATGTTTTTTTAGTAATACTGTTGAACCGTATAAGTGGTTGACAGAAGTAGTAAACTCCAAATTTCGTTCTTAAAAAAAAATATGTGTTCTGTTGAAGGACCTACGTTAATGACTAGCAAATTTTGAAAAACTGAAGTCTAATGGAAGATATTAAAAAAAGTTTTCTTAATAATACTGTTGAACCGTATTATATAAGTGATTGTAAAAGGTTGTAAGTTCCAAAATCCGTTCTTTAGAAAAATATATGTTATTGTTGGAGAGCCAAAGCCAATTACGAACAAATTTTGAAAAGCGGAAGTAGTATGGCAGATATTTAAAAAAATGTATTTTTAGTGATACTGTTGAACCGTATTATATAAGCGGTTAGCAGAAGTAGTAAATTCCATAATTCGTTCTTAAGAAAAATGTATGTTCTGTTGGCGGGCGTCTAAGCTAATTACGGATAAATTTTATAAAGCGGAAGTTGCATGCAAGATATTTAAAAGTTGCTGTAATGTTAATAAATTCTTAGGTCCGTTTCTTCAAAATGTATTATGTGGAAACGATTAGCTTCATTTGGCAAAATTATCTTATATATCTTTAAAAATGTTAAAAAAAGTTAACTTTTGGTGATACTATTGCGCTCTATAGATATTTATGAATGAAATATCAAAATTTATTTCTGCAAGGTACATAATGAGTTCTTTAACGAATTTTAATAAAATAATTACTTTATGGCGACCTTATTCGTTTATTATCCTAAACAGCAACTGTATAATGTTATATCGCTGATTGAAGGATTGAGAACACATTGATAATCCATAAAGAATATAAGGTAGATTGAAAGTAGCATGCAAAATGTACTGATTAATAGGTGTAGCCTATAATGCAGGCGAGGTTGGTAGGCGTGGCTTTGCAGTTACAACAGGAAGGAGGTGTGTTCAAATTTAGCGGTCCCTTCGTAATGACCAGTAACTTCACTGATGTAGTTTTTCATGATACATTTTTGATACACGAAACCACTAGTTTCAACAAGTGATGTTTTGATACCTACTTCTTCAACCTCATTCTGCAATTCGCAAAAGAGTCACACATTAAAAATATGAGTCTCTGCAGCGGCATCCGTCAAGACTATTTTTATCATAACTTATTAGGACTAAGTTCCAGATTTAGTCGCCTTTGCTGACAACAAATAGAAACAGCTGACAAGAGAACTTGGTCTATGGCTGTTACCCGCAAAACTGTGTTAATATTTTGGTAAAAACAGCATTCTGTATGCGTCAGTCTAGGACTGCACAATACTATACCCGTGAACCGGCATTAATATAAAACAAGATTCGCTTTTATTTACACGTGAAAATGCCAAACTCAAATTACACATACTTATAGTAGGAAAGGAGATCTTATGTAAGCACATGTCAAAATATGCAAGGTACAAAAACGCTTTAACTCTTAGATGATACCATACAAAGGTAATAGTTAATATTCTTTCATGTCGAGTACCGCTTACAATATTAGCTAATTCAGATTTTGACATTACTGTGAGATTTAACACCTACGTTAAATTAAAATCAACAAGACTTGCTAAAGAGTAATAAATAAAACAAAAAATAACACCCGAAGCGATTTATTTTTGGATTTAGTCCTGAAATATTAAGGATTTCATAAATTAAACTGCTATTCGAAGCAAGTAGAGATCTTTAGCGTGCGCGACAACACTCACACGCGGGACCTACACTTTACCTCTCATCCGAGCAAGGGCGTATTTTTGTGAAAAATGCTCGCCTAAGATTTTTCAAGCAGTCCGTGTTGAGAATCGAACCCGGAACTTTGGGACTAGAAGTCATACGCAAACTTGTTTGATCCACGGAGCCGTCTAACCTGTCTGATCCACCAATCTGCCAGTACTTAATTACATTCTATCTGATTTTGCAAGACTCAACCCAAAGATGTTACATTGGTCAGGAAACGAGATTATTTTTTACCTGGAAATTTTGAATTTTGCCGAACTCTTGCTATTCCGAGCAAAGTGGGGATCTTTAATGTGCGTGACAATACTCACCCACAGGATCTACATTTTACCTCTCATCCGTACGTGGGCATATTTTTGTGAAAAATGCTCACTTAACATGTTTCAAGAGGTCCGTGTCGGGCACCGAACCCGGAAGCAATTCGTTACCTTACATTTGATTTTTTAATGCTCCACCCAAATATACGACATTGGCCTGGAAGTGAGTTGTACACTTGGAAATTTTGAATTTTGCCGAACCGCTTGATATTCCAAGCAACGTATGGATCTCTATCGTGCGTGAAAACACTCACACGCAAGACCTACATTTTACCTTTCATCCGAATGAGGACGTATTTTTGTAAAATGCTCGTGTAACATTTTTCAAACAGTCCGTATCGGGAATTGAACCGGAACTTTAGGACCAACAGTCATACGCGAAACTGTCCGATCCACTGAGCGGTCGAACCTGTCTGATCCACAGATCCGCTAGTAACTTCATTACCTTATATGCTCCACGCAAAGGTACTACAATGACCAGGAAGGGAGTTTATTTATTACCTGGAAATTATGAATTTTGCCTAATCCTTTTTATTTCAAGCAAGGTAGGGATCTTTAACGTACGTGACAACACACACAGGCACCTACATTTTACCTTTCATCTGAACGAGAGCGCATTTTGTGAAACATGCTAGCCTAACACTTTTCAAGTGGTCCATGTCGGGAATCGAAGCCGGAAGCAATTCAGTACCGTACTTGTAATTCACCATTGCTCCACCGTACTACATTGACCTCGAAGCGAGTTGTTTACCTGGAAATTTTGAATGTTGCCAAACCCTTGATATTCGAAGCAACTTATGGATCTTTAACGTGCGTGACAACACTCACACAACGAACCTATATTTTACCCTCATCAAAACGTGAACGTATTTTGTAAAAATGTTCTTATAATATTTTTCAAACAGTCCATGTCAGGCATCGAACCCAGAACCTTAGGACCAATAGTCATACACGAAACTGCCTGATCCACTGAGCCGTCGAACCCGTCTCATCCACGGATTCACCAGTAATTAATTACCTTATATGCTTCACGCGAAGGTACTACACTGGACAGGAAGGGAGTTTATTTTTTACATGGAAAATATGAATTTTGCCAATCCCTTGCTATTCCGAGCAACCTAGGGATCGACAACGTGCGTGACAACACGCATCCGAATAAGAGCGCAATTTTGTGAAACATGCTCGCTTAACATTTTTCTAGTGGTTCGTTTCGGGAGTCGAAATCGGGAGCAATTCATTACCTTACTTTTGATTTTCCAATGCTCCATCCAAAGGTGCTACATTGGCCAGGAATCGAGTTGTTTCCTGAAAATTTTGAATTTTGCCAAACCCTTGATATTCCAAGCAACGTAGTTTTAACGTGGGTGACAACACTCACACGCAGGACCTATACTTTACCTCTCATCGCTGATTGAAGGATTGAGAACACATTGATAATCCATAAAGAATATAAGGTAGATTGAAAGTAGCATGCAAAATGTACTGATTAATAGGTGTAGCCTATAATGCAGGCGAGGTTGGTAGGCGTGGCTTTGCAGTTACAACAGGAAGGAGGTGTGTTCAAATTTAGCGGTCCCTTCGTAATGACCAGTAACTTCACTGATGTAGTTTTCATGATACATTTTGATACACGAAACCACTAGTTTCAACAAGTGATGTTTTGATACCTACTTCTTCAACCTCATTCTGCAATTCGCAAAAGAGTCACACATTAAAAATATGAGTCTCTGCAGCGGCATCCGTCAAGACTATTTTATCATAACTTATTAGGACTAAGTTCCAGATTTAGTCGCCTTTGCTGACAACAAATAGAAACAGCTGACAAGAGAACTTGGTCTATGGCTGTTACCCGCAAAACTGTGTTAATATTTTGGTAAAAACAGCATTCTGTATGCGTCAGTCTAGGACTGCACAATACTATACCCGTGAACCGGCATTAATATAAAACAAGATTCGCTTTTATTTACACGCGAAAATGCCAAACTCAAATTACACATACTTATAGTAGGAAAGGAGATCTTATGTAAGCACATGTCAAAATATGCAAGGTACAAAAACGCTTTAACTCTTAGATGATACCATACAAAGGTAATAGTTAATATTCTTTCATGTCGAGTACCGCTTACAATATTAGCTAATTCAGATTTTGACATTACTGTGAGATTTAACACCTACGTTAAATTAAAATCAACAAGACTTGCTAAAGAGTAATAAATAAAACAAAAAATAACACCCGAAGCGATTTATTTTTGGATTTAGTCCTGAAATATTAAGGATTTCATAAATTAAACTTTAACCATAAAATGAAATTTACAGCATACCAATAATTTCCTACAACGTCAAAAAGTAACATTTACTGTAAAAATTTAGTTGTTGACAGGAAATGTTCACGTTCAATTTCAGATGAGATAATTTATTTAGCAAACCAACCAAAGCGAGCAGAAGTTTTGAAATACCACTGTGGGATCTTAATTGAAATAAACATTCCAACAAATTTTATGTGAAGGTGAATAGTAACTAGACCTCTACAACTTGAGTATGAGGAAATGCTTCAATATTCATCAAAAAGTATAAAAATGTTAGTTAAAAAATATTAATCAGAGTACCTTTAGTATGAATGGAATACGAAACAAGTTTGCGGAAAAATTAACACAGGATCAATTTTTATTTAGAAAGGACACCTCACACTAAGGTTAATATTAGCTAGGAAGTTACGATGATGCTAAACTTCGCAGATATGACTTTTGACAATATATTACCTTGTTGTTGTATAAGTTTCCCAATCTTTTTCACATTATTTGTAATCCTTTTGGTATATGTATTTTCCAAAATTAATTTATTTCTCATACAACAGAAACGCGTATAGATAATCATCTACAGAATCGTCATAATACGCTCAACCTTTACCAAAATTTCTTGAGTAAGTTTTACCTCCACGACGAAGTTAAGGTGGCGCAGCCTAAAATGCAGCAAGAAGTAGGACGGGTTCAGGTGTCCGTGCTAAATATTGACGCAATTACTAACATGGAACTTGTTTCGTATCCATTTGGTACTCTGTATGAACCTACCACAATAAGATTGCAAAACATAGACATTGAACAATCTAGAAGAAGAAGAATTCTACTACTTAGGTTATTGAATCACAAACGACCAGAAGCAAAAAGGCTGTGAAAAACAAAATAACCCAACAAAGGAAAACTTCTGTCACACAAAGCGGGGTATTCAAATCTAGAATAGGTTCAAATGTTAGGAAAAGTCTGTTAACAGCCTATAATTCGAGCGTAGCACTAGGTAAAAATGGTAGAACCTTTTGAGTTGGGGTGCTTAATAACTGCTGGACAAATAAAGTTAGTAGTGATAGCACCTTTGCAATAGTCTAGAAATATAAAAATGTAACTAGTGTAATTTAAAAAAAGGGTGTGATGGTATGATAGATCCTATTTTGATACATGAAAGATAAGACTGATAGCGGGCTGGCGGTTAGATTAACAGAGCAAGGTAGATGCTTAAATATGCAGAACAGACAATGATCAATATAATAATTACAATGCATCGAAAGACTTAACTTAGGATATGAAATAATAGAAAAAGCGCCACCCGAATGTTGGGGTTACGACTACGAAAGAAAAGAGTAGCCGAATTATAGCGTATCTCTTATAAAAAAAAAAGAAATTAGTTTGTCAGATATACTAAGAGCTATCGCAAACGTATTCAATGCTTCTACTGAAACATGTACATCCCTGAATAACTAAATTAAAGCTTCTTATATGGTCACAAACAGAAAAAAATGCTGCAAATAAACGCACCCAAGAATATATTAAATTTCCATATTCTTACATTTGAAAAAAAGGCAAATTAAAATTAGGATGAAATTTCACTGACCTTAAACGATTAATTTGTCATACTAAAATTTAAAAACGTTGAAGTAGAATTGTAAAAATTGATACATATACCTGACTAAAGCACGATGCAAGTTGCATAGGAATCGATACAAAGTCCATTATTAATTCAAATAGTATCAAACGTTATAAACCGAAAGAATCGGAATATTAGTTATTATAGGTACAGTATGTACTTGTAACACAATTATTTTTACTCTTTATAAGGACATGGTGGAGAAAGCTGGCCTAGTATTAATTGTCCTCAATCTGAGCCTTGCAATTGTTTAAGAAATCATCATTAAAATAATAAAAATTCGCAATATTTAGTATTTAGCTATTGTGATTTTAAGAGAAGTAGAAAAGAATTTATTAAAAAAAAAAGAAATTTAAAAATATATAGCACGAAGTTAATTTTATCCAAACACACTGAACAAAAATTCATATTCAATACATGTTACGCTTAGAAATAAATTCCTTTATTCTAAGTCGTAACTCATGCAATATTGAAATAAATAACTGATTATGAATCTTAACTAACACATTCATAGAATGTTTAATAGTAAATGGCTATACTACAAATTATTTGTACTTCAAGTTAACTAAGCGAAAATAGAGCATAAAGAAATGGTAAGTGAAAATCTACAATGTGAAAAACAATTATCCCAACGAGGCGAGATAAGGAAAGGTTATACATTCTGATAAAAGATAACTGGTCGTGAAAAACCATAAGGGAAGCTCGTCAATTAATATTGTTCTATAATAACAGGTCAAATAGGAACACAGTTTTGAAGTTATAGAAGATATACTCTCTATCAAAGGGTATGTTTTGATTTTGCTGTAGTTTTTTTTGCATTCGGTATCAATGACCAGGGACACCCCAAATTTGTGACTATATTTCAAGTTTGATGAAAAATTAATGCTGACATGCCTAATCAAGAGAATTTAGAACGGCGTATTGCTTGTCTCAAAAACATTTACTGCGTTAATCAACAATACAAGATGTTGAATGAAGAAAATTGGGGAATATTTTAGAACGTTTTATAAATTTTGTTTAATTTTTGGCAAAATACAACCTATCTTTTCGTGATCTCAAGAGGACAATCTTTCTGAAATCAGAAAAACAGTTTTCAGATTGAAACAATTGCTATCACACTATAATTCCGTTTTAGAAAATCCTTTGATGTAAAAACAAGATGTACCACCCGGACAAATTTCCAATTTATCTTCAAAAATACAGAACGAGTTTTTGACGTTTGAGTAGCAATGCCACAGAGAAAATAGCAGATATAAAAACAGCAAAGTACTTAAACATTCTCTTTGCTAAGCCTTATGTGGCCCAGTCAAACCAATTGAACGAAGAAATTCATTACCCTACTTTTGACTTTCCAGTGCTCCACCCAAAAGGTACTACGTTAGCCAGGAAGACAGTTTTTTACCAAGAAATTTTTTTTTGCCGAACCTGTGCTATTCGAAGCAAGTAGAGATCTTTAGCGTGCGCGACAACACTCACACGCGGGACCTACACTTTACCTCTCATCCGAACAAGGGCGTATTTTTGTGAAAAATGCTCGCCTAAGATTTTTCAAGCAGTCCGTGTTGAGAATCGAACCCGGAACTTTGGGACTAGAAGTCATACGCAAACTTGTTTGATCCACGGAGCCGTCTAACCTGTCTGATCCACCAATCTGCCAGTACTTAATTACATTCTATCTGATTTTGCAAGACTCAACCCAAAGATGTTACATTGGTCAGGATACGAGATTATTTTTTACCTGGAAATTTTGAATTTTGCCGAACTCTTGCTATTCCGAGCAAAGTGGGGATCTTTAATGTGCGTGACAATACTCACCCACAGGATCTACATTTTACCTCTCATCCGTACGTGGGCATATTTTTGTGAAAAATGCTCACTTAACATGTTTCAAGAGGTCCGTGTCGGGCACCGAACCCGGAAGCAATTCGTTACCTTACATTTGATTTTTTAATGCTCCACCCAAATATACGACATTGGCCTGGAAGTGAGTTGTACACTTGGAAATTTTGAATTTTGCCGAACCGCTTGATATTCCAAGCAACGTATGGATCTCTATCGTGCGTGAAAACACTCACACGCAAGACCTACATTTTACCTTTCATCCGAATGAGGACGTATTTTTGTAAAAATGCTCGTGTAACATTTTTCAAACAGTCCGTATCGGGAATTGAACCCGGAACTTTAGGACCAACAGTCATACGCGAAACTGTCCGATCCACTGAGCGGTCGAACCTGTCTGATCCACAGATCCGCTAGTAACTTCATTACCTTATATGCTCCACGCAAAGGTACTACAATGACCAGGAAGGGAGTTTATTTATTACCTGGAAATTATGAATTTTGCCTAATCCTTTTTATTTCAAGCAAGGTAGGGATCTTTAACGTACGTGACAACACACACACGGCACCTACATTTTTACCTTTCATCTGAACGAGAGCGCATTTTTGTGAAACATGCTAGCCTAACACTTTTCAAGTGGTCCATGTCGGGAATCGAAGCCGGAAGCAATTCAGTACCGTACTTGTAATTCACCATTGCTCCACCGTACTACATTGACCTCGAAGCGAGTTGTTTACCTGGAAATTTTGAATGTTGCCAAACCCCTTGATATTCGAAGCAACTTATGGATCTTTAACGTGCGTGACAACACTCACACAACGAACCTATATTTTACCCCTCATCAAAACGTGAACGTATTTTTGTAAAAATGTTCTTATAATATTTTTCAAACAGTCCATGTCAGGCATCGAACCCAGAACCTTAGGACCAATAGTCATACACGAAACTGCCTGATCCACTGAGCCGTCGAACCCGTCTCATCCACGGATTCACCAGTAATTAATTACCTTATATGCTTCACGCGAAGGTACTACACTGGACAGGAAGGGAGTTTATTTTTTACATGGAAAATATGAATTTTGCCAATCCCTTGCTATTCCGAGCAACCTAGGGATCGACAACGTGCGTGACAACACGCATCCGAATAAGAGCGCAATTTTGTGAAACATGCTCGCTTAACATTTTTCTAGTGGTTCGTTTCGGGAGTCGAAATCGGGAGCAATTCATTACCTTACTTTTGATTTTCCAATGCTCCATCCAAAGGTGCTACATTGGCCAGGAATCGAGTTGTTTCCTGAAAATTTTGAATTTTGCCAAACCCTTGATATTCCAAGCAACGTAGTTTTAACGTGGGTGACAACACTCACACGCAGGACCTATACTTTACCTCTCATCGGAACGAGAACGCATTTTGGGCTTAGTAGTCACACGCGAACCAACTAATCCACGGAGCTGCCTGGTAATTCATTATCGACAGATTGAATTTGAGAAAGTTGAATTTCGAGAATCATATTAACTTCTTTTCTTAGTGAGAAAGTCAATGGGCTAGCAGTTGACATCTTAAAAAATATTGTCATATGACATTAATATGTATCCAAATTAAGGTTATGGCAATGCTACAACTATGGCAATGGCAGTGCCAGTATTCAAACAAGAATCCGACAAGGAAACCCTAAAAGTTTGTTCTATGTACAAATTGCTGTATATAACTTGCAAAAGTCGCTTTGTAACAATTATTGGAATACTTGAAATTATTTTCACTACTTGTTCTTCGTCAATCCGTTTGAAAGTACTAAACAAACCTAATAATTTCTGTCAAACAGTAAATAAGAACGAGAACGAGTGTTTGCCACGATCCTGTACAACTTGTAAAATCAAATTTTCCAACGAATAGAAGCTATATAAGAACTGCACAGAACGGAACAAAACACTAATACAAATAGATCCGTACACATTTGCTGAATCTGAGTGGTATTGAGAAAGAAATCAATGTAGCACAACGGTACCAATAAATCAGAGTTGAAACCAGGTCAAAGCATTTGAAACCAGACTAGCCAGACGGGAGCAATACGCGTCCAGACAACCAAGACTGCATATTAGTCTTGGTTAAGGTCAATAACAAAATATTTATAAATCGCAAACCTACACGTTTACACGGAAGAAAGTTCAAAGAAGTTAGTCCATAATAAAAATATAAAAAATATTAGTTGCACATTAAAACTGGAATTAAAAAAGCAATGTCGGAACGTATGAATAAATCGCTTTCATAAACAAGTTGAAAACCAAACTAAAACAATAGAAAAAAGCGAACAGGATTATTTGTTCTTAAACCAAACTACCTAATTAATGTATCAAACACAGATTGACTCGTTCTTGTAATCGATTCAATTCGAACCTTTAATGAATCTTTTACAAAAGAATATGTTGCCGAGATCGAATAAATAGGGGAGTTCAATTTTTATTTGTTTCATATTTCTATCCTTATTCAACACATCTGTTTAAAACCACAATTTTAAGTTCACGCTCTTGATATATTTTTATTGAAATCTGATACTGGTAACCTGCTCTTATCACTATAGATGCGGTGAATTCGAGTTTACTAATTTTAAACACGATTACCACTCTGTTTGTATTTTGACCTAAAACTCACATTGGTATATTCTGTTTGTGCCCTTTTTAACAATCTTGGTTTCAGAAACTACAAAACCCTAAGCTAATTAGTACGTTTCTCGTTTATTATATTTTTTAATTACAATTTTCAATAAGTATACGCGTTTAAGCAATTAATAGTAACTCATTTTTTTTTCGTTAAAGAGAAATTATGCCATAAACGATTCTCCAAGTTTTAAAGAATTCAAGAAACAGTTTCTTGATAGCTAGCTTATGTATGTTACATATCATTATCTTAAAAGTTCGTTAACTTAACAAATTACAAAATCTTTTTGCGTGGACGTATGAATTTGTTGTATAGATTGAAGCATCCTCAAAAACAGAACGCTTTCATTCATACAATAATTGTGGTCAGCCCTCATATATTAGCATTCTTTGATTTACACTGAACATACGTATAGTATGTGGGTCGAATATTCTAAACAGTTTTTATAGTGTATTTTTCGCGTTCTAAAGGTAACACTTGGCAATTCGTTATCTTTTACTTAAAATTCACGTTGTTGATTGTTTCCTGACGCTCTTGAGTATGCTCGTGCAAGTCGCGAATTAGCCTGATAAGCAAAATGCGATTTCTGTGTCAACCTGCGAACTTAGTTTAGACATCGTGTATTGCTACCCTTTCGATTCCTTTTAGTAATGCGCAATCCTACAGTATTTGGAATTTATGCGTAAATTACAGAGTATTAAAATTTACAGCGTAACTATGGAATATAAAAATTAGCAGCTTATATCTAAAGAAGAATCTAGATTTACAACGGAATCAGAAAGCAGTTTAAACGTTGTTGGAGATCTGGTTTTTTTTATAAGAGTTGAACTTCGATATCCAACAAGTATTCGAAACACTTGATTAGTAGTCCTCTAAGGGTTTCCAGTTTCTATCGAATATTAAGAATTATGGATCTTCACTAAATGTTGATAAGTGGATTTTATATTACACTGTACCAGATATCGCTTTTATTCCACATCTAACAAAGTCGTTTAACGCTTAAAGGTTGTTTTCGTCATATCAATCTTGAAATAATGAAAGCTACCAGATAAAATTTATAGTTGAAAGTTCAACACATGTAAAATAGAAACATTAAGAGAAGTTTATATCCACCTTTTATAAATGCTTCCATGTTCATTAAAATGTGATTCATAGTTTCTCCACCTTAGGTTTCTGAATTTGTATTTTTCTAAAACGGTTTAACCAAAGATTACCTCTGGTGTTGAAAGTATTATTTTTAATGAAATATGAAAACTATTTACATCTTTGAATATTGATCGGTGTTAATTTTCTTATACATGATTTTAAAACTTAAGTACTTGATGTGAGAAATCAGCTGAATTCAAGAATAGATAATTGTCAGCATTCATAAATGAAAATGCCAATCTTTTCAAACCTACTTTAGAAATAATTTTAGTAAGAAATTTAAATCAAACTTTTCAAGTTGTTAGATGTTAAAACTTTGAGAAATTTATGTTTAAATAACAGTAGTTAGGAGATGCTTTAATATACTGAACGCCATTATAAAAAGTTTTGTAGATACACAAAAAAAGTGATTTGATCAGATATTAAGTTCAAACCCTTTTAAGTTCTAAAATATAAAGTCATTTATTTAAATTACCATTTTGGTGTCTAAGTTTTTGTTGTTGAATATTAATTTAGAATTATATGCATGAACTGGCTTTGAAACTTTTATTTGCAAACTATAGGTTTGATGATTTGAGTTAAACATTAGTGAAATCAGAAATTTTGAAAAGTGATGTCAATAATTGTAAGAGTAGTTCTACCTTATACAAAGTAGTGTATAATTATTTCCGTAAAAGTTTATAAGTTTTACGTAACAAGGACGTAGTACCTTTTTCGAGTTCAATATCTTTTACTGTTTGTTCTATTTTAGAATTTTAAGACGCAAGTTTCAGTCTCGTGTATGCATTTCACTAAAATGTGGCACCATCCCTAGATTAGCTATTGATTTTAGTATATTTAGGTGTAGTGGCGCCTCAACTTCTTTTAACACCTTAGTTTAATAATTCGCTTCACCCTAGTCCCTCCCGCCCCTCTTCTGTTCACCGCTCAAACGCTGAAGTAAAGTTCGGAGCAAGTTCGTTAGAACTTAGTATCTGGAACATTATTTTTCACTCACGCTTTTTAATATCAATACAGGGCAAAAATCGTTTCAAGATATGTAGGTATTAATTCTTTACCATGAACGCCAAAGCTTTTCGTTCATAACGATTCTAGAACAAATAATGCGCATCGAACCACATAACTCTTACTTCAGGCTTTAGAATTACAATTAGCAAAACCTCCTATATTCTAATATTTTCACTGCGCTGTACATACCCATGGTGTATTCAAATCTAGAAAATGTCTCTCCTACCACATCACAAATTGATGTTATAGTCTATTCGTTTTAACTTTAGGATGACGTCACAACTGGATAAAATGCTACATTGCCAGAGTTGGTTCAAATTCTAATATATTTAATGAAATATATACGAATTTTCACATTGGCAAGCGGAATTGGTGGCAACATCGTACGGAACTGCCAACCTCTATTGTCTTAAATGACAGTATCCTTCAAGCGCAATTCTAGGTATTCGTTTGCATACAGTTGCCAACACTTCATTACTACATTGGACGTCATCCTGAAGTTAAAGCGAATGAACTATAGCTTTGAAAACAACGTCTGATTCAAGCAATTATTAGAAGATGAGTTTTTGATCTGTAGATATTTATAGCAACTTTTTAGTTTATAAACATATAGTAATAAGTGTTTTAATAGATTGCGCTCCTATGAATAAGTCCCCAGCCTCCTACTATCTTATTTATAACATGCTCAAACGATGTTAACCATGGTGACCTTTCATTAATAACCAAATAAAGATATTGATCTGTCAATCGTAGTATTTTAACTGTTCGTTATTGAAACGAATCTGTTTTATTTTTTATCGTAATTGTTTAAAGTCTAAAAGTATAGAAAGTCCAGGAAATCTTTCTTTCACCCGTTCCTTTGATATATGTTTGCGTTGACGGAAGTTAACGGGATTAAATTCCTTCAGCATCAAATACTCTCTCTTCGATTATACATGATTTTAAATTGGAAACCATTCTCGCAAGTTAGAAAAATGTAGCAATCGTTTTAAGTGTTTAAAGATTAACATAAGTAATATTTTATTAGAATTTTAATGCTGTAAGGTTTGAAATGAACCTTCCAAAATGGGCGTCAGAGAGTTTGTCATACAGGTTAAAGTTCAAACCATTAAAATTTTGATATCCGAGAAGACCAAACTAACAATTTTTATTAACGCTTGTCCTAAATTTTAACCTCTGGATAAATATTCAATACTAAATTAGTTTAAATATTCTCAACCTATTCAGCTTAAATATTTCTAAATTATTACAAGTGGTAACCTTTAACTCTATTAATTAAATTACGACATTTATGCTGTTAAAAATGCAAGAACGAAATCAAAAATTCTAGTACTACAATGGCACAAGCTGTCGAGAATTACTGCCTTAAAATTTAACGCTTACAGCAATCTGAACCTTTTAGCAATTTCGCATTTGAGCGACAAATATCGTCATTAAGCTCAAAGCTTAAATTTTTGAATACTGTTAAATTTTTTTTAACAAAGTAAAGTAGCCTTGATATGAGATCACAAGAAGCAGCACAAGTTATTTCTGCTGCACATGGTACGCTTCACAATCCGAGGTTATGAAGAAGTCACGTCCATGAGATTTTCACTGGTCAAAACGTCCATAGTGGTCGATAGATACCTATGAACTGTTCATTTTTTCGTAAAATCTATTATATTATACCTTCTTGTTTTAGTTCCGCCATGATGGACACCATTTCGTTTATGTTTTCTGCGCTAGTCTTGCCATAGCTTGATTGGATGCTAAAAAATAATCTCGATTGATCTATTAATTCGTGTATACTGTTCCAGTGGGTATGTTGAATGCGATTTTAATTTAACTTCTTGCCTATCCGAGCAGAAAACCATCGCCTTTCTTGTTTGACGATGTGCTATTTTTGAACTTGTATTGTTGGTTTAAAATTCTACTAAATCTTTTGATTTGAAACGGTTAAACCCTTTCTGAAACTCGAAGCAAATTTAATTATTTCTAGACACTTCGGCACAAGGTAAAATCGCCATGTTCTTGACCAAGGTTCACGTACGTTCACAGATTGTACAGTCCAGAAGTGCTACAATACTCCACTTTATTTAATGTGATGTTATTACTGTCTTTATTTTCAGTTCTTTGTTTCCAAACATCCATGTATTATTTTTAGGATCATAACTGTGAGAATTGTTACTTTCCTCTTAAATGGGAATATAACTCCTTATCTACCAACTTCTTACGCGCCAGAATTAGAAAACTCAACAAAATACGGTACTGGAACTGTAACTTTTTGCTTCGCAGTTTCCACTTTTATATGAACACCACAGACTATATCTAACTTCTTATCGTACTGCAATATCTGTAATTTTATACCATGCAATTTACTAGTAGAATCGGCATAAATCACACCCAGTTGGATTTCGCTTATTGCTTTCGCTAGGACATCCCTAGTGTAAATTTAGTTCGAATTGCAGATACTTTCTTTAAGTATTCCCTTTGCAAACTTACGCTCTTTTTTATACCCAATCTCAACGCCTTCTTCGCCTTCATAGTGTTTGTCACGAACTAAGCTGCAGACTCTTTACTAAATTTTGTGTTGGTAGACTTTACTTTTTCCCAGACTGCTGCTACAATTTAATATGCTTGAAGTATTACCGGGAGATCATCACAGTAATTGGAGAATTCTCTGTATAGAAGGGTCGGATCGTTGATTCCAACTTGCTACGTGCCGCCGCCAGCGTTTGTACAGTACTTTATTCAAGTATCTATAAGTATAGATTTCGAACTTTATATTCAAATACGACCTCGTATATGATACGATACTATAGAGATTGTGTATTTCAAAAAATTATTCAAACCGGATTTGTCGCGAATTTGAAAGATTGTTAAAGTTGATTGTAGTCCGTATCTTGTTTAATAAAACGCTGTATTAATATACTTTGTATTGGTTTACTTACATTATGTGATTGCATTCAGCTCTTCGTAATGTTAATTGGCTTTATCAATTAATAAAGACTTGCCATGAATTCTACACACACCTGTTTTGATGACAGAACAATCTCATTCTTTTGCTAAAGCTCTATAACGAACAATATTCATGTTTCTACAAAAGCAAATTCCTTGTTCGTCATGGTCTTACTATAGATGTTTCCTGTCGGATTTGCACATGGTAAAGTTGATCCTGTGAGTGTCTTTGAAGCGATAATTTTCTCATGTGATAAGCTAATTTGCAGTTTACAAATTGTAAATTTACTTGTGCATTCCTTAATTCGTTCATATTTGTTCTTCAGCTTCTTCCGTGGGCGTAATGCCTGAGATACCGTAAGGATGTTTCACCACCGTATAGATAGTTGATATTCACTGGGCCCAGCTGTCCGTACTATCGATGCGTTCAGCGAAATCACCTTATAAGTCCATTTGGTGAGTCCTACCCAAATTACTGCTTTTATTTTAACCTTGTGGTCTACGCGATAGGCTTCTGTCTATTTATAGTCACTGCAGGGAGAATTTATTTATCTCGCTACCACATAAATTAAGAGTAAAAATAATTAAACCTACTCCAAGGAATCGTCTTATCGCACGGCGCTACGAAGCGAGTAACCTATCTAGGATTGGTCCACAAATTTTAGTGTATGGTTTCTGTATTTGAACAAATTTTATACCGTTCATTCTAGTGATATTTGCCAAAACTGCGGTTATTTTCTTGGTTCAACTTTCCATTAGTATTAATAAATATTACCAATAGAGACATTATACTCTAAATAAAAGTTTCATGTATTTATTCTACAAACGCGTACTCCTATATGTACATAGTTAATATTAGTTTTAACTTTGAATTACGGCCCTTTGGCGCATGAGGAGAACGTTTTCCTTGGTGCCCAAAAATTGCCATTAATTTTGATTACTTTAATTGTACTATTCACCTGTGACATTTATATATATATATATATATATATATATATATATATATATATTTTGATTACTTTAATTGTACTATTCACCTGTGACATGTATATATATATATATATATATATATATATATATACATGTCACAGGTGAATAGTACAATTAAAGTAATCAAAATTAATGGCAATTTTTGGGCACCAAGGAAAACGTTCTCCTCATATATATATATATATATATATATATATATATATATATATACTTAAGTTGATGTTTTTAATTAGTTTACTGAGTAATAGGGTAACATCCTACATGATTATTATGTTGTTTTAGTATTTATTTTAATTCAGATATTTACCACAATACGACTTTTCTTACAATCGCGCACCGAAGGCTTTCGCTCGTCTCCTACGACCCACCCCTACTCTCCCACTGAGTCTGGTGCCTGTTGTTTCTGTCGATTGTATTGTTTTACGTAACAAACTTAATTCCACAACCGCAAAATTGATACGTAGAAATATAACCCCATATGGTAAATTATATACAGCTTTGTTAATCAGTCGATCACCGGAATGCACAATCATGTGAACACATCAATATATAACAGTTAATTTAATAAACACCTATAAAACATATCTATTTATCCTTTTTACCACTTCTCATTTACCACTTAAAACTTTTAATAATTAATAACTTCACAAATTCTGATAATGATTCATGATGCTCCCTGCGAGGGTCTCTTCGTTGTCAAATACTGAATAAAATTCCAGTTTGTAGTATTCGTATCTGTAGAAATTATATTCGCTCGATGAACAGGTGATGATGATGATACTATCTAATGCTCATGTATTCCGCAGTCAATGGTTAATAGCTTTGTCCTTATAGTTAGCCTTCGACCGTCCGTCAATTATTTTGGAATTCTAGTCTAGAAATCTAAAGAATACGCCTTATAGAACCTGCATATTCTTCAATTGTAGATTAAAGTTTGGATGCTGAATGAAAAAATAAAGAGCTAAGCTTACCTTTAATACGGTTTTACTGAAACAGACATCATCAATCGTATTTTTGAATCTCTCTGGCTATACCATATTCACGATCACGGACAAAGCGCCAAGGTCTTACAAGGTCACACTAAAGTAACAAAAATCCAAGTCTCCCCTAAGGTCACAGATACAAGATAACAGGTACAAGATCATTTGCATATTGTGATAAGAATAAGCTATCCTCAAAAGTCATGCGTCGTCACTCTTAGAATTCATAGGTATAAGGTTATCCACAAAGTCACAGTCTAAATAGCCACCACAATGTGGCCGGCGCAAAAACTACTAAGTTTTCACCCACAGTACGTTATCACCATAAGACGACGGGTTCAGAAATCGCCAAGTTCATTCTACACTTTTTCACAACGAGTGACCACCACAATGCGAGGGATCCAGAAATCACCAAGATCCTCTTCTACAGTAAGTGAGCACTACAGTGCGGTGTGTCCATAAAACGTTACAATTCCTTCTTAATTTTTCATTATACAGATTCATTTCCACATCTCAGTACCAGTGCCATTCTATATCATTACTTTCGTAAAATGGTTATTTAACTTATAACAATAAGTTTTTAGACTTAAACAAAATAACTAAAAGACGTAGAAGTAAAATAATAATACGTAACTAAAACGCACGAAAACAATAATCTAAAATCATTAGGAACATCTGAATTTGAAGTTCCTCCTTAAGACTAATTGTGACTGGTTTATAGTAATAAATAAATTAACTGAAGAAAGCAGAAGAAATAAAATAAAGAAATGAGCAAATAACGAAAAACATAAATATATGTCTATCTCAAATAACTACGATCCATTACATAACATTTTAAGAAATAAAATAGAAGACTTGCATAATACGAAACTTCCTTCAATAATTAAACCGACATTAAAAAAAACTGAAATCGAAGTTATTCAAAAAAATTTTAAAATGTTTAGGTACTGGGATATATGGGCACATATTTAGAATGGAATTCTTTTGTATTACATACCTGATTATAAAATTAAAATCAAAAATAATAAATAAAGGTATTATTGCAGCTATTAATTATTAACATTAAAGAAAGTTGACATATGCATTAAAAAAATTACTTAAATATCAAACGATAAAATTTTTTTAAAATATCCAACCAAATTACAAAGCTATATATCACTATTGGATATAACAATTTTTCAATACTAAAGATCCACTCGATGTCACTAGATTGGTTACACAAACAAGAATTCGAAAATTTATACGCTGCGAAAGTAAGTTATACTGTTTATTACACTTATGTAAACTGGATACCCTAAAAATGAAATAGCAACAACTACATAAATATAATTAATTTTAACAAAAATTGTTTCAATTTTAAACCCTGAAAATATTACAGAACGTTTCAAGTTGGAATAATAATAATTAAATCTAAATTAAGATTTTATTAAAATAATCTCATACTTGCGAGACTACATACTATAAACAAATTTTAATTAAGGCCACTCAAGATTGACGTAAAGGAGAAGATAAAATATAACATCACACATCGTCAGAGTTCGAGTATATTCGAGCTTAAGAATTAAAACTTAGCTTTACACTTATTGAAGGTTGTTGAGGCTGTGCATGATTAATCTAATTAACAATTAAAAACTAATTACTCGGTGGCATTCAAGTTAACGCACATCAAGAGTGAACTCTGGTACGTATTTACAAGAAGACGATAAAGTCAAGAAATAATGTTGAAAGTTCTCACTCGTGACTTCTATGATTAATGGTTCAATTCTTTAATAAACTAACAAAATGTAAAACATCATCACCACATGCTTTGAAATTGACAATGCTACTTACAAGATTTATATTGTATAATTTTGTCAACTAAAAGACGTGGTAAACATAAAACCGTGGCCCACTGTCTGTTGTACCTGCTGCTAAAAATTTAACGTACAATTTTGATGTAAGAATTTCTAACGGAAATATACAACCTATCACAATTACTCTGGATTTTTACATGAACAGCAAACTACTTTTGGGGAAACAGATTCTAGCAAAACATGCCTAAACGAATAAATAAAATAATTGACAAAAAGAGACTCTCCAAAACTTGCCACACAATCACCTTACGACGAGCACAATCGGTAACAAGATGCATAGTTTCAATATTTTACAAGTCGGTAATAATTGCCATGTGCAGATATTAATACAAAAATATTTTATAGAAGTTGCATGGTCTGAGAGGTGTTAATATTTATGAACCTTATAATGCCACACACACAGTAGAACCCCAATGCAGAACTAACCTTAACCACGCATTCGTTAACTGTATTGTTTTGATTACACATTATCAAATTAGCACATTTGCTAGAATGATCATCTTAACTGAGCGGCTCCCTGGATTGGTATGACAAACGTTCGGCTAAATTCTAGATTTTTAAGGAAAAAACGCAGTCCCTGGGTAATACAGTTTCTTCGGGTAATAAGATAAAATAATAGTGTAAAACTTTTATGCAAAGGCTAAATGATTATTTCAAATCGAGCTAATAATTGAAAGATGGAAAATGTAAGGTCCCAGACAGGATTCGATCCTGTATTTTCGACTTTCACGCCCGATACGCTAACTAACTGCACCACCCGGACAGGTGATTACAATCGGAAAGATGTACAAATCTAAATCATGTACGCAAACATACATCAACCTAAGTTCCATGACGTCTGGCATTTTTGTCAATCATATCTGACAGTGTCAAATTTTTTATTTGTCAGATACATACAGAAAGCGACACTCAAATTTACGGCTATGAACCACCTATTAATTACAAATATTAGTAATTGCACAAAGCAAACTGATTTTCAATTTCATATTAGTTAATGAATAATAACTTAGACTTTTATGCAAAACGTAAATGATCTTTTCAAATCGAGCTGGTAATTGAAAGATGAAAAATAGAAGGTTCCGGACAGGATTCAAATTTGTATCTTCGGCTTTCCGTATTTATGGTTACATACATTATTTAGATTTGTATGTCTCCGATTATAATCGTCCGCATGGTTAGCGCATCGGACTCGAAAGCCAAAGATACAGGTTCAAATAAATAAATAAATAAATAAATATATATATATATATATATATATACAGGGTGATTGACGGTGGATGGCCTATTAGACGTTTACGACGAACTATTTAACATAGCCCTTTGAATTTTTAGTCACCTATGTAAGCAAATATGCTCTCTCGATTTAAAATATTTTCAACTAAGCAGTGTTGTCAATTCTAATAAAACGTAGTAGTAACTTTGTTATTTTAAATGAAATACCCTATACTTAATGCCAGTTTTCGATTCCTTGTTTATTTTTGATTAATTTTTCTTAATACTTATCTCTCATAGTTTTCGAGATTTTTATTATTTTCCGTTTTTTTTTTTATTAGGAAAACGTGGTTTTAATTAAATGTTGATAAAACTATGCTTCTAAACTCTATAGAACTCTAGCTTAGGCTGGGGTTTAAACATGCAGGGTGATCCATCCGCAATTGTTCTTTACTTAATTAAAAAATTATTAAATGTTCGGATTTTTAAATGGAACCCCCTGTATATTATTTGCAATTCAGAAAGCTGCTGAAATTTAATATTTTTCTATGTATACTGTTCCTATACCTAACTCCACTAGTTTTGGACTTATAAGCAAATATTTAAATAATTTTATCAAATTGGATTTTTCATCAAGCAGTCTATGAAAATTTGATGTTCTGTTACTGCTTATTTTGTATCGTTGTTACTTTGTGCTTCTTAGTGTTGCATACCCATAAAGCAAGATGTACATCGCATAAAATGGCAGAAGAAAATGTCTATTCAAATACTGTTCTTATGAATTTATTTATGGTACACGGAGAGTGTGGTAAGACTATAAGCCGAACTTGTCGAAAATTCAACGACATCATGTATCCAGATTTACCGGCAATGAATAATAAGAAATTTAGACTACACAAAATTTTTATAAATTTTGGTTCATCTTTAAAGGCTTCTAGACAGGCTCCCAGACCCTAACTTCTAATGAAGGAAATGAAATTAATGTTTTAGCATATTTTCATGCCTTTCCACTATCTTCAATAAGATTGGCATCACACGAATTGAATATAAAGTACGCTTGTACAGCGAATATTGACTAAAAATAATATGCAAGACTACAAGTTTATTAAAGTACAAGCACTTAAACCTGGGGATTGTCCACAAAGAATTGAGTTCTGTGAATGTTTACTAATGCAAATTCAAGAAGATCCACATTTTTTAAGAAACATTATTTGTACTGCTGAGTCAAAATTCTCTCGTGAAGGCAAAAACAATCACACATGAACTAGTGAAAATCCTCACCTTACGAGAGGTATTGCGTTTCAAGAAAGATTCAGTTTTAATGTATTTTCTTTAATAATGGACAATGAAATTCGATATTTAATTTACGACGAAAAGTTAACTTCTCAAAAATATGTAGAAATTATAACCACAGTAGTTGAGGATTTTACAGATACATTTACACTGGCAAAGTACCGCAGCAGCTGGTATCAGTTTGATGGTGCTCAGCAGATTGCACAGCTGAAGTAAGCTGCAAGCTCTACAACATTTTTGAATATCGATGGTTCAGACGCTTGGGACCCCAGAATTAGCCTCCGAGATCTCCCGACTTATCACCGTTGGATTTTTATCTTTGGGGTACAATAAAAGACATTGTGTACAAAACACCTGTAAATACTAGAGAAGAGTTGGAAAATCGGGTGAATCAAGCTATTCAGTACCTAAAACGTGCAGAACTTAGAAAAGCTACCACAAGAGGCGTGTATAACCGAATTTTAAAATGTTTGCAGGAAAATGGTCATCGTTTTGAACAATTACTGCAATAAATTATTTATTAGATAACGGTTTTTACCGCCATCTTGTACAAAGTTTTTTCGTTTAGCGTTAATGCATTCTTATGGTTACTTAGTTGCATTTATTTGATTTAATTAAATAATATTAACTATAAATCACAAACTAGTCGACTTACGTATAGGAACAGTATACATAGACAAATAGTAAATTTCAGCAGCTTTCTGAATTACAAATAATATACAGGAGGTTCCATTTAAAAAAACGAACATTTAATAATTTTTTTAATTTAATAAGGAACAATTACGCCTGAATTATCCTGTATATTCACTAGAGAATTTGGTTACAGGACGTGGTACCTTTGGGCCTTAACTAACCCCAACCTAAGCTTAGAGTTCCATAGAGTTTACAAGCATAGTTTTATCAACATTTAATTGAAGTCACGTTTCCCTAATAAAAAAACGGAAAATACTGAAAATCTCGAAAACTATGACAGATAAGTAGGTATACGACAGTATTAAGAAAAATTAATCAAAAATAAACAAGGAATCGAAAACTGGCATTAGGTATAGGATATTACATTTAAAATAACAAAGTTACTACTACGTTTTATTCGAATTGGCAACACTGCATAGTTGAAAATATTTTAAATCAAGAGAGCATGTTCGCTTACATAATGACCAAAAATTCAAAGCGCTATTTTATGTAGTTTTCCGGAAACATCTAATAGGCCATCCACCGTGAATCACCCTGTATATATATATATATATATATATATATATATAAATGTATAGTTGTGTACACGATTTAGATATGTAAATTTTCCAATTGTGTCATCCGTCTCGGTGGCGTAATTAGAAAACGCATGATCCTAGAAAGACTAAAATACAGGTTTAAGTCCTGTCGAAGACCTTATATTTTTATCTTTTAATTACAGCTCGATTTGAAATGATCATTTGGGCTTTGCATAAAAATCTAAATTATTATTTCAAGTTATTAACTGTAATGCGATAGTATTTAACAACTTACCTTGTGTAATTAACCACCTAAAATATTTATATATTTAATACTTGGCTTATAGCCGTAATTTAGAGCGTTGCTTCCTGTCTATAACTAACATAAGTCAAAAACTTGACAATGTCAGATATGATTGACAAAAGTGCCAAACGTAATTGAAATTTAGGTTGATGTATGGTTGTGTATACGATTTAGATTTGTAAATTTTCCAATTGTCGTCATCGGTCTCGGTGAAATAATTAGAAAACGTATGGTCCTAGAAAGACTAAGATACAGGTTCAAGTCCTCTCCTTTCAATTACAGTTTGAAAACTATTAAAAATAGCAATTTTATTGTATATTTACAAACTGCACTGCATCTTTGACAAGCATTGAAAAAGTTTTTACCAATGTTGGTTAAACACATAGATGTAGAAACACTTTAGGTTATGAAATTGCAACAAACTTAGTCACTGTTACAAATTATTAGATAACACTGTAAATGTCCATTTCGAATGGACCTGCAACTTGCCGAAGTTTTACATTACTAGAACAGATGAAATGCCTTGCGTGTTCTACTGAGCTAAAGAGCCAAACTACAGGTCCAACTAAAGTAGTAGGGTCGTTAGTGAGGAACCAGACTAAGACAGGTCCCCGAAAGAGGGCAGCGGCTCTTTCTGTTCATAGATTGGCAGAGACTATAGGGGTCGGTATGGCAGTCAACTGCGATGTGGATGGAAGACAACGGGAAACCACCACATTACCTCCCAAGTACAGAGCATACCTAAATTAGAATAAAAAGATGGCATTGTCTGGGGTACAAGATTCCTGAGTTAAAATAATCCCCCATTCGGATCTCCGGGAATGGATTACTTCGGAGAATGCGATCGGAAAGTTCAGAATAAGAGTCGGGAACATTTTGTGAGTCGGAGCGTGGAATGTTAGAAGCACAAAGCAAGTAGGTAAGCTAGAGAACCTAAAAATCGAAATGAATGGGTTAGCACTAGACATAGTAGGGATCAGCAAAGTTCGGTGGCCAGAGGCGAGAAATTTTTGGAGTGGAGGCTTCAGGGTAATTCATACAAGTCGGAGGAAAAAAATTTGGGCGTGAAAATAGTTATGCGGAAAAAGATGGGATACTGTGTAGAAAATTACTTACAAAAGAACGAAAGAATACTCATGGTTAGATTAGAATCTAAACCGGTAGACACAGTAATAATACAAGTATATATGTCCACCTCTAGCTACAGTGACGAAGAGGTAGAAGCGATCTACAAAGATATCGAAGACATATTAAGATACGTAAAAGGACATGAAAATTTAATAATCACGAAGGATTTTAATGCAGTGGTAGGTGAGGGTAGGGAAGGAGCAGTAGTAGGTTTATTTGGTTTAGGCACGAGAAACGACAGGAGAAATAGGCTGGTAGAATTCTGCGACAAGAACAATTTAATCATCACAAACACATTATTTCAACATCATGCTAGAAGACGATATACGTGGAAGATGCCAGGGATATAGCAAGATATCAAATAGATTACATTCTTGTTTGACAACGGTTTAGTAATCAAGTAAGACTGTAGAAACTACCCAGAAGCAGATATAGACACTGACCATAACGTCGTAATTATGAAACCCGCACTTAAATTTAAAAATTTGAAAAAAAGAAACGGAACAAAGCACTTTTACTTTGAGAAACTAAAAGATAAAAATATTCAAGAAAGATTCGAAAAAAGGTCAAATGAATTGCTGAAAGATATCGGGAAAATATCTGATACTAAGGAAGTTGAAACAGAATGGAATAACATTAAATCCAGCCTAGACATGGCGGCCAGAGATATTCTGGGGTATACACAAAAACAAAATAAGAAAACATAAATAACAAAGGGTATCCTGAATTTAATAGAAGAAAGACGAAGATACAAAAATAAATCAGACGAAACAGGAAAACAGAGATACAAAGCTATAAAATGGGAAATTATTCGCAAATAAAGGAAAGCTAAAAACAATGGATGGATGAAAAGTCCAAAGAGGTACAAACTAAGATGGAAGTAGGAAAGACAGATGAAGCATACAAACTAATTAGAATGAATTTTAGGGATATAAAACCGTATAGCAAAAATTTAAGAGACGCGGGAGGAAACGTCATTATAGAAAATGTAGAGAAAGTGGGTAGATGGCAAGAATATATAGAGAATTTATATGCAGGAGAGGAACCAACTGCATTAGAACAGGGATCAGACATTGAAAATGATGACTTGGGATATCCTATACGTAGAGCTGAGTTTGAATTAGCATTAAAAGGTCTGAAAAATGGTATGGTGCCGGGTACAGATAAGGTGCAAGCAGAAACTCTAAAAGCCGCTGGACAAGCAGTAACAGAACATCTCTTCCAACTTGTAAGCTATATGTATGAGACAGGCGAGATACCCAAACGTAACATCATAGTAACTATACCAAAACAGAAGGGCGCGGATAGATGTGAAAATTTTCGAACAATAAGTTTGACAGCACACGTATCAAAAATATTAATTAGAATTGTACAAAGACGAATGGAACAACGAGCTGAAGAAATACTAGGAGAAGACCAATTTGGGTTTAGGCGAAACGGGAACACGGAAGGCTATTTTAGCTCTGAGATTGATAATGGAGAAAACAACAGAAAAAGAAGAAAGCGTGTATATAGGGTTTGTAGATCTGAAAAAAGCATTCGACAATGTAAAATTAGAGCAGAAACGTAGAGAAGTAAACATTAGGTAAGGGGTGAGACAGGGATGTGCCCTATCCCCATTAATTTTTAACTTGCACATTGAAGAAGCAATGAATACTGTCAAATGCAGGAAGACATTTGGAATTACTAGGCGGGGACAAAAATTGATATGCTTAGATTTGCAGATGATATAGCGGTATTAGCATCTAGCAAGGAATAGTTAGAAGCTGCTCTTAATGAAATGGAAACAGTTCTAACAAAGAAATACGGTATGAAAATTAACAAAACTAAAACTAAAGTACTAGTATGTAAAGGAGGGGAAAATAAATCAAAAACAAGAATACAAATATGTAATACGAACTTACAAGAGGTTAAGGATTTCTGCTACCTAGGAAGCCAAATAACGCAATATGGGAAAAGCGCAAAAGATATAAAACAAAGATTAGCACAAGGCCATGCTACATTTAACAAGAAAAAGCAACTACTGTGTTCAAAGACAACAAACATAGAAACAAGGGAAAGATTGCTTAAAACATATGTGTGGAGCACAGCACTGTACGGCTGTGAAGCCTGGACAGTAGGAGAAGCGGGCGGGAAAAAGGTAGAAGCCTTTGAAATGTGGTGCTATAGACGTATGATAAAGATATGGACAGACAAAGTTAAGAACGAAGAGGTACTAAAAATGGTAGGGGAAGAAAGAAATATGTGGAAAATGGTAAAAAATAGAGGAGATAGGATGATAGGTCACATACTGCGGCATGAGGGAATAGTGCGGAATATATTAGAAGCAGAGATAGGAAAAAAAGAGAAGTAGAGGTAGACCTAAGTTAGACGACTGCACACAGATAGTAAAAGATGTAGGCTGTAGGAATTTCAGGGAAATGTGTAGGCTAGCTCAGAATAGAAATCAATGGAGGTACGCATCCAACCAGTCCCAAGATGGATAAAAAAAGTAACTGTACCTAAACATGATGATTACAATAAGCAACTACAAGTATTGGTTAGACAATATTCTCAAATAATGTTAGTTTTGTGAAAAGATTTACTGGAAAACTATTCATTCGACAAATGTCTAAGTGTTGGTGGATCTTGGCAGCCACAGGCTGCTTAACCCCCGTCACTGAATCTTAGTGAAATAGGGCATAAAATTAGAAAACAATAAAGGGGAACCAAGCTGTATACAGGCTGTGTGAAAATTACAAGGAACTGTGTAAGCTAGCTCAGAATATCAATAAGTGCAGGTACGTGTCCAACCAGTCTTGAGACGGAAAACCTAATGACGAAGAAATAAGCGCAGATAAATCTGATGATTATTATAAACAACTACACGTTGGTTGTGAAATATCTGCAACTAATGTTGACTGTGCGAAAAGATATATTGAAAAAAATATTAAATCGGTAAATGTTCAAGTGTTGGGGGAACTTGGCAGTCACAGGCTGTTTACCCCCCTTCACAACCACTGAATGTCAGAGAAATAGGATATATAGTTGTAAAACAATAGAAGGGGACCGAACTGCATCTAACAAGAAAGAACAGCGCCTATGATAAATGACAACAAACATAGAAACAATAAGAAAATTACTGAAAGCATATGTGTGGAGCACAGCACATCATGCCTAGATCAGATATGATAGATGCAGACTGAAAATTTCAGGGAAATGTGAGGGTTAGTTCAGAATAGGTAACAATGAGGGTACATGTCTGACTAGTTCCAGGACTAAAGACCTAATGATGATGACTGTAAATGTGTATTAACATTACGTGCATAACACTTAGACTTATGTTTAATAAAATATTATTATTAATACATAGAAAGAGCTTTATGGTCTACTTAAGCAATGAATGACATCTTAACTGAATTTACATACTATGTAAATAGTTAAGTAGTGTTCGGTCATTAAGTTTATTTACAGTGCAACTTGTAAACGCTATAAAATTATTCCCACATCCTTTCATGAACCTCCTTTGTTCATTTAGATTAAGATATTTACCCATAATATCCTCTAATTGATAAAGTGCAATGTCGGTCGGATATTTACAAAAAGAAAGCGTTGCTTCATGATTTAGCTGTTATTTTTCGTGTTTCTGGAAACTAACAATTTATTATGATCGTGGTGTCGGTCGCGCCTTGATATTTATAGTGTTCGTAAAATTTAAGTATGCGAAATCGCGAGAAATAAACATTGTTCTTCTTCTCAGGGTTCATGGTTCTACGCTAAAAGAAATGCTTTTTATAACAAGAAGCACTCGCTCAGACAGCGAAAGCTTTTGGTCGGTCTTAAGAAGAACTAATTCGCTTTTCGAAGAGTAGTCGTCGTCGCTTATAGATATACACATTCGTATTCGTAATTTTCGTAATTTGTGCGTGGAGGGTAATATTCGATTACCCGTCGTTCGCGCGTCGCATTATAGTTCCATTAAATAAGCGACAGGGAGAGACAATTGTTTGCTGGTTTTTAAGTGAAGCAAGGACACCATTGGTCGTCATCGTGAACCAACCAACCATCCGAGGGTAAGTGATTGCATGATTTCGATAATTAACACTGCACTAGTAGGGTGTCTCGATTACTGGTCCTTCATATATTAAATTAACTTGCTAATACCCCCTCGCCTCTTCTTATCAAGTTGTGTAAGTACAATTTAAGTATCTGTAACTTAGGTTTACAATCAGTGCATTCTTTCTTTGTAAGCTATTTAGACTGATTTGAATACAATGTGTTTTGACCACTGGTTAAAATCTATTTTGCTATTTGTCAGACATTCGTCAGTGTTTTGGGGAAATGTATTTCGTATAATAATAAACTTGAGTTGCAATAAATCATTATGACTTTTAGATACAACCTTCATATTGCAACAGATAAATCGAATCTGTGAAATTGAATTTACACCTAGAAAGAAAATTATTTTGAAAAATCACTCTTATTTCAGATTAGTTGTATCATGATATATGACCACTTCCATTATATAGTTAAGACTGCGTAACATGAAAATTTGTTTATTCGAAAATACACTTCAGGAACAATTCGATTTGGTTTTGCAATATCATAATTAATATTTTCTAATAATAAACTACAACATATTTCATTCAATACATAACACATTGTCGTGTGTGATTTGCAACAATTTGTTATATATTCGATAGGAATTGTAATAATATGCCGAGCGTTGCATACAGAACTGCAAATGTGATATTTCCTTTTATACACTTGCTAGGATATAAATCCTTTGGGTATTACTTATCTCATCATATTGTATTATATTAACTTCATTATCTGTCGATTTGAGAGGTCTGATGTAAGTAATGGTTATTAATATAAAATGATGAGCTATCTATTATTCTCACGTACGCAGTTATTATTTATTATGCTCACTTATTAAAATATACTTTTTGTTTGAGCCATGACTCAACCAGTAACAGATGGTTTAATGACCTGAAATAATGGCAGCAAAATGTATTTTTCGCAGAGGACCTTATATACGAATCTGAAAATCTTATGAAGATGAAATAATATCGAGATTGGTATTATGCCCATGCAGATGCTATTTTTAGCAACTCGGATACCGAATCGTCATCTGATGACAAGGTGTCTATACAATGATTTAAATAGGTGTTTCTAGTCTTGCATTTAAAACACATGCCACAACAATTTTTGTATCGGTCAGCTGTCAAATAATGAGCTGTGAATACGCAAATTACAGTAAACTTGTCCCCTTTGCTAATTACCGAGCCACTTATATTGGGATACTGCAGAGCAACATATTCTCTGGAATAGATTTTATAAATCACGGTGTGCTAGTGTTACTTCACATACCATAGTCTGAAATAGTTTCTGCAGCTGCTGCTAATTAAAATTACCATCAAGTCTGAAGTGGACGTTAGTCGTTGACAAAGCGTCTCTACAGTAAAATAGAAATATACTAGTCGTATATTACATATAAAACAATAATAAAAATTTGGAGACGCTTGTACAAATTATGATACTAAATATCATATGCCATATAAAAAGAAATTGGGAGTTAGCTGGTCACCATGATAAGTACTTCTACTAAGTTGGAGTCTTTGGGTAGAAATTCGTGTAATGTGTGATTGGAGATTCTTTATGGACACACGTCCTTGGGGGCTTAAATCTGCAATTAGCATTCATTAAAAATTAAGTCTTTAGTGACCAAAACAGTTTCTATTATACGGGCAGCATCACCAAGTCTAAAGAATTTCAATAAACACACACTGACCAAGGATTGACGTATGTATTCTGTGCAGGGTCAACCTTTATCACGACAATACCTGCTTGCAAACAGCAAACAATTGATTATTTTAAGGAAAAAATATCAAATTAATGTCTCATTGTTGTATTCACAGAATCCATCACATAACGACCACTTTATGTTCCAAAATGTCAAACCAAAAAATGCACAGCCGAAAATTTTCATCATCTTAAGAAGCTGTTGAAGCCTGCAAAAAACATTTTAAGATACCAGTGGAAAAACCGTTTCGAGAATTGGGTTGAATGTATGCAAAGCGAATATTTTGAAAAGGAATAAACCAGTTTTTGTAGACTTAAAAGACTGGCCTTCGTACACATCCAAAATGGTGCATGCTTTCATTCCAATCGCACATCATTAAATCTACATTAGATCAATGCTGCGGCACGCCCGTGAACCGTTATTAGATGAACATTTATTTTTAAGCTTAATTAAATTGATTAAATAGTCTCCCTAGCAAGTCATTTTTGAAATGAATAGCTGCTACTAGACTTTCGTTATTTCGATATCCAACAGACTTGGTTAAAATACCGAACCAATTTTTTCAAATTTGTTTTTAGTAGGCTAATTGAAACATGTGTTTCTTTTTTAATCCATCGAAATCAATAAAGAACTTTTCGTTAGTTCTAAATCGTTAAAACGCTAAATGATTATGTGTAGTTCAATGCGCTGATTTCAAAATAAGCAATCCAGTATTTAACCCCAATAGCGTTCTAGCTTTCAAGAAAATTTCTTAAAAGTAATTTTAAATACACTAACTTCCGTAGACGTTTTATAAAGTAATATAAATTGGAATGTTGAGTAAACAATTGCCTACGAAATGTGAAGTCACAAAGGACATTTCTTGTGTAGTATGTGCTTTTTCCTCTGGGAACTACTTTAAGCTACTGGAATTGCAGCAATTCAGAAATCTTTGATATTCTCTACAAACAAAAGAGAAGGCGAATGTGCACACAATAAAAACTATTTATCCAAAATGTTCCATAAACTTAAAAGCATATGCAACAATAGATTTTTGTTTTTTCTATTGTGTGTAGAGCAAATACTACAATTTGTCATTAAAAATATTTGTCCCTATAATAATAAAAGCTTTTTGTCAGAGCTATAAAGAGAAAAATAATTAGCAAAAGTGTTTTTATGTTTATCGTTAAAATTATTAAATTCTGCTGACGAAAATGCGTATTGAAAATTTTCTTCTGTACACTGAAAATCGCTAGAACAAAAGGGTTATGCAGGCGTAATTATAACTAATTGATTCATCACGATATTCATATTTAAACGCTTTTTGCCACACGGTTGCAACTTCTTGGAATGGTAAAAGAAGCGAGTATATTTGGCGGCTCACTCTTCTTCTGCCTCCCTCTCTCTCCATCTCACCTTCTCTCCCTCCCACCCTCCCTGTATATAAAAATAATTAATTGTGAGATAAATACAAAACCATTTATTTTCTACAATCTTGTTTAAAAAAACACAATTCGAACCTTAATAGGTGTATTAAAAACGCGTTTAGATGTTAAAAACAAATATATCTATAAAATGCAACCCCTTTGCGTTAAAAAGCAATTCAAGTTTAAATTAATTTCCCTGTGAATTACAGAAATTTATTTTAAATAAAGAATTTTCTAGAATATTAAGAATATAAAGAGATGAGTCAACAATATCCAGAACTACGTAAATCTAATAAAACATTTGTTCCGAGAAGCGGCCAGAACACGAAAATCCCACAAAATCCATGAAACATCCGATAAAATTGATTATCTTTAGCATTAGTATGCGACGCCACAAGAATCGTATATATGTGAAACAAGGACAAATAGCGTACGTCACGAATAACTGCAACGAAATTACGAGGTAATTACGCGGCAACTTTAGACGCTAATGAGTTTTTCTACGGAATCTTGCATTATAACGTTCCATACACATTCTAGTAGGTTCTACTAGAAAACGGATAATTTGTATATACAAGAAAGCGTTTATTAAATAAGGGGTTCATTCATTTGATTTCAGTCGATTCTTAAATTCAATCGCGAAATGTTACTTTAATTTAAAGCCCGAGCTGTTGCTTTGCGAAGACAATATTTGAAGTATGCAGTAAGCATACTGTAATTTAATAATTACAATGGTACAATGAATATAGAAGTGATGTTTTACAAATTGCAAGGAAGAGGGAGATTTTTAACATAACGCCATTCTAAAAATTGTATTAAATAATTAAAAGAAAGATTTAAGCACAATGTACTTGGGTTTGAAATGAGGATTTTAAATATGGAAAATCTTGTAAGCTGATTTAGACATCAATTTAAAATAAGAGATATTTAATTACGAGGAGCGTTTTTGTAGAGCAAGTATTACTTTTAGATTTATTTTTAACTAAAATTGGAGTATTTGAATCTAGTTTAAAAGAGTCCTAATAATTTTTTTTGTAAGTGATTTTTACCAGGAAAATTTGTGATCGGGGTTCGAAACACTTTGACCTTTTAATAGATTATATGTTAATGGTTTTTTGGCCAAACAAATATTACAAGCATGGCAGTAAACATAACCAGGTAAACCATCCATAAAAAAGAAATTTAGTTCTGTAAATTTAAATGAAGGTAAGGAACAATTTGTTTATAATAGTACTGATAAATGCTTTGTGATAATGCTGTTTTATTTCATTTTGAAAAATTCGTCAATTCCGTTGAGCTAACCAGGCAAAGTTAAAAAGGAAGGTAAGTGAACAATTTCAAGTTTTATAAATTGCTGTATCTGTATCACAGCACTCTTGTAGTGATGCTCACAAAGCGGGCCTACACATATATATATATATATATATATATTGCTATAATTATAGGGTTAATTTAGGGGTAGGTAAAGTCATAGGGGTCGTAGAATAAACAAAAGGAACTTCCAAATATCAAAAGCGCATAATTACAGATATTATAAGAGTAAATAGGTCACTATGCATATTGTTAGTTGAGCGCAGACTGTATATAACAGTACAAGGGATTAAATGCATATCAAAGAGTAGCTACGAGCAAAGATAAGATTTAAAAATGTAACGAAATGCATCGAAATTAAATCAATGGAAGACCTATATGAATTGGCTAGATAAATATTCAACAAGTGCGTTAATATATCATCATATACGCAGGCAGAAATTATGCATTATTTGAATAACGATTGTACGTGACAGAAAGTATTACATTTGTTCAAAAATCCAAGTTAACTAGGAATAAACAAACTCCAAATTTATTTCTGTTTAGATTAGAATAAGCAAATAACAATGATACGTGATTTAATGAATGAAGATTCCTGGGATTTCTAAATTAAATATAATGATATTTAAATGAATACGTGAGCGTTCTTCCAACTATTTGAACTACACAATTGGTAAAATTTCCGAGTACACAAGAGATAAGACAAAGGGTGTCGCCCAACACGTGAAAACAACAAATAGCAAACAAAGGGGCAAGGTCTATAAATACGATAACAATTAAGCAACGAGTTAGTGTACATTTGAAGCTGGGCCGTCACTATACTCAAAAGTGCTAAATTATTCACGTAACCAGTTAAACGTAAAGTAAAGTGAAAAGTATTTTTAAAAGTGTAAAAATTGTGCCGATCTATTATAGACGTAAGTAAACCAGAATTAATTATACAATTTCTAAAATAAATAAAACAGGGCTCTGAAGACAAATCTGGAGACTGCTCTGAAAACAAATCTGGAGATTACCTCCTGTTAAATCAATTTTGATAATCAATGACATGGAAAATGTTCTGTTGCTGTTTTGTTAATTACGGAGATGGAAAACCTTTTATTGGATTAAATTATGGGATTTTGAATAACGATTGGGATAGTATTTTGATTTCGATGTCGACTTCCAAATTCGACTCTAAACATTCAGACTGGACACGAAAACTCTTGGGGATGCAGAGAAACTTCTGAACCACTCCAGGTTAGATATTTTGATATAATTTATTTCTGTAAACTGTTTAATTCAATAATTTTTAAATAATGTAAGAGCCAACAAAACCTGGGTTTCTTAGATAAATTTAGATAAATTTATGAAAGGCATCTTGAAACATTTCAAAAGGTTTCTAAATATAACAAAAGGCTCGTTTTGATGGCTTCAATTTCTTAAATCTGGCATATGTAAATATTCTGAAAAAGGGGAAGAGTTTAAAAAGGTTGTAAATATTTAATCATTATATTGTGTATTGTAGAATTGCTTTATTTAATTGAATCAGCTAGTTGAGGCAAAGAGATCTATAACTTAACATTTTACAAGTGCTTGATTAAGCAGTAACGGTAAAGAGCTATGTAATAACGTCATACCTAAACAACAATGTAACTCTAAATTTTATATCAAAGATGTTATGGATAATCAATGCTAAATATATTTCATAATTAATATCCAAAGCATAAAAACTGACGATATTAACATATTCATAGCGTTAAACCAAAATAATTACAATTTACCAGATGGTTTCAACACATTTATATATCTAACCTATACTTTATAATTAGAACCCGATTGTGTAAAATTTCTCACACAATCTAACCAAATGTAAACTAAGCAGCATACTTTTTCCTAATTTTCTTTAAAAGCCTAGAGTGATTGCATGGTCCTAAATTAATCCGTATCTCGAGAAAATTAAATATTTCTGTTCTGTGAATTCTAACGTGATCTATATCTATAAAGTCAACTATGTGGGCTGACTTACAGACGTCTTATTTCCGTTCCTGGAAATTTCTACGACTCGCGTTAACTATATTTAAACCGGTATTAAAGTATGTCAAAATAATTGCTTGTAAAAATTGTAGAAGTACAAGACTTCCTTTCTCAGATTCTTTATAATTGCTATTGTTCCAATACGTTCCACCAAAATAGTAAAAATGTACGTTGAGTAATAATCATTATCAACTATTCTGCACCATAGAAATGCAAACCAATTGCGGGCTTTTTCAATTTGTATCCTTAAATAGCAGTCAGGCCACAATAACCTGAATAATAACATTAAAAAACTCAGAAAGAACTACAACACTATATTGCGTAACATACTTCGAAACGACATACATTTTATAACGGAAAGCAGTTCTGTTCTGTTCAAGCGAGAACAGCAGGTACAATCATAATAATTCCATTCAAATCCCAACTTCCCTCGAAAACATCTATTTGTAGATAATCTATCAAATAAATAGTATTTTCTTCAAAACCGCCATCTGCATAAAGATAACCAGAAATTTTATTAAATAAAACGCGTTTGTAAAAATATCTTCGGTATACTCGTACATCAAAACTCATAATATTACTTTCAACAAGTGAAACCACGACCAACAATGGCAACTGGTTCTAGCGTTCTCTACCATACGTATCTAAAGTACCCGGCAAAAAATACAAACAACCAACATCCCGAAATTATAAAGATGCGTAGGACAAGTTCCTAACTTCCCGCATTGAAATTATAATAAGGTACATAAACTCACTGTAAATATTTAAGAAAGCGAATGCTGTTGACAACAGAAACCCGACATTGTTAATGCTACAACAAATTAGGATAGATTGAAGTATTTTAAATTATAATTTGAAGTAATTAAATAGCAATCGTTTAAACTGAAAAGGCAGTCGAAATCGTTAATAAACGTTCAAATGCAGAAACTGCACGTAACAGATGTTTTAGGCTTTCCTAGAACATGTAGTACAATATCAATCTTAATCTCATTGGTTGCACTTTTTGACCGACCAGACCTCGGACGATCCTTTATGCTACCGGTTTCGTTAAATTTATTCATTACTCTCAAAACTGTACATTAGTTTATTGTGTGTAGGTCAGCTCAGAATAGGAAACAAAAGAGGTACGCCTCTAAGTAGTTCCAGGACTGAAGACTTACTGATGACGAATAAAAAAAATTTATTGACACAAAAAATTAGTGATTCACACTGTTCAAACCCAAACTTCTATAACACCATCTTAAAAGTTTGGTTAAACGATTTCTTAAATTCAAGAAAAAATTTGATAAGATTTTTAAGAACTTTATAGCAGAAAGATTGCGTTTTGGTAACTAAGGGTGCCAATTTCATGAATAGAAGAAAAGTCTTCAAAGACTGTCACCGTGCAGCTAAATTTAACTGAGATATGAAGTGATGTAAGGCTGGTGGTCTTCTGATAAAAAACAAAAGTCAAAGTTGTCTTTAGGATATTTCAGGTGCAAATAATATCTTACTTAAATTGAGGATAGATGTTTTAAATATGCGGAAACTAAGTATTGAGAAAATATTCTTCTGTATCTTTAGCTGTTGACATCATTTCTGAATTTTCTACGTAAAACAAGGCCTAAAACTAACAAAAAAAAATATGCTGAAGTTTTGTGTCATTAGTAACGACTCCAATTACGGTTAAGTGAAAAGACGCAGTTCAAGATTATGGCCCTGAAGTCGGTATAACACGGCACGATTACAATGATAAATAGATATAGTGACATCTTTATATAATAAACACTGGCGCTAATTTGCCTTCACAGTGACCTAAATATAGTACATTATTACGGCGTGTTTAGTTCAAAGTAATTACCGCATCAGTTGGCGTACTAACTTACATAAACTTCTACGTCTTTTTATGTGTTGAAATTATTTATAAGCTAACAATTTTAAAAACTGTATTATAGTCTACTGAAGAACCAACAAATAAATAACAATGTAATATTTATCATTATTCAATTTATAAAAAAAAAACACTCTGAATCTCAGCTATCAAAAAACAACACTCATTATATACGTAAGTGTCGTTCCATGCATAGCTAGTATGACCTTAGCACTTTATATTCGTTTCACAGATGTAAATTGATTTGACTTTAATTTAATGAGACAGCCAAGCTATTTAAAAACAGCCTAAGTATCTGTATGCACAAATAGTATGAGCAATAAAGCGTAAAGTCCACTGCACAAAATCCCAAATGCTATAAAGCTGCAAAGATGGATGCAAATTTGACAAAAACTGAAAGAACAATGGAACGCTTCTGCTTGCTGTTCGTTCAAAAATTATATTCGACAAAAACCATTAACCCTTGTGATATCCGTAATCGACTGAACATGAAAGCAGAAACTCTTATGAACAATTCCGAAGTCATTGTCTTCCGAAAGATTGAAGTAGTTTTTTACTATAAAGGTCATACGGGAGGCAGTAGTCAAAACTGCATTTTTCTAAAAATCTTGTACAGTTAGAGCGGGTGCGGTACGGGAAGTAGGCAGTAAACCTTCACGCGGAAATTAACTTGCAGTGTTGGACTAGTGAAGAACGCCGTTTCGCTGGTACATGTTTAGAAAATGATGGAAGTTATACATACACAGAGGTAATTCTGTTAACATTTTCATTTACAGCTTGGTTCTCCTGTTCAAAGTAGGAAAGTCATTTATATTTATGCTAACAGTTAAAAACAATGAAGCAAACAACAATAAGAAGAAGTGGTAGTGCAAGAACTGTAACGACACTTGCGAATGTGGCGCTATACTGGTAACGATTGCAGAAACACTCAAAATCTGCCAGTTGTTAAAAATTAATGGCAATCTAATAACAAAAATTGTGTTCATTAATATATCCACTGAAGTGGAAATGAGCAGCGTTGCCCATTCGTAGATTTTCAATGTTGTCTTGAAGCAGGGTAACGTTACCTCACAAAAACCAACGCTCGAGAATCATTGTAAAATTCACAGAATTAGTACAGCTTGTATATCAAAGTTCAGCAATTGTCATAGGTCTATAACTTTGACATTTCTAACCTATTGGCAATTCTAATTCAATTTTAACAGTTTCGTTTCAACGAAATTTAACAAAGAAATATTTGTGTTACAATGGAAATTCGACTCGCAATTTTCGAGTGTATGAAAAAACTTATTTCGCTATTTCAGGATGAAACACCATTCAAAACTATGGCTTACAAATGGTTCGCTGAATGTAAACGTGGAAGACCAACATTTGAAGAAGATGTTCGCGAAAGTCGTAAATCTCCTTAGTAGTTGCGAAAAATATCGCTACTATAGGTGACAAATTTATGAGATCGGTATGTGGCATATACGGCGATGTATGCAACCTTAGGCATTGCGGAGAAGCAAGTACATACGGTTTTGTACTAGCAGCCTTCACAATTTGAAAAACTCACCATAACAAGCACGTGTGAAGTAGTGCAAGCAAATGATAAAAAATTAAACGGTGGCCATTCAAATTCTGTATATAATATCATAAAAGGTTACGAATCATGGATTTATTCGTATGAGCCTAAAATTAAACGACAAACAACTGAATGGGTGCTTAAAAGTGAACCCAAACCAACCAAGGTGGTACGTTAATAGTGTTTCGAAAAAATGGTTGCTTGTTTCTTCGGAAAAAGGGGTCATGTTGCAGTGGAAATACTATATAATCGAACGCATTATTAAGGTCAACGAGATTTATTAGTATTGATTTTTATAATTTCATCTTTAGTATTCCTTGCGTGATAGTCTCTTTAAAAATCTTTTTATGGCCCTGGGCACAAAGAAGAAACGGATCATAACAACGATCACAAACAACTGAAAATTCCAAATAACTTATTCCTTCACAATCCCACTCAAACGGATTCGCGGTTCCCTACGAACTGCGGATCTCGATTTGAGAATCATCATTAGTTATAACTATTAAATTTTGCAACTTTTATATCAATGCGGTTTTGAAATCCTTTAGTAGCAATTACCATTTTGTATAAAAGCAAAACGTTTCAGATTATTTTATTAAATGTTCTTTAAAATATATATAAGTATATAACAAAATAGAAAAATTGGACAAAACTTCTGTTAACGCAGAAATACAAAAATAAGAACATTATTGCTACATAACTATTCGTATTATTCGATATGACAAAAGAATGACAAAGATTAGGATAAATTCATAGACTGTGTACACGCTCGTAACTACCGTAGTTACAACTTCGTGAGATATAAACTATCGCTATTACATGATGGTAGTACTAAATCCCGTTCCGACAACGCCGGAATATTCACTTCAGACTGAAGTTTACTCTCACTCGATTGCCAATCAAAATTAAAAAAACTAGTTATTTCCACAGTTATTTCCAATTCGGTTTTTGAATTTAGTAAGAACAAAAAATATACCTCTTTGTAAAGAGAAACGCGTATCCTCAACATCCCAAGAACTTCACGTTGGTGTTTGTGACATGATACAAAAAAACCTATAGTGTAATAAATTATGTTACGTCAGTCGTTTGGGAAGTTTTGTTAAGACTAGTTATTGATCATTAAAGAGCGTTTATAAGGGTTTTTGAATCGAGAGTTATGTCTAATGCTGTTGGTCAAGAGAAGTAGAGTTGTAATGGGGGCATAATAACTTCGGTAAATAGGGACGTTTACACAGCACTTAGCGCGCGGCCAGGATTTACTGACTAATAACTACGGTAGCTAGTCCGCGTAACTTTAGACAGTCTGTCAGGAAAAGCGTTACAAAATACTGATAATTAAAATCATTCTGACCGATTTGAGATTATTTGTTAAAATGATGAGTTTCAACATTTTTCAATTTCGCAAAATTATTTCATAGGTAACTTGAAACCAACAAAAATGTGCTGAATTGAAAATAGTTGCTTTTGCTTCTCTGCGGAAAAGTCAATAGTTGAACGTTTTAAAAATTAAAAGAACTGAAAATATTTTACGGTGTGACCGTATCTCCCACAATAATTTTATGCATAAAAGTATAGAAGATTTTATGCACTCTTAGGTTTATCTGCCTTTCTTAGTATATGTTTTTTATAATTATGTACAATGACAAGTATTATCTTATTGTAAATGTTATTAATCTTGTTACGCTTCTTTGGCAGCACAAAGTTTTGCTTTATAGCGATGTTTTCTTAATCAGAAAGAGAAAGCTTTATTTTCCCATTATTATTATTGTATGTATAGATTATGTTACTATGATAAAATTTCGATTTCCAGTTCTCGTGTATTGTAGTGGAATAACCTACAGTTTTATTGTATATATTCGTTTACGTATTTTTCTCAAACCAAAGTAATGTATGGTTATCGCGAGTAGTCAATGTGAACCGTTTTTCTGGTGAGGACAATAACAAGTTCATGCTAAAGACACATTTTAAACGGAATTTGACCATCAGCTACCGCATGATCTTGATGTATTAAACGCGAGTGCGCATTAATTTCAGAGAATTATACATTTTGCATTCCTCTACCGTTCCTATAATTATCTTAATAAGGTCTAGTGTTCCTTAAAGTGTAGGTTAAATCATTTCGCTGCGTAACTATGGACCAAATACAAGAAACGAACTTTACGAAAGCCTGGTTTACCCAAAGAAGTCAGCGGTGATTTTCAGCTGAAAGCGCCAAGCGGAGAATACCTTGGTTACACTACATTTGATTTTCCAATGCTCCGCCCGAAGGTGCAACATTGGCCAGGAAGCAAGTTTTTTTAACCTGGAAATTTTTTATTTTGCCGAACCGTTCTGTTCCAAGCAAGGTAGAGATCTTTAATGTGCGTGACAACACACACAAGAATCCTACCTTTTACCTCTCATCCGAACGAGGGTGTATTTTTGTGAAAAATGCTCGCCTAACATTTTCCAAGTGGACCGGGTCAGGATTCAAACTAGGATTGGTCATTGTCGTCACACGTATACAAACTACGCCACGGAACCACATGCCTTGGCTACAGATATTAATCGAGGTGTCTTTTACTTATTTTTTAATTGCTTTTTTGGATGTAAATCTATAGTCATTTGACGAGAATAATATGGTACCACATTTGGCGCGTAATAAATTATGTCCGGGGTGAACGTTATAATTTACTCCCAGTTGATAACGCAAAAATTGACGCCAGTTGATAGCTTTCTGCTGAGTAAAACTAAAAACAATTTTAAAGAAAAGGATCCTTTCCGTGAATGACATTAACAACAGAAATTAAGACAAAGCAAAATAATTAATATTGTTGTTATTGAAACCCTTTAAATATACACAGAAATCCTAGGACTAAATATAACGTAAGGAGGAAGGTTGGTAACAGATGATAACAATAGATATATTAACAACGTGTGAGTCCAAAATCAATACATATTATCTATAAAGTCATTTTTGGTTAATTTTGTACCTACTAAGGCCATCAATGAACTTCATTACCGTCAGGTAGCCATACGTCTACGTCTAGGTTTATTAAGTTTTCCGGCATTTAATAGTACTGGCATGCAACACATATTGACCGTTCATCTTCGACTTTTGAACCAAAAATGTTTAGAAAATATAGAAGATATTTCTTTTAAAAAAAAATCATAATAAGTTGCATGAATTTTTGGTCGGGGGGCATAGTGGGAGCACTTTTAAGGCGTAGTGGGCGAATTCTAGACGTCGTGGATGCGTTGTGGACACCGGACACAGGAAACTGTGCTTGTACCTTGGACATCAAGATATCCTTTTGTTATTACGTCAAAAAAGAGTCAATGGGCAAATGTAAATTGCATGTAGAAGAAAAAGTGGAGGCTGAAAATGACCAAACTGTAAAGCTGTTTTATGAATAATGTAAAAGCAAGCAGAAAATTAATACTCCTAAACCGCTAGCAGGGGAGTTCTCCTGATGCCTGCACTTGTTTGTTAAAAATTAGGTTATAAAAATTATATAAAAGCAAGTATATGTAATGTTTTATATATTCTTGTTCGAATGATGTTCAATTACTATGTGTGGTGGTTTTATTTTTAATCACATTATTTTTATAAACGTTTAACTAAAAAATATGACTTTATACAAAATGATTCGCAAAAGATAACTATGGCCCAATCTTGTTAATGTTTCTTACTTCTCAATATTCTCTACTGAACTAACACAGAAACTAAAAATGACACCCTTCTTCCTGAGTCGAATTTTCTGCGTGATTTGAATTATGCGAAAAACCCCCAGAACTTATCATCGTGCTTGAAACTTCAAAAGGCGAAGCAAAATAACTCTGGTTTACAGTAACGCAAATCTAATTATACTGATACTCAAAAGGACTTTAAATTGATGTTGATGTTAGGGTACAAAGGAATATTAAATACACTCGGTGTTAAATAATGCGTTGTTTACAAGATTCAAGATAAACACTTCAAACCACCAAAAAATAACATCCAAGCGGTATTTGCTAATTAAGATTAGAAAGAAAAGGCTAATATAAAGCAAACAGAAATTTTAAATACAAAGTCAATCTGTTCCAAATTACACCGTAATTAAGTATAAGAAAGATCTCAAGCTGTATCCAACACAAAGATGGCGTTGTATTTAATCGATTTTGTTTTCGTTTGAGGCGGTTCTAAGTATTTTCGCTTCAGTGCTTTTTTATTTTACAGAAACAGTTTTATGCTCGAAGGTAAAACATTTATAAAAATTGAGCATAATCAAACTAAAAAAAAATATATATTTTTTAGTTTGCTACTTAGATCAACTTCCATTAAAATTCCCGCATATAGATGAGGAGAACGTATAAAAAGCTCATTATCAGCAATGAATATTCGTTAAAAACGCAAATACTCGCACACATTTACATGTGCTTACGTTCAGAACATCCCAAAAAGACCGCAGAAATCGATAGATTACTCCAAATTTACATATTGCTTACATTCGGGACTTTCTAAACTTTACACACTGTTTCCTGCGTTTGACGCTAATTCAGTTTAACACTTTTTCCACTTAATTTATCCCTTTTGTTAATCTCATTTATCCCAAACTGCTTACGAGCGTTTCTGTAATGAAATGCAACACAATTACTCCTTTGAAGATTTTGAATTCGTCAGACTGCAAAGTTGTAAATTTATTCATGTTACTAAAAGCATTGCTAGGTACAGATTTGTGGAATCCGTATTGAATAAACCTCTACACAACAGCAGTTATATAAAAGGGGAAAAAGTGTATTTTCATAGCAGCTTAAAAGTGACGAGAAAATTATTAGTCTTTTAGAAAAAGAGGAGTTTCTAGAAGATTTATTAAAAATGTAGAAACCAATAACCTTTTGGATAAAATAAAGATGCGCTTATGTATTACTGCTCAATACCTACAAAACTTGGCAAGTTGGAACCCGCTCCCTCTTCGCAACCTTTTTTGCCGTATTGAATATATAATTACCAGTGAATAAATATTACTACTAGTACTCTGAACAACAAAACGAACTCATTTCAATAACCCATTTCAAAAAAGTCTTTTCGAATAATATTAAATGACTTCAACTAGCATTTAGGCATCTAATGTAATTAAAAATAATAATTAAACACCTTAGATAATTATAATCCGTCACTTTAAAAATCTGAGAGTCTGCTCCAAATATAAGGCTTTTAGAAAGCTTTTATATTTTATTTTCGGGTCTGTCAATTTAATAAATTCGGAAACTGTTTCCTATACAGCTCTTGTATTTTTAATAGAGCTTCTGAACATTAATCTTTTCATCATCATCATTTTGTTTTCGACCGTACTTAAGGTCGGTATGACGCAGCTCTAACTTCTTTTCTGTTCTGTGCTAATCTAAAAAGTTCTACATACCCTTCACAACCTAAATTTCTAATAATTTGACTAATATAGCTTGGTCTAGGTCTTCCTATACTCTTCTATCTTTTTCCTATCTACCTGGCTCTACATAGATATTAGCAACCTGATGGTTGTTGAAGAACTCCAACACGTTTACATAATTCCCATTTATAAGGAAATGAAATATTACCTTGTTATCCCCTCCAAAAAAGGAAAAGTGTTAAGTTATATGTTATGGTAAGGCTTAAGCAGCGAATCGCTGCCAACATGCCAGACCGCTAACTAATTGTGAGTTATGTCATGATGACGTGTATTAAATAATATGTTGTGGTGAGACTTAAGCAACGAATCGCTGCCAACATGCCAGACCGCTAACTAATTGTGAGTTATTTCATGGTGACGTTTATTAAATTATATGTTATGGTAAGGCTTAAGCAGCGAATCGCTGCCAACATGCCAGACCGCTGACTAATTGTGAGTTATGTATGTCATAGTGACGTTAATTAATTATATGTTTTGGTAAGGCTTAAGCAACGAATCGCTACCAACATGCCAGACCGCTAACTAATTGTGAGTTATGTCATGGAGACGTTTATTAAGTAATATGTTATGGTAAGGCTTAAGCAACGAATCGCTGCTCAACTTTATTTATTACAAAGTCATTATTCTCGTCTTTAATACCATTATATTTTTTCCTATCTTCCCCGAAAACCTTTTTAACTACCCTGTAAGCCCTGTCTGTCTTACATACTCTCAAATCATCTTGTAATCCCTTACAATTCTTCTCCATCTATTTATTTCTAGCTTTTCTACACTCATGTACTATCTTAATTCTAAGTGCATTATATTTTTGCTTACTTTCACTATCCAATTCTCTAAAAGGTTTAAGCTTTCTTCTATTCCCTATTAAATCTAATATCTTTTTTGTTACAGGGTTTTCTCGCTTCTATTTTTTTCTTACCTATAGTCTGTGTTGCTGTATCATGTACAGGCTTGTTTATTTCTTTCCGTCTATTTTCTACATTCCCGCATATAGCTCTCTCTTTGATCTTATTATCTAATACTTGTTTATATTCCTCTTTTACCTCACTATCATTAAGCTAACCTAGATCCCATCCATATCTTTTAACCTTTCTCAATTTTTTTAATTTTAGCTTACACTTCATTTTAACTAAGTTATGATCGCTATCTATGTCAGCCCCTGGATAACTACGACAGTTTTTTACTTGGTTTCTAAATCTTTGTTTAACTAAAATATAATCTATTTGGTATCTAGCCCTATCACCTGGCGCTTTCCAGGTATATCTTCTTCTAACACGTTGTTCGACTAGGGTGTTTACAGTTATTAATCTATGTTCCTGGCAAAACTCAACTAATCTTTCTCCTCTATCATTTCGTCTACCATACCCAAATTTTCCTACCATTTTTCCCTCACTACCTTCTCCCACTGACGCATTAAAATCGCCCATAACTATTAAATTCTCATCTTCTTTTACTTTTCTCACTATACTATTTATATTCTCGTATACCTTTTCTACTTCCTCATCCTCGTACTGAGTTGTTGGCATGTAAACCTGTACTAAAACAGTGTCTGTTGGTTTTGTACTCAATCTAACCATAATTATTCTATCACTAAATTGTAAGTACTCTTTAACTTTACGTCCTAATGTTTTATCTAACACTATTCATACCCCTGTTGGTCCATTAGTTGAAGAAGTTGTAATTATTCTATAATTATCTTTCCAAAAGTCATTACTATCTGGCCATCTCACCTCACTAATACCTAAAATGTCTAACTAATCAATCTTTTATAAAGTAATAAAATATTCACACAGACTTATTTTACAAAAACATTTTTATATTGTTAACTTTTCAAATAGCATTTGCTTAAAATAGTGTACTGCCGTGATTCGTCTGTAGCACAGCAATATTAATATTAGCGCTCATGACCTAGCTATGAGCCCTTAAACCTGCTGTATTAATTGATAAGGTAAATTTTCAATACCGCCGATCACAGAAGAGAACTCAGATGGAACAAGATGTTTTTCTTTTAGTGAACTTAAGGTGGAAGCGACGCCAAACAAGATTTTTTTATTATGTACAAAAAGGTCAGTAGTGTTTTTACTATTTACATCGAAAAGTAGTGATTCTTTCCAAACCGAATAAAAAGTAACTACTTTAGTAATTAGTCATTTGCTGTGCTATGCACATTTTAATTAATTCATTAGATTACGTTATAAGAAAGGTAGAAAATTATTTTGAGAAAATAATATTTGTAAAAATGTTGAAATATATGTTCTAAATAATTAGTTGTGGTTTTTATCAAATTGAAATGTTGAATGTCAACTTGTACGGCGAAGCTTCCAGAAAATAATTACAAATAAGGATGCTTAATGAAAGGGAAATTCAAACTTTAATCACATACGGTAATAAAACTTTGTCCTTTAATTGTATGCAAATAGGATGTATTGTAAATACTTGGACAGTTTTAAAAGATTCTGTGTGATTTTATGATCGGGAAAAATACCAGATCATAATTGTACTTTATTGTACTTTATAAGAGAGTGGAGATGACTTTTCTATATCAAATATACTGTATGTAAGAGCCTCATCCGTATAATTTATTAAGGGTAAAAACAATTTTATTTTACATAAGTAACTACCAACACATTTTTTTCATTTAACTAATTAATTTAAAGGATCGCTTTTTCAAAATAAAACCATTCATTGACAACAACAGAAATTTTATAACTATTTTAATGTCTATCCAATACAACAAAAACAATTTATACGAAAAAGTCCTGTACATTTTGGATATAAAATAATTCCTTAGTTAATTTTCATATTCACAGAAGAAGGTCCATAACAACTCGAAAAACGTTAAACCGTTTTTGAAAAACACGTGGTTCAATTTTTACCAATTATCGAATTACAAGATTTACCGTAAGGTTTTCTTTAAGAAGTTTTTATTTAATTTTCCTTTGTTTAATTATTTGAGAGAAATGACACCTCATCGAAATTTTAGTGTTATGGGAAAACAAATTACGATACGTGCGCCCTGTGACAAAATAGAAAGTATTAATAACAGGACGAGATATGTGGAACCTATTAGCTTGAAAAATTGTACTGCCAACTAAATATAAAGTCAAATCTACTCAGGGCGAGAGGGAGAGAGCATTATCTATGAGAAAACTGTGTTAAAAGACCAGCAGCCTGAAGCAACTTCAAAATTTAGACGCTTTCATTGTAGTCGTTGTAGTCGTTCGCTCATATATTAGTATTTAATTTAAAGCATTTATTGTTTTACATTTAACAATAAGTATAACATGTGGATCGGTTTTTGTAATATATTTTTCGTGTTCTAAAGTTAACACTTAACGATTCATTACCTAGTGTTTAAAATTCACGGGGTCGATTATTTCTTGACACTCTTGAGTATATGCGATCAATTACACATTATTCATGTTTGGAAGAGCTTCGTAATGTTGAATGCGAAAGCTGATCTACATATCAACATGCGATCTTAGTTAAGACATCAGGTCTTACTACCTTATCGATCTTTTTAACAATAATTAGTATTACCAAATTTATATACACTTTGATTAAATAATTCTTTACGGTGTAACCTTGAGATATTTGGATGTTCCACTGACGCCTACATCATTATTATGTGAGTAAGCGCCGCTATGCTTGCGACCACGTCCCCAATGCTCCACTCGAAAGTACTACATTGGGTTTAAACGCGAAATAAACGTTCTTCAGATTAAATCTAGCTTCAAATTAATCGATCCTAAATAAAAATCTACAAACGACGCTTTATAACAACAAGGGCAAAGAAAAGTTAGCTGCAAGCCTTAACAATATACAGGGTCATGAAATTTTGTAAAAAAAATCATTAAAAATATGGAGTGCTAGATTAATGTTATGCTTTTTAAATTAAACACTATATTTTGTTTTAAATTTAAAATTTACTTTTTTCGATTATTACAATATTAACTTACACCGTATTATACCCAGTGTTTTAAAAGATATTACCGATTATGTGCAGTATAAATTCATACTGCTGTAATAGGAAAGAAGGCATTGACGATTTCATGCAATAAGCTAGGCGGGTGCCGTAATCTTGAAATAATTGAATAAAAATAAAAATTCCAGTAATATTTATCTAAATAACAAAAAAATGAAAATATTTGATTCAACATATTTCTGACCACATTTATTATATTTATATTATTAGTCTTATAGTTGGTAATAATATTTACAATGTGGAATGAAATAACTGTTTGCTAAGTAAACATTAAACTGTAGAAATCACATCGGTATACGCCTATACGTGTAAAAAAAACTACTAATGATATAGGTGGCGCTGTGGAATTTAAAACGTCTTTGTATGTAAGTTCACATAGTTAAAGTTCACAATGACTGTGAGCTGCCGTAGGTTCAACTCCGTTCTCTGCGAGTGCTCTATTTTTCGTACGCTATCGCTTGTTTATTTATAATTCTATATCATTCATTAGTTTTACTGATGTAAGTGGTTACCAAACTTCTCTTGGATTATTCCATCACGTTAATAATATTGTTGGTACACTGAGAGATATTTTTGATTTTTAATCAAAATTTCCCAATAATAAACTAGAAAAGTTCAAGATGTATATAAGAACGTGTCTGCTTTTAATGATTTCAAAATTCATTGTTGTCATCTATTCATATTTCAAATTTAAAAATAATTCCGTACACGCGTTCGTTCATTTAGGTATACAATAAGTTTAATATAGAACTTAAAGTTTATAAACTGGGCGCTTAATTCTAATATAACCTGTAATCGCGCCATCCTTAGAAAAATCGTTTTCAGCTCTAAGGTGAATAAAAACTTAAAAACGCTCATAACAAGAGAATAGGCCCTAAGAACTTACATTAATTGCAATAGGAAAAAGTATTATTATTAAACTACAAAATAACAAATAAATATTTTATGAATCAGATACAAATAAATTTTTAGAACATGATCACGTTTGAATTTTATGTAGCTACAAAGCAATTATTACTTATCAATATCAATAAAATTTAAAATATCTCTTGTAGTTATTGAATTTTGATTTGTACATATTCTTTATAATTAATTTTTTTTATAAAAAAACTGTTTTCATTTTAAAAAATGATTCAATTATAATAACCCACTATACATAAAGAATGGAATGGAAAACAATTTTTTTATAGAAATAAATATTTAAAAAATGTAAACAAAAGGAATCGGCAATCACTTAATAAAAATCAAATAAACATGATAAAATGTCATTGATAACCAAAATTGCTTATATCTTATATGCTACATTCTCTAAATTCATACAAGTCTGTTAATTAGTTAGGTACATAATAAAGATCAAATATTCGTGATAAGGTATCCTGATGACCTCTGACTGCTTATAACTTACGTATGTTAGGTTTTCAATAAAGGTTGGTTACTAAGATAGTTGCATGAGGATCAAATTTTCATTAGTAGATATTTGTAACCTATATTAACACTTGTTTTTCTAAATTTAAAAAAATTAACATATTAAATATATATCTAGCTAGATAAATAATGTAGATTCTATTAAGTTGCTACAATTGTGAAACTGATTTTTCTAAAAAGTTTGCCAGGATATAACTGTCATTAGAATAGTTTTTGTAAAATAGCTATAACAAAAAAAGTGCGAAGTTTAGCCTAGGTTTGAAAACGAAAGTAAATTTTCTTCCGAAACTTCACCTGCAAAAACCTGTAGAAAATTTAGAAATTTTGCAACATGTTTTTATAACTGCTGCTGATGGAATTCAAAGATTAACACATATGACGTGGTAATGTACTGCAAAACACTGTATTATTTATATTCACAGAAAAGCAAAAAGTATGTTTTGTTTGAGAACTTCCGACGTATACTTTTTAAGTTAATACATGGGAATAGAACTGCTAGGAAACACTCCACTATGATAAAAAGTAAAACGTGATATACTGGCTTTCATAAAAAACGGAACACAGAAATTGTTGATCGATTTTAATATAATTTGCACAAAATGCTTATTGTGATGAAACAAACAAATGCTTAAAATTTGAAAACAAAAGAACAGAAACAAAAAAGCTTTTTCAATAATGAGTTGCTTCGACACGATTTGCTGTTTGACTTTTTGATAATAACTCAATATTAACTTATTGGATTAACAGTTTTCCTTTTAAAGTAAGTGCAAATTATATTGTACAAGAATAATTTGGGATTCCAACAGCAAATTATTCATTGATCAGGTACGAGAAATGTTTCAGGTATTAGGACAGCTTCTTTTGAAAAGTTCATCTTATGTAACTAACGTTTTCTTTTTTTTTGAAAAATTAAGTTCTTTCAGCTCTCGATCAAGAATTCTGCACATGCGAAGTACAGTATAAAAATTGAATTATTAATTATTTTCTGAAGCAAACGAAAATTAATGCCTTATTGATTTCAAAATAATCGGTAGTAGTATAGGCAGAAGCCATAGTACTATTATAGATAATTTAATTATTCTTTACCTCTTTCTTTAGATGGTTGTGAAACATTAAAGTAGTTACAACACTATTATCATCCTACACTTAAAAATGCATTAAGTAATCAGACTACATTAATAATTCATAAGAAATAGTTAACTAGCAACGGTGATTTGTGAGAATCGTTCCGTAAAATTGTACGTAAAAATTTGTTGGACACATATTAAGTTGAAAACTCGTGATAGCCAAAATATTTACCCAGTCCTTAGTGAAGCCTATACTTATAATTCCCTAATCTTTGTCAATTTATTAATCGTAAACACGTTAACATATCTTTTTAAAAGGACCACTAACAACTTTCTAAAAATTAAGAAAATCGTGAAACAGGAGTGAGCCCTGACTGCTGTAGGGTTGTAAATAGTGCCAAAAATGCTTGTATTTCAACCATTAGAATATAATTTTAGCGGTCATCTTCTACCAATAGGTACACTAATTTTAGAAGAAAGTTATCAGACCACACTTCCTAAAAAGTTAAAAAAAAAGGTGTTAGATGGTCTACTAACATGTACACACAATGTGTCCTTTTTTATTCAAAGGTAAACCACGAAAGGAGGTTTATGCGGGTTTCCGTTTCAATCTTTAAATCCTTCGGCATACAACAATATCCTCAAATCTAAACAATTTGCTGAATATTTGTAGCGAATTGAACCCGAAACGTGGAGCTTTTGTTAAAGTATTCGTTTCCCCTACCACCCACTCCCAGTATCAATGTACTTATCGTTCAAGTGCGTAGCGATTCAGTGCTTCAAAGAGTTTGATTTGAGATGCGTTTGTCGTTACTCCTTGGTAATTTAAGTATTTTCTTATCTACAATCTTGTATTGTGTATTATTTGTTTTTCCCATAGATTTTAAGCTGAATTAAAAAATTACTGTATAATTACTATCGTGTTGAAGTCGTATTTAATATTAATGAATTGTATTTTCAAGTTTTTTCAGATCATGAAAAAGTTTAACTTCTGAATATTATCAAAAAGCATTTCACGAGATGGAGAGAAAATATATAAGAAAAGAAGGAATAGAAAAATAAAATGAAGATGATGAGAGCGAAGACAAGTTAGAAAAAGAAATTATTAAAGAAGATAGAAGTGATTTCGGTTCGTCGACCAATTTGTTCAGCGGTTCGTTATAGGAAAAGTCCAAAAGATGCTTTATATAAACAAACCCAATTCTTTTCAGAGAAATAAAAGCAAAACAAGTTTAAAATACTGCTAGAACAAAAGCATCTAAGCGAAATATGCATATAAAATAAAAATATTTAAGGCAGTTATTGCCCATACAATGTTGACAAACTTGTAACTGTTACCTACACATACATCCAGAAGAATGAACCAGAGGTCGAATACACAATAAAGAAGGATTGAAAAGTACAACAAAAAAATCAAAATTCCTAGGAACACCTTCTAGTTGGTATAAAAAGAGATATATAGGAATTGTTATTTACTGGGGGTATTGAACGAGTAGGTATTTTCAAACACAACAATTTAAAATATAAGGCCAACAAGCAAATTTTATTAAAAAATTTAACTCTAGGTGCCTAAAATTTAACATAACTGGAAATTGCTTTCCATGTGGTGAAATAGAAAAATAACCAAAGAAAACTAGTATACCAAGACATCAAAAGAAATGACGAGGGAAACAAGAAAATCGTTAAAAAATACTTCGGGTGTGATGGCGAGCAGTAAATAGAACGGAGTGATTTCTGTATATTATATATTTAAAAAGTTATTCTTATAATAAATATATATCATTAAGAAAGTTTTTCGTTTTTGTTTTTGTCATCAACCGATTGAATGGTTTGAGGCAACGCTTCAAGGCTCCATATCTGCTCAAGTTATTTCACGTCAACATGTCTGGCACTACCAATAGACATCAGTTGCAATGTGTGTAAGATACTCAAGCTGTTGTCCGCCTACACAATTTTTTCCATCTATTCTTCCTTTCGTCATCAGTGACAGGAATTCTGGAAGTCGTAGGCCATAGCCTACCGGTTAACGACTTCTTTTATCATATTTCCTCAACTAATCGTTTTAGTAACCTCCTCATTTATTATCCTGTCTACTTAGCTAACGTTCAACATTTTCCTATGGCGCCACATTTCAAAGGCTTCAATCTTTTTCCTTCCTGTTACGCCCGATAGTCAATGCTTCTCAACTATATAACGCTACACTTCATACAAATGTTCTTAAAAATTCCTTTCTTACCCTAAATTTATTTAATGTGAGCAAAGATTTCTTATAAACTAAAAAATGTATTTTTAGTTATGAACTTATAAAGTGCAACGTGGCCACTGATTTAAATTTTAGACGCGCATAGATCGAAGGCTTAAAACCATGACACGACTAACATACGCCATATGATTTAAACGGATATTTGACAATAAATCTATCGTTTATCAGTGCATCATTGAAGAATTCAAATTTTTTTCCAACCTATTTTTAAATAATAGTTGATGTGGCAATTGAACAGGTGTTAGCATTCTTCATTTGCGGAGTTTCCAACAACCTAAGATGTTGGTTAGGTACGAGTTCGTATTTTACAGTTATTTATGCTTTCTTTAGTCTCAAACCTGAAATTGCTTTTTAAAAGCTTACCAAAATTTTCAGAAAAATCAGGATAAATGTAGGATGTAGTTAAAATTAAGCGCTAATAGATAGATTGAAGATGTTTGTCTTTACTCCTAGAAAACTATACCATTAATTCATTGACAAATAAATACAATGTCAAAACGTACGACAAACTGCACGAACAGCCTCCAAGGTCAACGGAATCCACACGATGCGACTTTTTCCTGCGGGATTTTGAAAAAAACTCTCTAACAATACTTAACGATCTAAAAAGAATATGCATTCATAATGCACTATACTTAGTAATAACCATGCATTGAATTGAAAGGTAGATAATTGTTCGCGCAAACAAAATTAGCAGACATCGTTTCGAAAAGGAGATACGATTTTTTAAGGTTTGTTACTTTATCCCCTACCCTTACTTTTACGACGGTGATTACATTGAATTGAAGGGTGCTGAATCGAAGCTCTTTTAGGTAGATGATTATTCGCGGGAACAAATTTAGCAGACATCGTTTCGTAAAGGAGATACGATTTTTTAAGGTTTGTTGCTTTATCCCCAACCCTTACTTTTACGACGATGGTTACATTGAATTGAAGAGTGCTAAATTGAAGCTCCTTTAGGTAGATGATTATTCGCGCAAACAAATTTAGTAGACATCGTTTCGTAAAGGAGATACGATTTTTAAAGGTTTGTTGCTTTATCCCTTACCCTTACCTTAATGATGGTGGTTACATTGAGTTGAAAGGTGCTGAACTGAAGTTGCTTTTCATAGATGATTATTCGCGGACACAAATTTACCAGACATCGTTTCGTAAAAGAGAAACAATTTTTTAAGATTTATGACCTCACTCCTACGCTTACTTTAACGAGGGTAGTTACATTGAATTGACAGGTACTGAGTTGAAGCTCCCATAGGTAGATGATTATTTGCGCCAACATATTTAGCAGACATCGTTTCGTAAGAAAGATAAATTTTTTAAGGTTTACTACTTCACCTTTCTACCCTTACTTTAACGAAGGTGGTTACATTGAATTGAAGGGTGCTGGATTCAAGCTCCTTCAGGTAGATAATTGTTCGCGTAAACAAAATTAGCAGACATCGTTTCGTAAAGGAGATACGATTTTTTATGGTTTATTACTTTACCCCCTACCCCTACTTTAACGCCGGTAGTTACATTGAATTGAAAGGCGCTGGATTGAAGCTCCTTCAGGTAGATAATTGTTCGCGCAAACAAAATTAGCAGACATTGTTTTGTAAAGAAGATACGCTTTTTATGGTTTATTACTTTACCCACTACCCCTACTTTAACGGCGGTGGTTACATTGAATTGGAGGGTGCTGAACTAAAGCTGCTTTTCATGGATGATTATTCGCGCAAACAAATTTAGTAGACATGGTTTTGTAAAGGAAATACGATTTTTTAGGGTTTATCACTTTACCCCCCTTCCCTTACTTTAATGACGGTGGTTAGATTGAATTGAAGGGTGTTGAACTGAAGCTGCTATACGTAGATGAATATTCGCCCAATCAAATTTAGCAATAGTTTCGTAAAGCAGGTACAATTTTTTTAAGATTGGTTTTTGCGAGTTTTTGAAAAAGTGTGGATGACATTTCATCCACACATTATGTATAATAGTCACCTTTCGTGTGCCACTAGTTTTAAATGTGTGGATGGATTTGAGTGTTGTAAACTTCACACCGGTTGTACATTGCAAAAAGAATGCAAATGTATGGTAATATTTCTGACACAACAAAGCATTGACATTAGCTTAAAATGATATTTCGCTAATTGCAATTGAGAGTACTAGTTACACGTAATCAGTCTAAAATTTGAATCTGTCCAAACATAAGGAGAAAACGTCTATAATTTCAAGGATTTAAACAACTTCCGAAAGATAACAGGACTTGTACAAAGCAAATTAGCGAACGTCGTTGGATATTTGTCCCTATATTATACGTTTTTCTTTTTAAAACTTGAAACTACAGTTCTACTTTACAGAGGATTTTGTATATGGGAACTGTTACCGAAAATGGAAACCAGTTTCTAAAACTGAAATTTTAAATTCCAAATAAGTACGTATTCTTACTTCCTTAATGTATTACAACAAAATGTTCTTATAAAATTTGCAAACAATGTGCAAGTCTGTATGTACAGATAACGTACAAACAATAGCTTTTTTGTAAAGTATTACAATATAATTATGTAATCTAGTAAACCTATGTTTCTGAATAATTTTAAAATCATTTGTTCTCTTGTGTAAATATTTAAAATTCCACTTAACATACCTATTCTTCGAGTCATGTTAAAGACAAAATCAATATGGAAACGTAATTGGGAACGAACACAAATTACGAAAGTCGATAAGCTGAGCAGAGCACCGGAAAGTAATGAGTAGGATCAAAGAATGGTGACAAGAAAAAAAACGTTAACGACTAAGTCGCATGAAAAAAATAGAGATTAACTCAAAAAAGAAGAAGTAAAAATAAGAGGAAAACGAGAAGAAGATAAATACAATTAAAAAAAATTTGATGTTATCGTAAGAGTATTTTAGAACGTTTTGTACGAAGTCATTTTAGATCTAAATCACTAATTTGAACTTTCTAAAACGTCATAAAACACTCCGTTTCTCCGCCATTCCCTCCTCTCTAATCCCAACTGCTCGCCCATCTCATTATCTTTGCATTGGCATCGTCCATCTTCAAGCCAGGGTATCTATTAAAAATTCTTTCATTTCATATAATCCTATTTCTAACTTGTCTGTTTCGGATAATATAGTTAACAATATCCGTGTACCCAAGCATTTATATTCTCGTTCCTTAAATTCCAACACCTAATTTTCTACTTCTTAGATTTTATTTACTGCTTGCTTATGTACAAACTATAAGCTTTTTGACAAAGCGCATGGCCATCTTATATTGTATCAATTTTAAATCCTTCTACTTCATTATCTATTTCTATATCAGCCGTGTTTCCTATATAAGTTATACATTATCCCTGCGTTGTAATATATTCATGTTGATTTGAACTTCCTAAACACTGTATTCTAATCTTCATTGGCAAAAGCCTTGACCGTATCGACCAAGTCTCCCGTAACAGTAGTATCTGCTACTCTTATTGTTTCTTACGTAGTGTGAGGATTGCTTCCCTAGTACCAGTGTTCTTTCTACATCCAAATTGATTTGCTGTTAATTTCTTTCCTGCTTTGTTGAGTGCCCCATTATATATTATTTTAATTAATATTTTTGAACAACGACCGAGAACAATTACGGTCCTAAAATTTTTGCATTCCTTTGATCCTGATTTCTTTAGAAAACATAACTAAATTACTCTGTGTGTAGAGTCTAAGGGTGATTCTGCTTTTTCATAATCCTGTTTACAAACCTACATCATGTGTTTTGTACTGTACGACCCCCGTATCTAATTAATTCTGCTGCATATTAATTACGGTATGCACTTCTCATGCAGGTCAGGGTATTATCAATTCAGTCCACTGAGTCCTGCCTTCAGTTACAGCAATGCTTTTGAATCGTGGACTTGTTCGTGCTGTGCTATTTCTTAGGCGGCTCCGTGGCGTAGTGGTATGTGTGTGACTTCTACGCCCAAGGTCCCGGGTTCGAATCCCGACACGGTCCGCTTGAAAAATGTTAGGCGAGCATTTTTCGCAAAAATACACCCTCGTTCGGATGAGAGGTAAAATGGAGGTCCCGTGTGTGAGTGTTGTCACGCACGTTAAAGATCCCTACCTTGCTTGGAACAGCAAGGATTCGGCAAAATTCAAAATTTTCCAGGTAAAAAAAACTCGCTTCCTGGCCAATGTAGTACCTTCGGGTGGAGCATTGGAAAATCACATGTAATGTGCTATTTCTTAATTTTGTTGTTAATTTTCTTTTTGTTATTTGGTGTTGTTTGCAGTTTATTGTTAATCTTGTTGTTAATCTAATTTTACATTCACAAATTCTCTACACTGATCGTGAATATGCATTTTGTTTATGGACTCTGCAATGGTAATGGTCGAAAAGCTGCAAGCAAATACAGGGCTCGTTATCCCAACCGAGCACGTTTTCCCGATCACAGGGTGTTTGAAAGAGTGCATCACGCATACCTTCAAGGTGAAAGACCTGGTGTTTACGTCATCGTGAAGGAAGACTCCGAATTAAAGGAAAGATGAAATAGTCGTAATGGTGTTAAATGATCCTACGAGTGCTAGGGTTATTGTCAGACGATCTGCAATTGCACAAACTACTGTATATCGAATGTTGCGCAGGAAGAACTTACATCCTTACCAGGTTCAGCGCGTGCAAGCCCTTTTGCTTGCGAATTATCCGGAGAGAGTAACATTTTGCAGGGAAATGCTCCGCAGACAACCGTGAAGATCAACGTTTTTTTCAAAAAATCCTGTGGACTGATAAGATCTATACGGCAGGATCGCTTTAAACACCGATTCTAGGTTAATTTGTGGGCACGTATAGTTGCTGGAGCATTGGTCGGACCATTTGAATTACCGGTCAGACTTAATTCGCAACATTGTCTTCAATTTTTTCAGTACGAATGACAGATTTACTGGACGATGTGCCTCTAGACATCAGACAAACAATGTGGTTGCAACACGACGGCGCTCCAGCACATAATGCTCGAGATGTAAGGCATCACTTAAATATTAAATTTCCAAATCGCTGGATGATGTGAGGAGGCACTATCCACTGGCCACCACGTTCATCAGTCTTTAATTCACTAGATTATTTTCTGTGGGTTGTTATCTAATACAGGTGAAACGTTCCTCTCCCAAACACAAAAAAGGTTATAAAGATACATTCAGAATTTTTATTTTACCAATCAATAGTAAGCGGATCTGCATGATTTTCCCAAAAAAGACAAACATTGTTGTAGCTTTGAAACCATCAACAATTGGATAACAACATATATGGTTATTTTGATAGAAAATGATCTCCCCTATTACGCTCCTTCGTTTGGACCATGACTTTTGGAACACCCTATATATGCCTGCACCTGGGTAACTTTTAGAATCTTTTACCTGATTTTTAACCTATCCTGAACTAATAATGAGCGTATCTGAAACATAACGAACATCAAACTGTATAACGAAGTCCCACAAGTCCAGAATATCAATCACTTTAATTGTTTCTGCGGTATTTACAGTCAAAAAGCACTCATCAGGTATTTATAATAAACCTGAAACTATTACCTACAGTAATCGTAAATAAATGAATATTTTTATTTGATTGCATAAATTTAAAAACTTACCCAGAGTACGTTCTTGTTATTAGTTTAAGAACCTAGAAAGTAATTTTGATCGTCGAAAACGCCCTTTCAGGAATTTATTATAAACGCTGTATTTATATTCAGAAACTAACGTATTTGCTGCTGCTAGTAGTTTTATAGAAAGCATGCCCTTGTATATCTAATGAGTGATAATTGTCTAATGCTTAAGAAAATTTAGTGAAGGAATTCCATGCAGAAGAATTAGTCAGAATGACACTTCCTAAACAAGAAAGGCGCTCTGCAGATTAAAGTTGCGTAATAACTCACACGACCTCTTCCTCAATTAGTGATAAAATGCCAAAATTTTATAAATTATTAACCTCTTATTTTAAGAGTTTTTGAATGGTGTCAACAAAATTTATGCAACACAATCCCTAACACCTAAAATAATTGATGCACTCCCTTTTTTCGACAACAAATAAAAAATGCCGCACTTTAAAAGTTTTACTTAATTTGAATTTACGGAATTTGAATCTGTGTATTTTGGTAAATAAAAACAGACCAGTACAGAAATGTATAAAGCTCGTAGTTTTCAAGAAAATGCACTTTTGTATTAATACAATTTTAATCAAAAAAACGGACGTTGTCAGACAATAAAGGAACGTCAATAAGTTTAGATTTATAAGTTATTCAAAGGTGCTCGAAGTTTCCACCAACAGCAGCAAGGCAAACCTCATAACATTATATAATTGACTGGTGTCCCCATTCCGAAAACTAGGACGTCTGAAAATTTTTGTCTATATGATGTTGAGATTTTTCATAAGTGAACATAAAAGTAAGATAAATAATATTTTAAAATTATCCATATAAAAAGAATTCGGTAGATAACGCGGGTGCCTTTCAACCAATCAATCTTTAACATTAAAACTAAAATGTGGAAGGATACTGATATGCATCAACCACCTTCACCATAGAATCTGCAATGAGGCACTCGTTAACCTCAGTAAACTCTTTGCAAAAAAATATTTGTGATATGGGTCGTTGAGTATACGGAGTGAAAGAAATAGTCGAATTTAACAAGTCGCGACAGTGGAAGCTTCTATTGTGCCTTAAAGCACAAATGCAATGTAGACCTTGAGTTGCTCGCTGATGACTATTGCGGATAATAATTATTGTATTGCATTTGAACTGCACGTTATCCGTAAAAAGAACACGTGAAGAAGTGATATAATGTAATTACGCAAAAGCCAATAGAGAAAGTATCTTTTCTGGACAAAATTTACTCTGTCTGTGATATGGATGCAACTGCATTCGTGTAGAATTCATACAGTTAGGTGGGAACGCCTAGCTTACGTGATGTTGTTCTAGCGCGTTTCAGGATCGTCTACGATATTAGTCAGAATATCCTCCGAAGTGCCCCGTGCTGTGTTTCTGTACACGCTTTCATTAAACTGATGGTTGTTTATCATTTCATCCATTTTCAAATTAAAGGCTCATTACACTACAGAGTGTATGTAGTTTATTAAAAATTGAGATCTATGCACAAGCACGGATCTCATTGCTTTTTCATACCAAATTGAGGAAACTCAATAACAAAAGATCAAACCAACTTTTAGGTTTGATCGATTTTAAGAAAATGTGTAACTACAAAGGCGGAATTTTCTTTAAAATGCTGTTTTCCATTCAATTTCCTCTTTGTGGCGAAAATAGTATTTTTAGCTATTGGGGAAAATTTTAAATGAATATCGCTAAACAAGAATATTGTAATTCAATTTCTCGCATATCTTTTTCACAACATGTTTTGACGAAAAATTGTACAGGTTGCAATACATTTCCCCTCGAAATTTTAAAATCACCCAGTACACATTCATATGAATTTGAGCATCGCTCCATGTCCATCTATCAGTTCCGGTGGAACAATTCGTAAACCGATAAAGGACAAATTGGAGGATTGCAGGTTCAAGTTTCCTCCATACTCTTATATTTTTCTTTCAATTACTTGCTTGATTTAGAATGAAGAAATAGACTGTATGAAAATCTTATGTTATAATTTCATTTTGTTAATTAATATCAGAGTATTAAAAATGAACTTGGTTTGAGTAACTGCCATTATTTGCGGGTGTATATATAAAATAAGACATATTCTACGACTATTTAGTCCTTGAATAAAAAAGAAAATTCACTTAAATACATTTTAGAGTTGAATTTTATTACCAAACGTTTAGGCAACGTTTGTTTGCTTTTTTATATGGTGCGAATATGGAAGAAAATTGATTTTAATAGAAGTGACAGAGAAATTATGTTTATTAATATTAATTTATAGTCTGTTTTATGGACCCGTCTTCTTTTACTTCTAACAATCGCTTTATCTAATAATTACACAAATATATTATTTTACATAAACAAAATGTTATGTTATTAAGCGCTAATTTTTAAGATTAACATGTTAAATTATAACAGTATTACAAGTTTTATTTTAGACAACGCAATTACATTTTATTAAACATTAGTCGAATTTTGTATAAAGTATACTTCTGCTAGTCTTTTAGGAATTGTACAACAAAAAGATTACTGAAGTTAGCTAAATTTTATAATCTCTTTATTTTCACTGACTATACGCTAAAGCATTTTATTGATGACAGAAACAACTGAAAGTTTATACGATATTTTTATATTATTTACTAAATAAATTATTGCATTTGATTTTTAAACTGTGATATACCTTACTTATGTGTTTTTTTACTGCATCCGGGTTTTCTACAATGTAAATCATTTTAAGAATTACTATTTCCTTTAATGTTTTCTATTGTTAAACTTTTTATTTGTTTGTATTCAAATTCATGTTCGGTTTGTCTTTCATTTTCGGCAAATGCAGTACCATCATTTTTATAGTTTTGTACCTTTATTTGTTAGGTCATACCCTTTATGTACTATTTTATTTTATACTACTAATTACTGAATATGTTTTGCATTTCTTCCGACAATTTAGGAATGTAGGGTAAAGGTACGAAGTTTACATTGGTAGGATCATTGTTGTTTTGAATTATTATTACTATTATAGTATTTACATTTTTTTTTTTTAAAATATTCTTTGTTAGTAGTTTCATATGATATCTACTCAATCGTAGTGTACATTTAACGATTTCAATAGTATATTTTCTAAACTCCACGTTAAACAGTTTGATCACACCATCAACAAGTTCTATGATAACAGACTTTTTCTAAGACATCGAGTGTAACGAGAAATGTTGCAGGTAGCTCCTAGACCAATCTTTCTTAATGTACTATTGTGATTTTAAAGTGTTATTTTCATGATGAAGTGTAATGTATAAGAAGTTTATTTTGCTACCTTGTTCTAACTCAATGGTCAATTGTAAATTTTTATGACAATTATTAAAACAATGTAGTAGTTGGTTACATTTATTTCTCGATACTCCGCAAATGCAACCATCTCGTAATGATGAAAAATAGAATTTAAAATCTCATTTTCTACAGTCTGTTCTTCTAATTCTTCCATCACAATCTGTGCAAGGATGTTAGAAATGATCAGGTCCATTGCACAATCATTTATTTGTTTATATGCTTTATTTTTATAAATAAAATAGGTAGAAAAGAGGATCGTGGGTATGTTAGTATGTAGTATATGATCCGACTTTTCCTCACTTACTTTTTAGGATATTTAATGTTAGGTCTGTTTGAATATTTCTATATAGTAATATATGATAATTAAACATGATAATGTTTTTAATTTTGTTTTTAAATTATATAATATTTGTTATTAATAATAAATATTTTTGTAAAAGGTTTCTAGTAATATGCATGATCTGTTAAATGAGGATTGACATGTCAAAATTATAGGCCTCACCGGAGCATTTTGTTGATGCAATTCAGGAATTCATAAATTTTAGTCTTTTTTCATATTTGGTGTGGTGTAACCTTCTACTTCGCAATTTTTTATTAATTCATTACGTGTCTTTTGATATATATATATATATATATATATATATATATATATATATATATATTTATAGATCTGTTGGTTTCTTGGGATGCATTCGTTCGTAAAGTAAAAACTATTATGTCAAATTGTAACTTTTATTCTGACGTTTCGGCATTAATATTTATGCCTTAATCATAGACTAAAATTTAATGAATTTAGTGTTATAAGGTTTAAAAACAGTTTAGCTAATCTACTTACATAATTACTATGACATACAGAACTTTTACATATAAAAACTAATACAAAAATTACAGTTATGACTTGACAAATATTAAAACAACAACAAATATTTACAAAAGCTAACTATAAATACTAATTACTAATTAATTACTAATAAATTACTAATTTTAGCAAAATAAGAAATTACAGAAGCAAAATGTAGAAAGAACTTAAATTAACTAATATGAGGATGTCAATTTTATTAAATTATTAGTTAGTGTGATAAGTATAGTGATTGGAAAGTGACTTAAAAATAGAAAAATATGAAAGAAACGTAAAAAAAAAATGTAAGGTTTTAGGAACGGAATGTTTGTTTATTAATGAATTCTAAATTAATGGTCTGTGAAAGTGGATATTATTAAATTTATATAGTGAAGTCACTTTCCAATCACTATACTTATCACACTAACTAATAATTTAATAAAATTGACATCCTCATATTAGTTAATTTAAGTTCTTTCTACATTTTGCTTCTGTAATTTCTTATTTTGCTAAAATTAGTAATTTACACATAGTTAGCTTTTGTAAATATTTGTTGTTGTTTTAATATTTGTCAAGTCATAACTGTAATTTTTGTATTAGTTTTTATATGTAAAAGTTCTGTATGTCATAGTAATTATGTAAGTAGATTAGCTAAACTGTTTTTAAACCTTATAACACTAAATTCATTAAATTTTAGTCTATGATTAAGGCATAAATATTAATGCCGAAACGTCAGAATAAAAGTTACAATTTGACATAATAGTTTTTACTTTACGAACAAATGCATCCCAAGAAACCAACAGATCTATAAATATTATTATCGTTCGAAAAACTACCTATATTATATATATATATATATATATATATATATATATATAGGGGTATATTGAGTTATAATGGTCACACAATACATGTAAATAGTACTAGGAGTTAGAAAACTACATTTATTTAGCATGAAAAATACGTAATTTGCATATTATGCAAAGAGCAAACATCTAACACCCTATATAAGGATCGCAGTTGACTTTAATTAATGCCGGGAAGCATATCATTCAACAATAGACACATATTTAGCAAAAGAAATAACTCTACACGCAACCAAACTTGTCTTTAAAAAAAAGCATCCATTAATTGTAAATAGATACGCGTTAAATGCAGTAAAAAGCTAGAAAATCATGATACAATTCACGTTAAAATTAAACATGCGATATTGAAAGGAGATAGCATAGTGCTCTGATAAGAAACGCATCTTTTGAAATAAATACGTTTTGGAAACGCAAGATGGAAACAGAAATATGTTAATTTATGTCATTTCGTCTACGTGATTTTCTACATGGAGTTAATACAAATCCCAAAGTATTACATAAACAAACAAAAGCCATAAGTTACATTACGTGCCAAGGCGAATTAGAAATTTCTGTAATAACATCAAAACAGACGGTCTAAAATAAATACAGAATAGAAATCCACTGGTATCTTACGTGACCTAGAAATCGTTCCAGCGAGTTATTATCAGAGATATACCTGTAAAAACCCAAAATATCCCAAACATCATATGACTGGTTGTAAACTTTAAACATACAGCGCCGATAACCAATGAATTTAGATGGGGCGTAGCTTATATAACACGCGAATTTGATAAGCAGACAGTCTTGATTCGAACCGAGCACAATCCACAGCACTTTTACACAAGAATCTACGCAACGAGTGAATATTAAAATTAAATTATCAAATATTTATGAAAAGTGATGTTAGAAAATTTTGAAATAAATAATAGTGAAAAATATATGAGACAAGTTTCGCCGTTTGCTGGAAAACGTGAGTAAAAGTTCATTAATTAATTAATGTTAGATATTTATAATTTAGGACTTTAAAAGAGACTACGAAAATATAAGTAAAAACCAAGTAACTCTAAGGGAGATTAAGAAAATACTAGATTATTGATTAAACGGGGTAAAATTTGGAAACTAAATAAATTGATAATATTGGGAGAAAGTCCGAATGAGAATATTGGCAAAGGCGCACAAAACAGAGGATTATTTTAAGAATTGAATGGAGCAACTCAACTGAAGGTAATATTGGGGTACTGATCCACAGCATGTAGTAGCAGATCCAGAAAAACGCACAAGGAAAACTACAGGTCATAACTATCTAGCATAAGGCATTATTTTCTCTTTATTTTTGAACAACTATATTTATTATACCTGAATATTTTATGTAAAGAGTCCTCAAAAATTTCTTTTATACGTGAAAATTTACGTAAAAAGGGGAAAGGTCTCAAACGTTCGAAGAATTTTCAGTAGAGTACAGTATCATTTTTGCTGGCTTTAAAATAACGAAAGGGAGCTTAAATTTTTGGGGATAAACAATTTAAAATTTATTGTTATTTGATTCAAAGGTTCATTTTTGTCATACAGTAAAACAGATTAAGCTGTGAAGTGTATATGATTTTTTCTTTCTCATTATACAAATATTAGTCGACTTCGTTTTATCATTCAAAGCAGGAAAAGTATTAGAGAAAAGGGGGTAAATTATTTGATTATCGTAACGTTGTGCACTCTGTGTGAATTAAACTGAGCTAGCCAAGAAATATTTAAATTTTAGGATATTAAGACACAGAGCGGCGGTGATCAGCAAGAGACTGAAAGTATAATTACATCGGCATGCAGCGTTATCATATCAATATCTTCTTGACGTTTATTTAATAATACAAACATTTTCTTTTCTTGAGAAATAGGTCATTTATTAACATTAATTTTTCTTATTAAAATAATATAAAATACAAACACTACGCGTTTCGGTTATTATAAACCTTGGTCACATGTAATTAAAATATCTATAAAATTCTAAAATATCTTAAGCTATTAAAATGTATTATAATTAAACTTACTTGGTAACATTATTTTTAAATATATTTGCATGGTGTAAGTATGTAATAACCAATAGCTGGACTAATAAATTTTATTAAATGTATCCTAGGGAAGTTGAAAACAAGTTTTCAAATAACATAAGTGTTATCCATAGTGATACGAATTTATATTAATTACTCTATACTTTCCTTAATAATAAATTTAAATTATTTTGTATTCAGATTGAATGTTAAAATAAGTACATTTTTAAGATGATTTATTATTAAGCGAAAAAACAAGCACAAAAATACACTATATTAACAATGTAATTATTAATTGTGAATAATATTGTTGTAAATTTTAGTGAAATATTCAATATCCGTTTTATTGTTTATACTGTTTATATTGATGTTTATATTTATGTTTATGTTTATGTTTATGTTTATGTTTATGTTTATGTTTATGTTTGTTTGTTTATGTTTATGTTTATGTTTATTTTTGTTTATGTTTATGTTTATGTTTATGTTTATGTTTATGTTTATGTTTATGTTTATGTTTATGTTTATGTTTATGTTTATGTTTATGTTTATGTTTATGTTTATGTTTATATCCATCTTATTAACTGTAATACGATAGTATTTATCAACTTACCTTGTATAATAACTATCTAATATATATATATATATATATATATATTATTGGTAGGATCTTGTTTATGTATCTTTGTATCCTTCAATAAATTATTGATTCTAATGATCATATGTATTGGCCTCCATGATACAGTTTTGCTCATTTATCTAATTTTAAGATGACAAAATTGGAGTTTAATTTTTAAAAATTACATGCTTTTTAATATTATGTATAGTTTTCTCAAGACTTTTTTGTATCTTATTTGTATTATTTGCGGGAGTAAAAAAATATTTGAAATTAGTAATAATTTTACAAATATTAGCTCTAGTTTTGTTTTTTTATCTGTATCGAGATATGAATTGGCGTTTTATATATTAGCAATAAATTTAGGATTGGTAAGAGTTCTGGCCTTTGTTAGTGGCATTGCGAAATATATACCTAGGCTAAGCGTATTAAATACATAAACAAGTAAATTGCAAGTAGTGCGATTCTCAACCCACTTGTTTTTGTAATTAGACTCTTTGAGTTCTTAGAATTGGTGGAGGTTGCAGAGGGCTGCTCACAGGGAAGCTGCCTGTCGCCCCACTTGTGATGCCTGGTGATAGACGAACAACTTTTGGAGCACCTAACCACGGAAGGCTTTTATGCGCAGGCCTACGCAGACGAGAGGCATGTCCTGGTATCTGACAGGTTTGTGAGCATAGTCTGTGAACGAATGCATGTCGCATGCTCTTTAATAGAAAGGTAGTCCAAATAGGCAGATTTCTCGGTAAATCCACAAAAGATAAGGAAGTAGCTTTAGCAGTTTTCATTGACATGAAGGGGGTTTTCAATAAGGTTTCGAACGAATACAATCTGCAGGGCCCTTTATACCAGAGTACTCCCAGGATTGTGATAAACTGAGTACGGTCAGGTCAGCGCCAAGGCACAGAAAATTAGAGGCGAACCTAAGTGACGCTCAGGTGTGGGAGAAGGATACAAAGGGCTGCCCACTGAAAAGCTGCCTGTCGCTCCACTTGCGATGCCTGGTGATGGACAAAATTTGGAACGTTTAAGCAGGGAAGGCATTTATGCGCAGGCCTACGCAGACGATGGGCTTGTCCTGGTATCTGACAGGTTTGTGAGCATAGTTTGCGAACGAATGCATGCCGCATGCTCTTTAATAGAAAGGTGGTGCAAAAAGGCAGATCTGTCGGTAATTGCATAAAAGACAGAAATGATGCACTTCGCTAGAACAAAGGACGTCAGAGGATTCAAGGCTTCATTCTTGTACGGTGAACCAGTTGTTCTTAAAACGGAGGTTCTGAAACGAACTTTCTTTTGGTTTGTATTATTAGAGTACTGCCCGCTTCGTTGCTTCTGCTTTCTAACCCAACCTTAATTTTTCTGGGGAGGGGGGCTGTTACAAACAATTTCTGCATCGTACACCTCGCATTTCTTATTGTATTCACGAACATACGAATTTTCATTAACAAGTTCGACTACCTTTCAAACTGAAATGCTTACTTATTCAAGCATCCTATAAAATATCATTAAGTGTTTAGTTACTACGTTAAATATTTGGAATCTATTCTATATTAACTTGCTTTTGTCGGTAAAGGTTAAAAATCCTCGCATTATGGGTTCTCTGAAATAAGTTTCAAACACCTACATCGCTTATATAACTGCGTTTAAGAAATTAGCACAAGTGTCCACGGACACAGATTGCGAACAATTGAAGATTGTTCAACTGCTTATCTTTTCCCGGTAATTTCTCACGCGAACATACTTCGTGGAAGTCGTCACGTTGCATCGAGGCAATTTCCTTTCTTAATTGCGCTTGTTTGCAGGTGGTGTTTTGAGAATACTTCTCTGTTGTTGTCTTGAGAAACTTTTGCAGGCGGTATTTTGTAGAGGGGAAATGTTTTGAAAGGAAAATACGTTACCACCTGGTGCCTTCTCTCCCTATATATATATATATATATATATATATATATATATATATATATATACATACAGAGCGTCGAAAGAGATCCGATTCTATGCAACGTCCTTTTCACGTCAGGAAACCCTGGTGGTGTTACTTAAGATGCTTTCTTTTAAGAGGCATTGCTTTGTTTCAGTTTTTATAAGTTAGACTTAGTCAAGTTTTGTAAATAGTGAAATTGTTCCATAGAAGTATTCGGTCCGTCGACAATTGAATCAGATCTGCTACGATGGTACCCTACATTTGATTTTCCAATGCTACATTGGCCAGGAAGAGTTTTTTTACCTGAAAATTTTTAATTTTGCCAAACCCTTGCTGTTCCAAGCAAGGTAGGGATCTTTAACATGCGTGACAACACTCACACACGGACCTCTATTTTACCTCTCATCCGAACGAGTGTGAATTTTTGTGAAAAATGCTCGCCTAATATTTTTCAAGCGTACCGCGTCGGGATTTGAACCCGGGGCCTTGAGCATAGTAGTCACACGCATACCAACTACACCACGCAGTCGCCGCAATGACGGTACCAGTGGCAGACTGGCGATGTACGATAGGGTACATACTGAGCAAATAGTCCCCTCGGAAGGCTACTACTCTTTGACACACAAACGGACTTAAGGTACGAATACTCTGCTTTTTTACGCTTTCTATGAAACCTAGTTAATTCTTTTTTCTAAGGTCGATAACCACGCCAGTGCTTTAGTCTTTTTTTCTTATTCGTGGTTATGGCACAATAAATTACAGACTGCGGTTCTAAAATTTACTTTCACGTGTTAATGCACAAAGTGATTACGCGATTGTTTTCAAATTACAATTAAGGTAGACAGAAGCTCGCGTTGAAACAATTTTACTTACGTTAACTTAAGGTTTAGGAAATGCTAACGTCAACAAATTGTTTACTGATTATAATCTAGATTAAGTTTATCACTGGGTTACCTTCAGCTTAGTGGAAAGTGGAAAGTGCACTTCGGTAAGCAGCAGGTAAATAGTTTTGTATTACCGTATATATTATGTCTAATGTTCTTGTATTTATTTAGGGATGAAAACATTAAGTATATTTGAACTTGTTATTTATATTTTAATAAGTGATGTGACTGAGAAATAATCTCGAATTGATATTTATTTAAACTTTTATGTATATTTTGGGAGTTATGTTGTATTATATGTGAGTTGACGTTTTCGTTTATATCATGTTTTAACAGGACGTTCCATAAATGTTCAATATGGTTTTTGTAAATATTTCTTTTGATATCTTGCTTATTAACTAACGGTTCTAATAAATCTACTTACTGAGGTTTTTAATTTTTCGTTCTGCGTGACCCACCGCACTTTACGAAGTTTTTAGCTAGCACGATATTAATTCTTGTGGGACTCCCTTGTTCTGTTGCGCTATTTGGTGCGAACCATTTTCTTTGCTTACGTTGTTACATTTCTTTCTTGTCTGCACGGAATACCGTATCAATTGGAGGAAACACGTGGAATGGCAATAAAGATGGTGATAGCCACTCTTTGGCAGATACGCCGTGTGGTCGTCAAGAACTGGGGAATAACTCCCCAAGTTATATACTGACTGTACACGGCAGTCTTAAGACCTAAGGTCCAATATGTATCAATCGTATGGTGGCCTCAGACCCAACTTCTTAGTGTCTCCATTGGGCTGCCCAGTATTCAAAGACAGGCTAACCTGTCCGGAGATATCGAGAACAATTAGGACAATACCTACCAATGCTCTAGAAGTTCTACTAGTTCTAAATCAAGAGGAAAGCTCTCGCGACGTATCGCATACTTCGAGATGCGGCGGGGGTTAAGGGGAGATAGCAAGGTATGCTAAAGTCGCTATTATGGCGGAAAAAACTTCCCATTTTTGCTATCAAGGTGAAGGAAGCAGAAAATATATTAAGATTACAGAACCAATTCACTCTCATAACCCCTTCGAGAGAAAAATGGAAGGAATATGAGGTTACATTCCCCCAGGACTCTGTGGTGTTTTATACAAACGGGTCACGAATAGGAGATACCGGACTTGCCGGGGCAGGGATATTTATGAAGAGTAGTGAAACTCATTGAAGCTTTTCATTAATCTGATATACAATTATTTTCAGGTAGAGGTATTCGCACTGTTAAAAAAAACTGAAAGTCAGAAGATAGAAGAGGTAGAAGAGTGGAGGGTTATTATCTGCTTAGGTAGTCAAACAGCATTCCAAGTAATCTGCTCTTCCAGGACCAGATGCCTGCCGGTTCAGGAGTGCAAAGACGCATTGGAGGAATTAGCCAGTCAGAAAGACGTTCATGTTTTTTGGGTCCCAGAACACTACTATCGGCAGGGAACAAGGAAGCAGATAGGTTAGCTATGCAAGAAGCTGGAATCCCTTATTTAGGGTCTGAACCGTGCATAGGTTTAACAAGGAAATTGGTGGCGTCCGAATTAAAACTTTGGATGGGGAAGAGGAGGAAAGAGGAATGAAAAGAGGAGAGGACTACAGATAGTCCATGATAATGATTGCCAGGCAGTACGATTCAAGAACGGCATGACTATTAAATAAGGCTAGGGAAACAGCGTGTTCGTGAAAATCAACACTGGTCATTGCAGGTTACAGAAAAACCTGGCCCTGCTGGATATCGAAGCAGAGTCTAGATGCCTATCCTGTGAATGGCAGGATAAAACTGTTGCCACTAGATATGGAAGTGCGAGAGGTATATGAGATCAAGACATAGGAGAAATTGATCTCCCTTTCCTGGTCAGACATGCTGGCTTTCATTAGAGAAACTGGCAGGTTTGCAACGTGAGGGCAGAATAGGGCTGAAATTAATGAACCGGATAGTGAAGATTAGGGTTTAGTAAAAAGAGCAAAAGGGCCATTTCCTGTACTGCCTTTGTCGCCCCTGCTTTACTATTACTACTACTACTACTACTACTATAATTGCATATTTTGTAAATTTTTCTTATATAAAAAATTTTGGACGTGAATTTTCATTTAAGATGTTTAGTGGCTTTTATAAATTATTTGTTCGGTGTCTATTGTGTGATAATAAAACAGATCTGTTGCTAGGTTATTTACGACATTCTTTTGTAGCGGTTTTGATACACCGTGTTACGTTAAATTTCCGAAATGGATTGATTTCTGCAGGCTGTCTATAAATTTTAATTTCCAACTACCTTGTTTTACTGCTTATTAGGAAGTGTCTCCTAGAATTTCTAACCTAAACGACTTTACACTTTTTATATTATTTCAAATCATACGAACTTTTATTTAACAAATTCGGTTACTTTCTAATTGACATGAGTACTTATTTAAAACATCCTATAAAATTCCCATGTTCATTCTATAATAATTTGCTTTTCATAGCAAAGATTAAAAAGTACGCGCTATAAATTCCCTGAAATAAACAAACATCTGTTTATTGTTAAACTATTTTTAATAGATTCTTTATAAGGCTAGAAGCTTCGCCTTATAAATTCTGTGAAATACGTTCTAACGACCTGCATCGTAAAATACACGCTTCTAGTGGTACTGAGAAATTCCATCAACGCGGTATTTCGTTATCATGCAAGTGTTGAACTCGCTACAGTTTACGAGCAATAAAACCGTTCCCTCGTTACTTCATTCTCGGAATTGTAGTTCGAAATAATAAATCGCTATCGTTTCTATAACAGTTAGGCAACCTGTTATACACTTTACTGCATAATGCAGTAAGGAGGTACCTGACCATTTAAACAGACATTATTTTCCCATGCGGACAAATTCATTGAAAACATTAGTATATCGAAGTCTTTTGCTTTATTTAATTGGCTATTGCAAGCAAACCGTATTGTAGGAGTATTTTGCAGCTGCTATCTGGAAAATATGTAGCAGCTGGTGTTCGCAGAATATTTAACATTCTATCGTTAAGAATTGTTTTGAAAAGAAAACACACTGTTTTCTATCCCTATAAATACAGACTGAGCTTCGAAAGCTGCGCTTTCGATACAAGGTTCTTTTACCGTAAAAGAACTCTGTAACGTCATGGTACAAATTAGAATGCATTGTTTTACTTAGTGTTACAGTCGAACTTAGTGTCATAAAGTATCCAGTCCGGTGACCAGTGCAGCACACTCTTCCAGATCCACTACAATAGTACCAGAGGCAGACAACAATCCTTCTTAATGTACATTTATTCTGTTTTCATTTTCTTGATGCTTCTGTAAAACTTAAATACTTATTTTGATAACCACGTAAGTGGAGATGGAATCGCCATTATCACAGTGATTGCTAATTTATTCATGAAAGATATTGAGGTGCCTGCATTAGAAACAGCTATATATAAACCAAAATTATGGCTAAGATATGTTGACGACACCTTTGTGGTCTGGACACATGGAAGAGAACAACTCAATGGTTTCCTAGAACACCTTAACGGTATACATCCAAAAATAAAGTTTACTATGGAAGTAGAAAAGAATAACCAATTACAGTTTCTGGATGTACTAGTGAAGAAAAAGGATAACGAACAACTTAGCCACACGATCTACACAAAGCCAATTCACGCGGATAGATATTAAACGCCAAGTCACATCATCACCCAACACAACTCTACTCTGTCGTGAAAACCTTAGTAACATGGTCCCAGAAACTAGCTGACGACAAAAATAAACAAGTGAAAATACGAACGTTACGAGAAGTACTCCAGAAGTATGGATATTCACAGCAAACCATTCAGAAATCACTATCAGCCAGGAGACCCAAACGAAAACGTGAGTCACCACTAACTACAGCATACTCACCGTTCATTAAAGGGACAACAGACAGAATCAGCAGAGTTCTACGAAAATACAAAATAACTACCACCACGTTCAATGCTCATAGAAAAATCGGTGCAATCCTAAGAAATCCCAAAAATCAGATCCCATTGGAAGATCAAGGAGTCTACGAAATACCATGCTCAGACTGCAACAAATCTTACATTAGGCAGACAAACAGAAGGATTAGTGTTAAGAAGGAAGAACATAAAAACTCAATAAAGAAGAACGAAAAGACCTCAGCGTTAGCTAAGTACTACAGGTCATAACATCGACTACAAGAGTACTAGAACGCTAGCTAAGATTAAGCACTACGCCTCGAGAATAATCCGAGCAGCCATTGAAATAGAGAAACACCCATATAGTTTCAACAAAAGAGATGATTCCCAAAGACTGCCGCAGGCATGGGTCCCAGAAACTAGCTGACGACAAAAATAAAGAAGTTGAAATACGAACGTAACGAGAAGTACTCCAGAAGTATGGATACTCACACCAAACCATTCAGAAGTCACAATCAGCCAGGAAATCCAAACCAGAGCCGGAGTCACCACTAACTACCCGGTCCGGAATTTGCTTTGTATTTTTGAATAATGCTCAAAGAAACATTATTTTATTTCCTTAATGACGACACATTATTAAAAAAAATGGTTTCAAGGTCTGAACATAGAACAATTCATTTACGTAGAATTAAACCGAAACTGAATTTTCAGGCTATGCTAACACTACACTACCTACTTTTATAATTTAATGATTGTAATTATGATTAATAACAAGCGGAGTAAGTGCAGTTACTCATTACGTTACTGACAAAAGTTTCATTTCATTTAGTTGCATCTTGTAAAGTTAGTTCATAATTTGTAAAGTTTCAAATTAAGTCCTCTGATATTAAATTTGAACTATATTAAGTCGGTATACTATTCTGCTCCGTTAATTTAATAAGTTAGCAGTACACCCTACCTAAAAAAACACCAAAACTGCTGTACGAAGATGACTATGTATGTACACATAGAGCTTTGAAAATTGTAGTCGTTCAGTCTGTTGTTGACTAGTCTTATAGAAAGGTAAACTAAGTGAAACTAAACTTAAAAATATTTGATTACAATAAAAAAAGTTGCAGCTTTTCCTCATTAAATATTATGTCCTCATCATAAGTTTGTAGACTTTTTTAAGTGTTGGTCTCATTACGTAAGCATTAGATAATTCAATTTTCTCAGGTTTTGGGGTTGTTTTATGTGCATGATATGGTGCTCAATTACCTCTATATGACCTCTTATCACATCAATAGATATATGTGCGCGTGTGTGTGTGTGTATTAATTTTGAGGTTTCTACGGACATTGTCTGATGCATCAATTTTCCGGGTATTATTATATCATCGCTGTGTTGTGAAAACCTTAGTTACACGGTCCCAAGGACTAAGAGACGACACAAATAAACAAGAAGAAATACGAAAGTTACGAGAAGCACTCTTGAAAAATGGATACTCCCACCAAACTGTTCAGAGGTCACTAACATCCGTGATACCCAAACCAGAGCCGAAGTCACTATTCAGTACAGCATACATAGCATTCATTAAAAGGACAACAGATAGAACCGGCAGAGTTCTATGGAAACACGAAATAGCTACCACATTCAACATTCATAGAAAAATCAGCGCAATTCTAAGCAATCCCGAAAACCAGACCCCATTAGAAGAACAAGAACTCTATGAAATACCATGCTCAAACTGCAACAAATCTTGCATTGGGCTGACAAACAAAGTTTAAAGTATTCGTAATTATTATAAGTGTCTGTAGTTCGTTGATTTTCGCCAATTTTGGAAAAATTGTAAGTAGTTATATATTTGTTGAATTAGTTTAAATAATAGGGATTATTCTTAGGGCTTCAATTCAATTTCAGTCTATTCTAATTCGATTAAATTCGAACTCAATCGATTTCATTTTACTCCTAGGTTAGCTTTCTCAGTTTAGTGCTAGTGAAGTCTTTAATTCGAGTTAAAACAATCTCAACGCTAAGCAAGTTTGATAGTAATTCATATGAAGAGGAGGCCCTTATTGATGAAGTATTAATATTTGGATTGTTTGGAGTTTTGAAGGGCTAATGAATCTGACTTTATTTCAAGGCACCAGAGAATAAAGGTCATAATAGCTTTTAATATTTGTGCTTTATTATAAGAGACTGTATATTTAAATTTGTAACTTGTATAGTGTTTTGGAATTGCTAAATTTGTATTGTAAGTGGTAGTAACTTTTAGGCTTGATCAATTTAAACGCGAATCTCTCGATTTTCACTTAGGCAATTTATTATTTGTCTAACAAGGAGCAATTTACACCTATGTGAACTTAGCACCCGACTATGCTAAAAAAATTTTTCCATATATGCATTCGATTAAACTCAGTTTGTACCCGTTTGTACCGCTTTTTATTTCGTTTGTACCTCAAAGAGGTGAAAGTTACAGAAGGGTAAAAAAATCATCAGCACCCGACTTGGAGATACAGAAATTTTTTAAATGCCATTCGATTAAGCATCGTTTGTACCCGTATGTACCACCGCCTGTTTCGTTTGTACCCTTAAGGGAGTGTTTGAACCGAATTTTCAAAATAGGGGTAACACCTAACTTCGCCATTTTTTGAGATATCTTAAAGCCGCAAGCGGGTGCTGTTTCAGAATCGTTTGTACCCGTTTGTGCCACCGCCAGTTTTGTTTGTACCCTTAAGAGGGTGTTTGTGCCGAATTTTCAAAATAGGGGTAACAGCTAACTCCGCCATTTTTAGAGATATCTTAGATGCTCAAGCGAGTGCTGTTTCGTGATCGTTTGTACCCATTTGTACTGCTGCCAGCTTCGTTTGTACCCTTACGGGAGTGTTTGTACCGAATTTTCAAAATAGGGGTAACACCTAACTCCGCCATTTAAAAAGATATCTTAAATGAGTAAGCGGGTGCTGTTTCGTAATCGTTTGTACCCGTTTGTACCACCGCCAGTTTAGTTTGTACCCTTAATGGGGTGTTTGTACCGAATTTTCAAAATAGGGGTAACAGCTAACTCCGCCATTTTTAGAGATATCTTAAATACTCAAGCGAGTGCTGTTTCGTGATCGTTTGTACCCATTTGTACTGCCGCGTTTCGTCTGTACTCCTACGGAAGTGTTTGTACCAAATTTTCAAAATAGGGGTAACACCTAACTCCGCCATTTAAAAAGATATCTGAAATCCGCAAGCGGGTGTTGTTTCCGAATCGTTTGTACCCGTTTGTACCACCGCCAGTTTCGTTTGTACCCTTAAGAGGGTGTTCGTACCAAATTTTCAAAATAGGGGTTACACATAACTACGCCGTTTTAAAAGATATCTTAAATGCGCAAGCGGGCGCTGTTTCGAAATCGTTTGTACCAGTTTGTACTGCCGCCAGTTTCGTTTGTACCCTTACGGGAGTGCTTGTGTCGAATTTTCAAAATAGGGGTAACATCTAACTCCGCCATTCTTAATATCTTATATGCACAAGCGGGTGCTGTTTCGTAATCGTTTATACCCGTTTGTACCACCGCCAGTTTAGTTTGTACCCTTAATGGGGTGTTTGTACCGAATTTTCAAAATAGGGGTGACACCTAACTCCGCCATTTTTTGAGATATCTTAAAGCCGCAAGCGGGTGCTGTTTCAGAATCGTTTGTACCACCGCCAGTTTTGTTTGTACCCTTAAGAGGGTGTTTGTGTCGAATTTTCAAAATAGGGGTAACAGCTAACTCCGCCATTTTTAGAGATATCTTAGATGCTCAAGCGAGTGCTGTTTCGTGATCGTTTGTGCCCATTTGTACTGCTGTCAGTTTCGTTTGTACCCTTACGGGAGTGTTTGTACCGAATTTTCAAAATAGGGGTAACACCTAACTCCATCATTTAAAAAGATATCTTAAATGCTCAAGCGAGTGCTGTTTCGTGATCGTTTGTACCAGTTTGTACCACCGCCAGTTTCGTTTGTACCCTTAATGGGGTGTTTGTACCGAATTTTCAAAATAGGGGTAACAGCTAACTCCGCCATTTTTAGAGATATCTTAAATGCTCAAGCGAGTGCTGTTTCGTCATCGTATGTACCCATTTGTACTGCCGTTAGTTTTGTTTGTACCCTTACGGGAGTGTTTGTACCGAATTTTCAAAATTGGGGTAACACCTAATCCCAATCCGGATTTACACCTCTTGTGTTTTGTGTGTGTGTGTGTGCGTGTGCGCGCGTGCGTGCGTGTGGGTGCGTGCGTGCGTGTGTGTATATGTGTGTATGTTTGTGAGAGTGGATGGGTGTGTTTCCTTTTTGTTATTTTTACATATGGCTTTCTTTTGTATTTGTTGTTACCCATATTTTGAAAATTTGGTACAAACACCCTTTTAAGGGTACAAACGAAACTGGCGGTAGTACAAACGGGTACAAACGATTCGGAAACAGCACCCGCTTGCGGATTTAAGATATCTTTTTAAATGGCGGAGTTAGGTGTTACCCCTATTTTGAAAATTCGGTACAAACACTCCCGTAAGGGTACAAACGAAACTGGCAGCAGTACAAATGGGTACAAACGATCACGAAACAGCACTCGCTTGAGCATCTAAGATATCTCTAAAAATGGCGGAGTTAGCTGTTACCCCTATTTTGAAAATTCGGCACAAACACCCTCTTAAGGGTACAAACAAAACTGGCAATGGTACAAACGGGTACAAACGATTCTGAAACAGCACCCACTTGCGGCTTTAAGATATCTTAAAAATGGCGGAGTTAGGTGTTACCCCTATTTTGAAAATTCGGTACAAACACCCCATTAAGGGTACAAACGAAACTGGCGGTGGTACAAACGGGTACAAACGGTTACGATACAGCACTCGCTTGTGAATATAAGATATTAAGAATGGCGGAGTTAGATGTTACCCCTATTTTGAAAATTCGGTACAAACACTCCCGAAAGGGTACAAACGAAACTGGCGGCAGTACAAACGGGTACAAACGATTTCGAAAAAGCGCCCGCTTGCGCATTTAAGATATCTTTAAAAATGGCGTAGTTATTTGTTACCCCTATTTTGAAAATTTGGTACAAACACCCTCTTAAGGGTACAAACGAAACTGGCGGTGGTACAAACGGGTACAAACGAATCGGAAACAGCAGTCGCTTGCGGATTTAAGATATCTTTTTAAATGGCGGAGTTAGGTGTTACCCCTATTTTGAAAATTCGGTACAAACACTCCCGTAAGGGTACAAACGAAACTGGCAGCAGTCAAATGGGTACAAACGATCACGAAACAGCACTCGCTTGAGCATCTAAGATATCTCTAAAAATGGCGGAGTTAGCTGTTACCCCTATTTTGAAAATTCGGTACAAACACCCCCTTAGGGGTACAAACAAAACAGGCGGTGGTACAAACGGGTACAAACGATGCTTAATCGAATGGCATTAAAAAAAATTCTGTATCCCCAAGTCGAGTGCTGATGATTTTTTTACCCTTCTGTAACTTTCACCCCTTTGAGGTACAAACGAAATAAAAAGCGGTACAAACGGGTACAAACTGAGTTTAATCGAATGCATATATGGAAAAAAAATTTTGGCATAGTCGGGTGCTAAGTTCACATACACGTATTGTGAAAAAAGGAAATATTTTTTAAAAAGTAGAAACGGTGGTGCACGTATACTCAGGCGCTGTAAGGAAAACGTAAAATTATTTTTGGTGTAAATTAAAACTTTGACTTTTTTTAACTGATGTAATACAGTAGAAATTTAAAATTTTAAATAGTTTATTACATTATTTATGAATATTTGTACTTTAGAATCTTAATAAGGTTTAATACACTAAACTATTAGAACTTAAGAGTTTTTTTGTGTTCTATTAACTGAAATAGTTTAGGAAGTGGATTCCTGAATTTAGGTTTGAGATTCGGCGTCTGTTGAATTGAGAAGCGAGAATTTGGCGTTCAACGAACGGGGTTTCAATATTGGAGCAATACAATATATATATATATATATATATATATATATATATATATATATGCTCACAAAGTACATGTAAATAGTATTAGGAGTTAGAAAACTACATTTATTTAGCATGAAAAATACTTAATTTGCAAATTATGCAAAGAGCAAACATTTAAGACCCTGTATAAGGATCGCAATTGACTTTAATTAATGCCGGGAAGCATATCATTCAACAATAAACACATATTCAACAAAAGAAATAACTCTACACGCAATCAAACTTGCCTTAAAAAGCGTTAAATAAGAAACGCATCTTTCGAAATAAATACCTTTTGGAAACGCAAGAAGTAAACAAAAATATGTTAATATACGTCATTTCGTCTACATGATTTTATACATGGAGTTAATACAAATCCCAAAGTATTATCTAGACAAACAAAAGTCATAAGTTAAATTACGTGCCAAGGAGAATTAAAAATTCCTGTAATAACATCAAAACAGACGATCTAAAATACAGAATAGAAATCCACTGATATCCTACGTGATCAAGAAATCGTCCGGCAAGTTATTATCAGAGATATGCCTGTAAAATCCCAAAATATCCAAAACATCCCATGGCTGGTTGTAAACTTTGAACAAACAGTGCCGATAACCAATGAATTTTTAGATGGGAGGCGTAGCTTATATAACACGCGAATTTGATAAGCAAACAGTCTTGATCCGAACTAAGCACAATCCACATCACTTATACTCAAAAATCTACCCAACGAGTAAATATTAAAATTAAATAATCAAATTTTGAAAAACGTAGTGTTAGAAAATTTTAAAAATAAATAATAGTGAAGAATATATGAGACAAGTTTCGCCGTTTGCTAGAAAACGGCTCTAAGAGAGACTACGAAAATCTAAGTAAAACGGGGTAAATCTAAGAAAGATTAGAAAAATACTAGATTATTGATTAAACGGGATAAAATTTAGAAACTAAATAAATTGATAATATTGGGAGGAAGTCTGAATGAAGATATTGGCAAAGGCGCACAAAAAAGAGGATTGTTTTAAGCATTGAAAGTAATATTGGGGTGCTGATCCACAACGTAGTAGCAGATCCAGAAAGACGCACAGGGAAAACTACAGGTCATAACTATCTAGCATAAGGCATTATTTTCTCTTTATTTTTGAACATTGACTATATTTATTATACCTGAATATTTTATGTAAAGAGTGATCAAAAATTTCTTTTATACGTGAAAAATTTCTTTAAAAAGGGAAAAGTCTTAAACGTTCAAAGAATTTTCAGTAGAGTACAGTGTCATTTTTGCTGGGTTTAAAAAAAGGACAGGGAGCTTTAAATTTTGGAAATAAACAATTTAAAAATTATTGTTATATGATTCAGGGGTTCATTTTTGTTATACAGTAAAACAGATTAAGCGGTGAAGTGTATATGATTTTTTCTTTCTCATTATACAAATATTAGTCGACTTCGTTTTATCATTCAAAGCAGGAGAAATATTAGAGAAAAGAGGGTAAATTATTTGATTATCGTAACGTTGTGCACTCGTGAATCAAACTGAGCTAGCCGAGCGATATTTAAAATTATAGGATATTAAAATACATAGAGCGGTGGTGATCAGCAGGAGACTGAAAGTATAATTACATCGGCGTGCAGCGTTATCAAATCATATATATGTATATATATATATATATATATATATATATATATATATATATATATATATTATAAGTAGTTTTTACACAAGGTAAGTTGATAAATACTAACGTATTGTAATTAATAAGATGAAATAATAACTTAGACTTTTTAAGTAAAGCGCAAATGATCATTTCAAATCGAGCTAGTAATTGAAAGAAAGAAAATATAAGGCCTTGGACAAGATTTGAACCTGCATCTCAGTTTTGCCGGAACTGTGCGTTTACCAATTACGCTACCGAGGCCGATGGCTATAATTGGGAAATTTACAAATCCAAATCGTGTACAGTACCATATATAAACCTAACTTTCAATTACGTTTAGGATTTTTGTCAATCATATCTGAAATTGTCAAGTTTTTGACTTATGTCATATATAGACAGGAAACATATAACATCTATTCTATCACTTCAAACCAGGCATTTTTGTTTAAATATATATTAAATAGTTATTGTAAAAAACTTTTTGCGCCGATCAAAATCCACAAACTTTTTTGACCATTTTTACTATAGCTAGGACGAAAAAAATATTTTAAATGTTACCAATTTTGATTTAATCAGGAATCAATAATGCGAATAATTAGTGTACTACTTAATAAGACGATAAGACTAATTATTATTTTCATAGACATTTTTTTATACACTGGCTTTCTAGTTTGACATGAAAATAGCACTTTAGCAAACAAGTAGTTCAAAGAAGCAACAAAAATATGTCATTTTCACAAATACTTTACGCAACAAATAAAATAGGGAATCATCTGCTTCACCATCAGAAATATATACCTTAAAATTTAAATTTTATACAGATGGATGATATCTTGACACAATATCAGTCTTAAAGATTGACGAAGGTGTTCTGCGTTCTTGAAGCACACAAAAAGGCTAAATGTAACAGGAAAGAAATTATAGAATTTTTGATTTACATAGGTAAGTAACTAAAGATTGACAGAAAAAAGAAATGTTCAAAAATTAAAGAAATAAAACGTAATAGAATAGGTACAAAAAAGTGGATCACATCCTGAAAAAAAGCTGAAGAGTGAATAGGAAGAGCAATGAAAGATATAAATAAAACAAAATTAGGTCTTGAAACCGATACTCCTATAATCATAAACGTCTTTCTTATTGGTACAAGAACTGCCGCTAAAATTTCGGAATGTGGTAATGTTGTAGTTATCAGATGCTTGGCATATAACAATTCATAAATTTTGACACTTGTGTTGTCCTCTAAAAGTACCAGCGTGGAAAAATATTGAACAATTTGATTGCAGAATAATTTTAAATAATAATAAATAATAAATAAATAAATAAGGACACTTGAGAAATGATTTCGTTCTACTTCCAACTAAAAAAAAAAATTGAAAAGAGTGGATTGCATGTAACAGATACGAAAATTGTGTCACACTCGGAATATATTACTTGAACTTTCATGCCTTGCTTGGATTGGCAATGGCTCGGTTAAATTCATAATTTGTAGCTAAAAGAACTTACCTTCTGGTCAATTGGGTGGGCTTTAGATAATTCAAATATACATAGGTATGAACTTGGAGCGAAATAGTAATCAACAGATTAGTTGTTCATTCGTCTTAAAACCTGGCATGTAAGTATTGTTCTTTTAAAAGGTCGTGCATGCAAAATGGTATACATTCATCTGTTTGCCACAAATGTTCTCTGAAATGCAAAAAAGAAATGCGGAACATCTCTCACATGGCAAGCAAACGACGAATCATTTAATCAGTTAAATAGTGGAATTGATGGCTTTTCTTTCATACATTGGAGTCAAAAATTTTCAACAACAGAATATGCTATAGAAGTATTAAAAATTGAATTTTTAGTGTATCGCCTTCCAAATGGAAAAACACTTTGATAATTGGTTTAGTTGCATAAAAAAAATGTATACATTGTAAAGCAAAATATTTTGAAAAGTAATAAAGTCCTTTTATCTTCTTCTATCCAAAAATTTTAGCATCGGCCTTTGCATTGTGATTATTCTTGTATGTTAATTCCGTTGGGTTACCTTTACATTACATCATGCGACATGTTACTCCAGTTAATTTCAATTTTTCTGCGACTATGTATGCAGTCTCAGTCCATCTAAAAAATTTAACAATAGTTGAAGAGATAGATAACAAAAATCCTTTTTTTTTAGAATAGCTTATTGAAAAAGAAGAATGAGAAGTGCGAACTGAGGCGCTATGGAGCCTGGATGAATGGCTGAGGTGAAGTATCGCAGGCACAAAATAGAGACAAAAAACAAACAAAGAGCAAAGTCGAAATTTTACAGTTTTCTAACGCTCATGAGAAAAATGACCTATTTGGCAAAAAACGATTTATGTATAGGTAAATAAAGATGGAAACGAAAAATAGACAAATCTCAAAAATTAAAAAAAAAAGCATCTCTCAAACAGTAAACAAAGACGGTTGTGTTCTAAGAAGGAATAAGTATAAACAAAGGGAAAGGTGAAAAATGATGCAATAAAAATGCGAAAAAAATCAACAACTGGAACTATAGGATTTTTTTCCAGTGTTCCACCCGAAAGTACTACATTGGCCAGAAATCGAGTTTGAATTTTGCCGAAACCTTGCTGCTCCAAGCAAGGTAAGGATCTTAACGTGCGTGACATTCACACACGGGATCTCATCCGAACGAAGGCGTATTTTTGTGAAAAATGCTCGTCTAACATTTTTCAAGCAGACCGTGTCGGGATTTGAATCTTGGACCTTGGGCATAGTAGTCACACACATACCAACTACGCCACGTAGTCGCCTCCCCACACGGACCGCTTGAAAAATGGTAGGCGAACAAATTTCATAAAAATACGTCCTCGTTCTGATGAGAGGTAAAATGTAGATCCCGTGTGCGTATGTGTGTGCGCGCGTGCGTGTGCACGTGTGCGTGTGTTGTCACTCACGTTAAAGATCTCTATCTTGCTTGGAACAGCAAGGGTTAGGCAAAATTCAAAAATCCCAGGTAAAACAACTCGCTTCCTGGCCAATGTAGTACCTTCGGAAGGAACATTGGAAAATGAAAAGTAGGGGTTTCAAGTTACCCTTATTTTACAATACCCGATGATCTTCGGATAAAAACATTCTCTTGGCAAACAGTTTGTTAAAAGTAAACTAAATGCAACATAGGTAGAAACAAATGGAATCCGGATATGTAAACCGATGTAAATAGTGTAAAAAGAGCGGAAGCAATAAAAAAATTAAAAAGAGAGAGCATGGAAAAATAAATCAATAGAAGACAGAGAAAATATATATTACTCATATTTAGACCAGGGTAGAAAATTAAATAATCACATCAAATAATTTTAATCACCGTGTATAAGGAATTTTATTAAATAATACGCTTTATTAAAAGCATGAAGCATAAATAAATTCGGTCGTTTCAATTAAAATTAAGAAATTTAAATTATTTATAAGACGCTTTATATCGAAAGAAACAGTATTAACAAGCTCTACGGGTAATGTAATTATTCCGAGGAAAGTTAACAAAGAGAAATTACATGCAAAATTTATCTTAATTAACTCTATTTTAAGTAACCGGTAGTAAAACAAAGTGTACACATAATAATTAATATTTAACTTGTATTCGCTAAAAATGAAAAGATAGAAGTCAATTTTAATTGGAGTTAATTAAACCATTATTAATAATAAGCATAAAAGTCTGTGAAAACCCAAGATTATAATACCAGAAAATAAAGCTCTGAGAATTAATATTATTTTGAACACCTGCGTAGTTTAAATATCACGTACGGCGAAAATTGTGTAGATAACAAATGGTTTCAAAGAATCTTGGAGAAACCGGGGCTTAATATTTACGAGAAGGTGCGATTCGGGGTTATTTAACCCAGATAGTCCACATGGACTAAAATATAATCGATAATAAAGAATATCAATTTGCACCAATACGAACAGGTTAGAAAAGGAAAGAGAAAATGCGTCAAGCAAAGACACATATAGTAAAAGGCGTGATTTAAGCAACGTCACGAGGGTCACAATTGGTTGAAAATAGGATGCAAATATCAGAGGTAGAAACAACAATTTCTGTACAAAATTAATTAGTTTTTCTCGGACATGTTTGCGTGCCGTGTGGAAATTTTCTGAGATTTAAATGGGGTGAGTGAAAAATTCGTAAAAACCGACGCGCGAGCGACGGACTGGGAACATAGAATGAGAAATTCTTAAGAATTGTCTGTTTTGAGGACAAAAGCGACGTGCCGGCTATTCGCTATATATACCGGTGGTAATATGAATTTCGGCCTCTTAGACTTTTGACTATTCGATGCGTTAAAAGCTCTTACATCCGCGACTTGATTCAAGATGTTAAACAGTGCATTTTAGTTTGATAAAGTAATTTAAAATTTTGCTCGTATATTTTAGTGATTCAAAATAGTTTGTTATTTACGTGCTAACATGAATGTACTTCAGTGCACTAAGATACAAGGTAATAAAATTTAGTATCACTGTACCAATTAGCAAAATTTACAACGACAAATGTATACACAAAAGTAGGCAGTTTTGGCGTATATTGGTGAAAGACGCATGAATTTCTTTGCTATTTTTCGGGGTGTTAATAATTAAATGGTTCAAATACGTGTCTGGATCCACGAAACAAGGGTCAGATATACACAGATGAGTTCTGGAAAAGCCCTGAAACAACTTTAAATAAATGGTGATGGAGAAAATTTTAAAAGCGTTGAGAATTAGAAGCCGTAAATATAATCCTGTTGGAATGGTGTGATTAACTAAAGGGACGATGTACATTAAAGCTACGAGGACAGTAACCTTCAGGTAAATTATACTATTTTGTTTGACATTTTGGTGTGTGTTGAATAACTTTATTATACTATTTTGTTTGACATTTTGTGTGTGTTGAATTACTTGATAATTGATTTACTTTAAATAGACATTAGTGAAATTGTACTAACCATAAAATTTTAATGTTAAGATGAAATTTGCTTGTTTAAGTAGAAAGGGTATTTAGTATTGATGTTCTGGATTATGATGAAATTTTAGGTATGTCTTTGAGCTCAATTAGACGAACCTGGTTAATTAACGTAAAGGGTGGTAGATGCTCCTTTGTACTCTGCTTATATTGTTATATTAATTAGTAGGCATCCAACAAGGACTTTAATTCTGGATGCACGTTAAAGTGATAATAAAATTAATCTTGAAATTCTTTTAAAACTGAATTTTATGCTGAAATTTAATTTGAAAATTTAATGTATTCTGAATATTGAAGTAAATAGAGGTAACGTTGATGTTTGTGGTAGGAATGTGTTGTTTAATTTTATGAATGAGGAGGTTTATAAAATTAGGTGAGCAGCTGAAGCGAAACCAGGATCACAGCAGTTTATGACGCCCAATCGGTGGGACTAGAATTTTTGTTGAAAGGACCCAGTTCCGCATTCAAAGGAGTATATCACAGCAGTTTATGGCGACCACAACGTGAGGGCTCGAGTTCCAAATAAAATTTTTGTGATTTTATTGCAGGAAACTGGCGTTCTGAGAGAGAGAGTTTCTGTGTGTGTAGAAATTTGAGAGTATTTTAGAGTGTGTGAGAGTGATTAGAACGTATGCAGAGAAAGGAGTGGTTAAGGAGTCAAGAAGTGGAAATTGGAAGTGACGATAGTGCATTGTGTGGGAAAAATTCGAAAATGGAAGAAGCAGGAGGCAGTAGAGATCAGTCGAGGACGGAATCAGGGGATCAAGGAAACGAGATGATAATGAGGATGCTTGAAAGAATGAATGAGACGTTAAGCGGGGTTAGAGAGGACTCAAATCGAAAATTTGAGCAGATGAGTGAAGAATCGAATAAGAAATTTGACCAATTAAATCAGGAATTAGGGGATAAAATAGAAAAATCGACGAGAGAATTTACAGAGTTTAAAAATAGTCTTACTGTGAAACTGGGGGAAGTAGAAAATAGGGTTGAAAAAAATGAGCGTGATATTACAGGTCTTCGACAGGAAATGGGACATTTAAGGTCCGAAGTACGCATTTTTGTGAAGAAGAGATTAATGTAAAATGACTGAAGTGACAGACTCATGTAGGGATCAGTTAGGCAGGGTAGAACGCGAAGTTAGTGGTATCAAATACAACATGTCAAATTTAACGGGGGATGGTCCAAGATTTTATACAGGTGGAGTATCATTGGACCAACATATGAAGTTTTATGGCGATAACAGGGTAAATCCACAAATTTTTATTAATAGTGTAAGAAATCTAGTGGGAAATTTATTTGACGAACAGACTAAACTGAATACGATAAAGGCTTTATTAAAGGACAACGCGGAAGCATGGTACAATTTAGTCGGACAGGACATAGACACGTATCAGGACTTTGAAAACAAATTTTTAAAGCACTACTGGAGTGACCACAGACAAGACCAGGTACGAGACGACTTAATCACAGGGAAATTTAAGGGAGAATTTTCAGGAAGTAGGGAGCAATATGCTATACGCAAGTATAGCATAGCAAAGCAACTGAACCCACCACTGACGGACCGACAAATTATTAAGTATTTATCACGACACTTCGAGGTAGACATAAGACAGCACGTAGCACTACAGAACATAGTGGACAGAGAAATGTTTTTGGAATACCTGCAGAGGTACGACGACGTAAGTAGTGGACGACCTCGGGATATTAGGGAAAGACAGATCAACACAGTTAGGTTTGACAATAGACAGGACAACTATGCTAGAAGGGGGAATAGTTACGGATACCAGTGACAGAATTGGGAACAGCGACGACCATACGTTAGGAGTAATAGTTTAGGAAGGGGACCTGCACCGAGACCGGGACCTACCAGAATGAATAGTTCACCAGACATGAGCGGGACTGCTAATACAGACACGGAACGAGTGGAAACGCCTAGGACATACGCTGAGGTGACGGCTAGACCAGGACCAAGTAGGGAAAACAGACCTGGACAGGATTTTTAGAACGCGACAGACCACTAGATTTCAGTGTAAATGTATATGAACATCCACGTGAATTTTTCAAAATTGAGGAGGAAGTAGAGCCAGAAACTGTAGAAAAATTATGTTTGCCAATTATTAATTTAGAAATTTTTGAGAATAATGTAGAAGTATTACTTGATACAGGGGCAGAGGCGAGTTTAATATCGGAGGAATTCGTCAGCAAAATTAGGGATAAGGTTTGTGATAGAATTATGCCTATAAAGCGTAGCCATTTAGTAGCTCAAATAAAAGAAGTTTGCTGTAGTAAATAGTGTTGTGGTGCTTAGGATAGATATAGGAGGTTTAAGCTGTGAACAGGAGTTTGTAATTGTACCTGGACTGAAGTTTCAGAGCATTTTAGGTGTTGACTGTATGATGAAGTTAGGGGTTTTGATAGATATGGAGAGGAAGGTAGTAAGGATTAAAGATAGGGTAGTGCCATGGAAGGGCAGTTATGAAGTCACAGAGGATGACACGGGGTTTAGTATTAATGTAGTAGAGGTAGAGGATGATGAAGGTAAACAGATCAACACGATGAGATGTCCAGAGGATAGGAGAGTAGAGGTTCAAGCTTTAGTACAAGAAAATGCAGAATTAGTGGGGGTAGAAGCAACAGCAGCATATCAGGAGCAGGTGAAGGCAGAATTATTTTTGATGAGGTTAAGTGGCAAGTTTGTTTTTAATAAAGTAGATTTAAGGGATTCATTCTGGCGGATTCCATTACATAAGAATTCTAGAAGGTACATAGGATTTTCCATAGAGGGAAAAATTGATAATTTTAAAGTAGTATCGCTTGGTTTGTCGGCAGAAAGAAAAAAAATAGTAAATGAGAAACAGACAAGGGTAGGGATTGAAGAAGAAGTAATATTTAAGAGTCAGGATAATAGGGATGATAAGTTTATTTTATGTGAGATAATAAGGATGATAAGTATAGATATAGAAGGGGGAGAAATAGGGATGAAGAGTATTAGGATGGTGAGAAGAAAGACTTGGAGGGTCAAGAAGAGAGTTCGATTTAAATAACTTGATGAACTAAGGATAAAGATAGGTGAATTTTAGTATAGATATAGAATAGAGAGTAGATATAGGTGTATAGAGAAGAGTATAAGTAAGTGTTTAGGGAAAATAAAGCTGTATATAGGATAAATATGGGAGATAATTAGGAATAGGTTTAGGATGAGAAGGAAGAGAAAGTTAGGAAGAAAATAAGATTAGGTAGGGGGAAGTAAAGTATAGTGAAGATTAGTTAAAAGTTAGGAATAGGATAGGTATATAGGATGTATATAGGATTAGATGGATAAGTAGGATGAAGTTAGGGATAATTTCAGTTTATAAAATTAGGTGAGAGTTAGGAATAGGATAGGGATATAGGGTAGGTGTAAATATTTTTTTTTGATTGGAGACAAAGTAGGTAAGTTAGATAGATAAGGGTAGAGAGTGATAGGCAATTTTTTTTTGTAATTTTTTTTTGGTCTAAAGGCTTTATATTTGCATTCAAATAAGTGGGATTATTGGTATTCAAATAGGGGGAAAATACTCATATTTAGACCAGGGTAGAAAATTAAATAATCACATCAAATAATTTTAATCACCGTGTATAAGGAATTTTATTAAATAATACGCTTTATTAAAAGCATGAAGCATAAATAAATTCGGTCGTTTCAATTAAAATTAAGAAATTTAAATTATTTATAAGACGCTTTATATCGAAAGAAACAGTATTAACAAGCTCTACGGGTAATGTAATTATTCCGAGGAAAGTTAACAAAGAGAAATTACATGCAAAATTTATCTTAATTAACTCTATTTTAAGTAACCGGTAGTAAAACAAAGTGTACACATAATAATTAATATTTAACTTGTATTCGCTAAAATGAAAGGATAGAAGTCAATTTTAATTGGAGTTAATTAAACCATTATTAATAATAAGCATAAAAGTCTGTGAAAACCCAAGATTATAATACCAGAAAATAAAGCTCTGAGAATTAATATTATTTTGAACACCTGCGTAGTTTAAATATCACGTACGGCGAAAATTGTGTAGATAACAAATGGTTTCAAAGAATCTTGGAGAAACCGGGGCTTAATATTTACGAGAAGGTGCGATTCGGGTTATTTAACCCAGATAGTCCACATGGACTAAAATATAATCGATAATAAAGAATATCAATTTGCACCAATACGAACAGGTTAGAAAAAGAAAGAGAAAATGCGTCAAGCAAAGACACATATAGTAAAAGGCGTGATTTAAGCAACGTCACGAGGGTCACAATTGGTTGAAAATAGGATGCAAATATCAGAGGTAGAAACAACAATTTCTGTACAAAATTAATTAGTTTTTCTCGGACATGTTTGCGTGCCGTGTGGAAATTTTCTGAGATTTAAATGGGGTGAGTGAAAATTCGTAAAAACCGACGCGCGAGCGACGGACTGGGAACATAGAATGAGAAATTCTTAAGAATTGTCTGTTTTGAGGACAAAAGCGACGTGCCGGCTATTCGCTATATATACCGGTGGTAATATGAATTTCGGCCTCTTAGACTTTTGACTATTCGATGCGTTAAAAGCTCTTACATCCGCGACTTGATTCAAGATGTTAAACAGTGCATTTTAGTTTGATAAAGTAATTTAAAATTTTGCTCGTATATTTTAGTGATTCAAAATAGTTTGTTATTTACGTGCTAACATGAATGTACTTCAGTGCACTAAGATACAAGGTAATAAAATTTAGTATCACTGTACCAATTAGCAAAATTTACAACGACAAATGTATACACAAAAGTAGGCAGTTTTGGCGTATATTGGTGAAAGACGCATGAATTTCTTTGCTATTTTTCGGGGGTGTTAATAATTAAATGGTTCAAATACGTGTCTGGATCCACGAAACAAGGGTCAGATATACACAGATGAGTTCTGGAAAAGCCCCGAAACAACTTTAAATAAATGGTGATGGAGAAAATTTTAAAAGCGTTGAGAATTAGAAGCCGTAAATATAATCCTGTTGGAATGGTGTGATTAACTAAAGGGACGATGTACATTAAAGCTACGAGGACAGTAACCTTCAGGTAAATTATACTATTTTGTTTGACATTTTGGTGTGTGTTGAATAACTTTATTATACTATTTTGTTTGACATTTTGTGTGTGTTGAATTACTTGATAATTGATTTACTTTAAATGGACATTAGTGAAATTGTACTAACCATAAAATTTTAATGTTAAGATGAAATTTGCTTGTTTAAGTAGAAAGGGGTATTTAGTATTGATGTTCTGGATTATGATGAAATTTTAGGTATGTCTTTGAGCTCAATTAGACGAACCTGGTTAATTAACGTAAAGGGGTGGTAGATGCTCCCTTTGTACTCTGCTTATATTGTTATATTAATTAGTAGGCATCCAGCAAGGACTTTAATTCTGGATGCACGTTAAAGTGATAATAAAATTAATCTTGAAATTCTTTTAAAACTGAATTTTATGCTGAAATTTAATTTGAAAATTTAATGTATTCTGAATATTGAAGTAAATAGAGGTAACGTTGATGTTTGTGGTAGGAATGTGTTGTTTAATTTTATGAATGAGGAGGTTTATAAAATTAGGTGAGCAGCTGAAGCGAAACCAGGATCACAGCAGTTTATGACGCCCAATCGGTGGGACTAGAATTTTTTGTTGAAAGGACCCAGTTCCCGCATTCAAAGGAGTATATCACAGCAATATATATAAAAACAAAATCACGTTTAATATATATATATATATATATATATATATATATATATATATTAAACGTGATTTTGTTTTTGAAATTATATATATATATATATATATATATATATATATATATATATATATATATATATAAGTTGTTGTAATTGTAAACTATTAGATCATGTTGGTTAAAAAGGTTAAAAGTCACAAACAAATGACTACGAATAAAAATATTTCGCTTCTTGTCAGTTTTATAGCGCAGAACTGCAAATAGTGGTTTTTAGAAAGATCAATAACGCGTTTAAAAATTATAAGTTTAATGATGAAAAATAATTAAATGGAAACTGACCGATAATTTACACCCACCATAGGCTTTTTCTATCGCTGGTATTGCTCGATAATTTTATTGATTCAGAAAAAATATTAAAATTTCAAAGTTATGTATTTTCGGATTGTTAGACTTTCAGAGCATTTGAGAATGAAATGGATATCACCAATTGATTCAGTGTAAAAATAAAAAACAAAATATATTTAATTCCCAATTTTCTCTAGCATATTGAATCTTTCCGCAACATTAAAGAAAGCACTTTTATTGAAATTGTCAGTAATGAATACAGTACGGAAACGGCGCATTTTGTTAATAAAAAATGAACAAATAATATCCGGGCCTTTTTAGGATCCTTCTCTTTCCGTAATCAATTACGTCCAACAAATATTCAACTCATTATATCCAAGCTTATAGGCGAGCCAAGTTTCATGCAAATTAATGTAAAGCTACTCCATTTTTATCGGGTGATTACACAAAACCGATTTTCTTTGATTTTTCCTTAATGAAGGGCTTTGATCAAGAACAACTGTTAGTAACATGTTAATCTTTTATAGAGCACTTTATTGGTTTGATGGGCAATTAATTTCTTGCTTCAAAGTTATAAAACAAAAATAGCATTCTCAGAAACAGAAAAATTTTAATTCTTTGGAATTAAGGCAGAGAAAAATCAAGGACGTGTATTTGAGGTTGATTAATTGATTTACACAATAGGAATTGGGGATCAATCAACGTGCTGATTATATATATGTTCACGCATTTATTGACTTGCTAGAATCGCTGACGCAGAATTTCCGATTTCATAATCATAAGTTCATCAGGACAAGCTTACTAGGAATGCGAAGTGTACAAAATAAACACGCCCCATAAATTTTTAAACTTTATGAAAATAATTACCAAGCTTTTTTTTACTATAAAGTGATAGGAAACTCAACAAAATAATTAAGTTATCATATACACCGTATTCTGGTAACTTATTGACTTAAAGCTACGAATTGTGGATGCTATCTATCAAACAATTTTTTTTACGATCATCGACTTTGCGGTTAAGACATAAAACGGCAATCAAACATTGGAGGATCCTGCAATTAATTAAAGCACAGTCTTGAAACTCTATAGAAAAATGTACAAACTGAAAATTAACATGTGTGTGAAGTTAGCATCTCAACAATCAGTATCTCATAAAACAACTTCATATTTACTTGCATCCAGCATAGTTCTATAGTTCTTGATAGGTTTTACCAATAGTTCCGTCGAATTAACCGTAAAAATTCAATTTTTGCTAATGAGATGATGCTAACTTCCAAAAACACATTTTAACATCTCACCGTATTTCGAACATTCGAACTCGGGGGAGATATAATCCGTGGAGTTCTATAGCCAAAACACATTTCCTCAATAGTTCGGACGATTAAGCTTGGCCGAACACATTTTATTGTCAAAAAACTCGACCGCGAGTGGTAAACGTGTATAACATTGAGATGTTGTCGGAGCTCTAAGAGTTCTGACTAAACTAAAATATTTATTCGGTAGTTCTGTTCGCATTAAAGCATATCAAAATAGTTCAAGCGAGCATCGATGCGAACTTGTGTCCAAAAAATTCTAACGTCCTTATACCGCCGCGCACGGTACACATGCGCGTACTCCTGTGAGGTGCTGACCGAGAGCTCTGACTAAACTAAAAATTTTTTTCGGTAGTTCTGATCGCATTAAAGCATACTCAAAACAGTTCTAGCGAGCATCGATGCAAAATCGTATCCAAAAAATTCTAACGTCCTTATACCGCCGATTTTGCATCGATGCTCGCTAGAACTGTTTTGATTATGCTTTAATGCAATCAGAACTACCAAATAAATATTTTAGATTAGTCAGAACTCTTCGAAATCGGTTAGCATCTCACAGAAGTACGTGTATGTATACCGTGCGCGGCGGTATACGCACGTTTGAATTTTTTGGACACGATTTCGCATCGATGCTCGCCGAACTGTTTTGATTATGCTTCAATGCGATCAGAACTACTAAAAAATTATTTTAGTTTAGTCAGAACTCTTCGAAATCGGTCGGCATCTCACAGGAGTACGCGTATGTATACCGTGCGCGGCGGTATAAGGACGTTAGAATTTTTTGGATACAATTTTGCATCGATGCTCGCTAGAACTGTTTCGAGTATGCTTTAATGCGATCAGATTTACCGAAAAAATATTTTAGTTTAGTCAGAACTCTTCGAAATCGGTCAGTACCTCACAGGAGTACGCGTATGTGTACCGTGCGCGGCGGTATAAGGACGTTAGAATTTTTTGGACACGATTTTGCATCGATGCCCGCCAGAACTGTTTTGTTTATGCTTTAATGCGATCAGAACTACCGAAAAAATATTTTAGGATAGTCAGAACTCTTCGAAATCGGTCAGCATCTCACAGGAGAACATGCATTTATATCGTACGCGGCGGTATAAGGACGTTAGAATTTTTCTGGACTCGATTTCCCATCGATGCTCGCTTGAACTGTTTTGATTATGCTTCTGTGCGATCAGAACAACCGAAAAAATATTTTAGTTTAGTCAGAACTCTTCGAAATCGGTCAGCATCTCACAGGAGAACATGCATTTATATCGTACGCGGCGGTATATGAACGTTAGGATTTTTTGAATACGATTTTGCATCGATGCTCGCTAGAACTGTTTTGAGTATGCTTTAATGCGATCAGAACAACCGAAAAAATATTTTAGTTTAGTCAGAACTCTTCGAAATCGGTCAGCACCTCACAGGAGTATGCGTATGTGTACCGTGCGCGGCGGTATAAGGACGTTAGAATTTTTCTGGACTCGATTTTGCATCGATGCTCGCTTGAACTGTTTTGATTATGCTTTTGTTCGATCAGAACTACCGAAAAATATTTTTGTTTAGTCAGAATTCTTCGAAATCGGTCAGCATCTCACAGGAGAGCGTGTATTTATATCGTACGTGGCAGTATAAGAACGTTAGGATTTTTTGGATACGATTTTGCATCGATGCTCGCTAGGAACTATTTTGAGTATGCTTTAATGCGATCAGAACTAACGAAAAAATATTTTAGTTTAGTCAGAAATCTTCGAAATCAGTCAGCATCACACAGGAGTATGTATGTATGTATACTGTGTGCGGCGGTATGAGGACGTTAGACATTTTTGGACATGATTGCGTATCGGTACTCGCTGGAACTGTTTTGATTATGCTTTAATGCGATGATAACTACCGAAAAAATATTTTAGTTTAGTCAAAACTCTTCGAAATCGGTCAGCATCTCACAGGAGTACGTGTATATGTACCGTGCGCGGCGGTATAAGGACGTTAGAATTTTTCTGGACTCGATTTCGCATCGATGCTCGCTTGAACTGTTTTGATTATGCTTTTGTGCGATCAGAACTACCGAAAAAATATTTTAGTTTAGTCAGAATTCTTCGAAATCGGTCAGCATCTCACAGGAGAACGTGTATTTATATCGTACGCGGCGGTATAAGAACGTTAGAATTTTTTGTATACGATTTCGCATCGATGCTTGCTAGAACTGTTTTGGTTATGCTGTAATGCGATCAGAACTACCGAATAAATATTTTAGTTTAGTCAGAACTCTTAGAACTCCGACAACAGCTCAATGTTATACACGTATACCACTCGCGGTCGAGTTCTTTGACAATAAAATGTTTTCGGCCAAGCTTAATCGTCAGAACTATTGAGGAAATGTGTTTTGGCTATAGAACTCCACGGATTATATCTCCCCTGAATTCGAATGTTCGAAATACGGTGAGATGCTATGTGTTTTTGGAACGTAGCATCTCATTTGTAAACATTCAATTTTTACGGTTAATTCGACGGAACTATTGGTAAAACTTATCAAGAACTGTAGAACTATGCTGGATGCAAGTAAATATGAAGTTGTTTTATGAGATGCTGATAGTTGTGATGCCAACTTCACACACGTAAAATTAACACACTACAAATTTTACAACTGAAGGTTATCGTTGTTTGACTGCTACATTTAGGATAACACCGCTGTTTGTACGTATCGCGTTCTCATTGTCAAATTTCCTGCAGATTACAAATTCATTAATTTTTCTGTAATATATAATCCAACCAGCCACCACTGGTATTACTTTAACCTTTTTCTAGGTCGATATAAAAGACGCGCTTTTAGTAAGAAATCTACATTTAAGTCGGCAAATGAAAAAGTTATCAATTTTTTCCTGGACAGTATCAACCAGCGGAGAGTACTACTTAATTTTTTCTGGGTTGTAGATAAGCAGGGAATATGTAAAGAAACCTATTTAGGTATTAAGGCACTCAGTACATACGCCACAAATTTTTAAATTCCATTCTCAAATAAGAAAGTTATTGATTTTTCTTGAACTGTAGTAAATACCCTCCAGCACTATAATTTTGTTCTGGGTTAATACAAAGACATCAAACTTGTTAAGAAATATACATTTAGGTGTAAAGGCCCTCAGTACATACGCGACACATTTCTAAATTCCATACCCAAATAAAAAAGTTAGTGCTTTTTCCTGAACTGTATCAATGACCGCCTGCACTACTTAAATTTTTTTTGGGTTAATACAAAAGCAGTAAATCTGTAAAGAAATCTACACTTAGGCATTAAGACCCTCAGTACATGCGCGACAGAATTTAAGTTACCTGTTCAAATAAAAAAGATATTAATTTATTCCCGAACCGTGTCAAGTGATCGCCAGCATTACTTTAATATTTTTCTCGGTTAATACATAAGCAGCAAATTTGTAAAGCAATCTACACTTTGGTATTAAGGCTCTCAGTACATACGCAACAAATTTTTTAATTTTAATTTCAAATATGAGAGTTAATAATTCTTTCCTGATCTGAATCAGTGGATGTCAGCACTACTTCAATTTTTTTCTGGATTAATACAAAAGCAGTAAATTTGTAAAGAAATCTACATTTAGGTACTAAACCCTCAGAAAATACGCGGCAGATTACTAAATTACGTGCTGAAATAATAAAGTTAGTACTTTTTCCTGAACTGTATTAAGTGGCTACCAGTATTATTTAAATTTTTTCTGGGTTAATACAATAGGAGCAAATTTGTAAAGGAATCTACATTTAGGTATAAGGCCCTCAGAACATAAGCAGCAGATTTTTTAATTTAGTTTCAAATATGAAAGTTATTAATTCTTTTCTGATCTGAATCAGTGGGTGCCAGCACTACTTTAATTTTTTTTCTGGTTTAATACAAAAGCAGCAAACTTGTATAGAAATCTACATTTAGGTATTAAAGCCCTCAAAAAATACGCGACAGATTTCTAAATTACATGCCGAAATAATGAAGTTAGTACTTTTTCCTGAACTATATCAAGTGGCTGTCAGCACTACTTCAATTTTTTCTGGCTTAATACAAACGCAGTGAATTTGTAAAAACATCTAGATTTAGGCATCATGGTCATTAGTATACACGAGGTAGATTTTTAAGTTACATGCCCAAATAAAAAGTTATTCACTTTATACTGAATGTGCCAGTAGAACGCCAGCACTACTTTAATTTTTTTTTTGCATTAATATAAAGGCAGCATATTTATAAAGAAATCTAACTTAAGTTTCAACGCCCTCAGACCCAAATAAAAAACTTAATACGTGTTCCTGAACTGTAACAAGCAGGTAATAGCACTACTTTAACTTTTTCTAGATTAATACAAAAGCAGCAAACTTGTAAAAAAATCTACATTTGGGTATTAAAGACCATCGGTACATACGCTGCACATTTCTAAATTCCATGCCCAAATAAAAAAGTTAGTACGTTTTCCTAAACTATGTCAAGTGGTCGTCAGCACTACTTTAATTTCTTTTGGACTAATAAAAAAACAACGAATCTGTAAAAAAATCTACACTTAGGTATTAAGGCCCTTAGTACATACGCGACTTATTTCTAAATTTCATGCCCACATAAAAAAGTTAGTACATGTTCCTGAACTGTATCAAGCAGCTGACAGCACTACTTTAATTTTTCTAGATTAATACAAAAGCAGCAAAATAGAAAACTACATTTAGGCATTAAAATTCCTCAGTACATACGCCGCCCATTTCTAAATTCCATGCCCAAGTAAAAAAGTTAGTACTTTTTCCTGAACTATATCAGAAGGCCGCCAGCACTACGTTAATTTTTTTCCGGGTTAATACAAAAGAACTATAAAGAAATATTTGAAACCTTTTTACCAAATATTTGCTAATAAACTATTCATATCATTATTACAGATTTCAAAACAACACTAATTACATGTAAAAAATAGGTTTAACAATTTACTAAAAAGTTAAAGTAAAATGTGTTTTGTATTATGTTCTACAACGAAAGATAAGTTTTAAATAATAAAAAATAAAAAGTTATTCTTTTTAAAAATGCCAACCCTAATAAATGAAATTTTCAAAGTCTGTTTTGTTATGTTATGACATAGGTCTATAGAAAAAAGTAGATATATTTGTAGATAAAAAAATTTCAAGAAAAGCCGAAGTGAAGTTAGCCCAAGGAAATTGAATATCTTTTACTGCGTGTATACATACACCAGTTAATCTCCCATATAATTATTCAGCATTCGAAACTTGAAGAACTGAAAACTTTGAAATAGTTGGATTTGTACTTTAGGTCTATCGGTTAAGCAATAAGAACCTCGGAAAACAAAGCAAAAACAGTAAAAATAAACGGTACGGTATTTGACAGATCACAAGCCTACATAACATTTTCATCTATATGTTGATTCATTTGAAAAACTAAGCTAAGCTAACAACGAAATAAGGAAGATATTTAATGAAAGCTGCAAGTACAAAATTAAACAAAAAAATTCGAAGAGATGTAAGGAGAAGTCACCGTGCAAGAGAAGTAACGAAAGAAATTTCGGTAAAATCAATAAGGTAGCGACGACTAAAGGAGCGGTGCTTCCTAATAGAGGCGTGGCGGTGACTAGAACTAGGAAGATGGAAGTCTGAAACGAGAAAAGGCATCTATGGAAAAGAGGAAAGATAGTCGATTTGTAAATTAAGCTTAGAGAGAGAAAATATTGGAGAAAATGGAGGCATGACGGTAATCAAATCTGGAACGTAGATGCAGTATGGTGTTAAAAAGAAAAAGACATAAAGAAATTGAAAAAGACTGCTGCTGAAAATACTTCTTCTACAAGTTGGCTTTAAAAGAGGTTGGAGAAAATGAATTTATTGAAAGCTAGAGTATTAAATTTGGAAATATGTACAGAAAGTTGGAAAACGTCAAAATTGCACAATACGTGAAACGATTTCTTTTACCAATCAGGTCCTCTACTGGAACAACTCTAACTGTTTCAACAACGTATATGTGTATAAAACTCAGAAATTTGGGCCTAAAAATTAAATTGATTATAATTTTAAGAAACTCGAGGGGAAGGAAATAAAGGACAGCGACAATTCTCTACAAATACAATATTCAAAAACCCTGTGGTGGGGTTCAAGTTGAGTGGGGAAATTTCTTTTACAGTTTTCATTGGAGCACTCCAGCCATTCGCCAAACAAGAGGGTGGAAATTCGAAACATGGAAGGGGTACAAGAAGGATGGGAACAGTTAGGAGGGGAAAATTAAAAGCCGCACCCAAAACTAAAACATTTAAACAAAAAACAAAGGGAAAAGCATAAAGGCTCTTAAAGATATTTCAAAAATTGTTATATTTACTTAAATAATAGCATATGACTAGTTGCTTTCAATTTTGTGACAAATGGAAGTTTAGGTGGAAAAATACAATAGTTGCTAACTGGCAATTTACTTTAAGACAATGACTGTTTTTCCGTGACATTAATTTTCTAAAAATTAAAAAATATTGCACAAAATGGTAGATGCGCATTATAAATCTGGGGATACTTATATTATTCGTAAAAATACATTGCAAAAAGCAAACGTACTGAGATTATTAACGCTGAATTTTTTGAAAAAAAAATATTTTAGAAAATTGAAACTTAAAAACAACTGCATTATTTGTGCAGGTATAAGAAACTTAGTTAAGCTAATTAAATATTATGTCAAGTAGGGTGGAAATTAAATTCAAAAATGTAGGTACACACAAAAACCACAACTTTCTGAAAAAAACATTTCCATGGTAACTGGTAGACTAGCACAATCCAAGAAAAGCTTCACAAACTCGTTTTAATTTTAATTTTACGTAAGTTTGTTTTCTACATTGCTACAATGATAAATTTTCAATTTACCTGTTATTCTTAAAAGTGCCCAGAGTCGGTACTTGTAAAGACAGATAAATTATTGCAACTTCCTGAAAGGGTTATTATTAGACACATTCCAGATGTTATTTTAGTTTGTTAAATAACTTGTTTACCTCGAGTCGCCCTCTAAAAAGGGTTAGACACAATCAATGCAGCGGCGACTGTCTGTTTGTACGTCTTGAAATTATCAATAGAGTTCATTTTCAAAATTAAAAATTTAGGTTTGACGTTAAAAATTTTCTAGAAAAAATTTGATAAATTTAAATCGATTGTACATAAAAATCCTTGGATATTTAAGTTAAACTACTAATAATAATATAAAACTAGTAAACTATTTGAAGAAAAAAATAATTTACTGTACTTAGTTTGACGAATTACTGTCTGTGCTGAACGCTCTCAAAATTTTCCCATTTAAAAGCTAAACTGAAATTTAACCAACCAATATTTATACTATTATATAATGAATGTCACACTGTAAACAAAAACTGAATATACATGGAAATGTGAGTATTTGAGTACCCGAACCCGGTCATTTTTAATTCTTACATTTTTTACTAAATTATGTACTTGTAATGTCCAAGCTAAGCAGGCGAAACCAGAAAAATATTGAGAGATGAAGTTGTTCTCAAGGATGTTCAGAAATTAATTTATGTTAAGCGTTGTAACTACAAGTCTCAAAACATGCTGTGCTAGAATTAAATCATAGGTCACACCTCATATAGTTTCTTAAAAATTAGTCAATTAATACAAAAGACACTTACCGTATCTTCATTGGGGATGACAAGCGGTGCTGAAGCTGCCTCGCTGCTGAGCTGGCAGTGGTAGTTGGTGGCAAATCTTACGCAGATTTTGTGGAAACATGAACGGCAATCTGGAGAACAGAAGGTTCCACACATACAGCAACATGATGATTTACAAAAGCATAAAAAATCGTGGAACGACAGCATGCGAGTGCAAGAACTAGGAGGTACTACGTCTGTGCCGGTGGTAGTACCAGCATTTACGGCAACTGCACCGACTTCCATGCCGGAATCTTCGGATGAAGATAAAGAGCTAGACGGATCAGATTCCATAAGCAACTCAAGGCTACCAGCAACGTCTTGAAGTGGAAGAGGTTTAGGTGTATCATTATCGTACCCGGAAACGCTGAATAATCTTGATCTCGGCTCGGGTCCAGGACTTGGTCCCCTCATCATATAATTTTCTATATCGATATTGACTACCGCTACAGAAGGTGCAGCAGGCGGCGATGATGGTGATGGTGATGGTAATGGTAATAATTTTGCATCGGGACGAAATTGACAATAACTATCGTCCGAATCATCCTGATCCGAATTATCAAGATCGTCCCGTTCACGATCTCCCTCAGCACTCATTATTTCATTGTACTGTTAAACATATTTGCACAAAATAAAAACCGATGATACGTAATATATTTATTTCAGGAGAGAGTGCTACTATAAGCGTTAGCTTTCCCTGACGATACACTTACAACTACGATGTAGAGAAATGCACGTCGCGTTGTTTCCCCGAGCTCAATTCTGCGCCTTTACCGCACACCCAAAACTGCTCCCACTACTCGGACGACTATTCGCACGCCCCACTACCTACTTTAAGCGTGCAAGCAGCTGCTCGATGTGTACGAGAAGCTAATTTTTATTCATAAAATATTCTACTTTTAATAAAAATACTGAATGTTAATATTAAATCGTAATAGATTTCATATAGTTAAGTCAGCCTTGAAAATGCTTTGATATCTGTACGAGTTTATAGCGTCGCGCGATAGTTCATGTACTCGGACTGTCGTTCGTAGTAAATTTAAATATCCACATATTATAACACTACCGCACTTACCTATGCATTGCAATCCTACTTTTCCAGATCCCCACACGTAATCTCTACCTGAAATTTTAATTTTTTCATTTTCATACGGAGAAAAATTCATTTATACTCACAATGGCTACACAATATTGGGGTAATAACATAAACATCAACCACTCGATGATGATATCTTATTTTAAATTCAGGCGCTGTAAAACAACAGTTCAAGGATAAAATTTCAGTAATGAAACTTACCGGGCATTACATCCAACACCTCAACCCCCAAAGCAGAGGGATGATGAATTGTGTTATTCACCTCAGATCCCAATAACTTGACATATTTCACTGAAACACAAGACAGGAAATTAGTGAAAATATTGCTAAATGCAGGTTATATTAAAAGTTTACTGTTCTTGATATATTTGTAATGGACACAACTACAAATTTATAAAAATGTTTTAAATGAACGCATATTCTTTTCCCGACGGATCGTAGCTTTTACAGATATTGCTCGAAATATTTAAATTGTCTTAATAGGGACGGTCAACAAATCCAAGAAAAGTCTTTGTAGTTCAATAAACATGTTGAACCATGCTTGCCCTCTAATTAGAAAATTAGATTGCCAATCGTGTGGGAGTAGAGGGTTTCAATTTTTAAAAACTGTATCTCATAAATCATACATCATGAGACAAAACCGGTGTCAATAATCGATTCCCTTACTAAAATAACACGTAAGAGGTCAGCTTTTTCAAATCTCTCATGAATGTAAACAATCCACTCCCAGTAACCACCACAGAAAATTCAAAATTTCTGTGTTTTGAACACTTTTGATCCCGGTATCTTGTGGTATGGTACTCATTTTAAGAAAAACAGGCATCACCAACTGAATTTTTCTAAACCTTAAGTTTACTGAGTTCAAATTACTTAAATATACAATTCAGCTTTTTCGGGTTACGATTTTACCCGATTCCAGATAGTCATAGAACTCCAACAAAGATAATTCACCCTAGACCTATCATGCACAATATTATTCCACTCGTTAACTGATTTCGGAGCCATAAGACTCATTCCAGTGACACAACTAGATAGGTTATAACATAAATAAATTTTATTTAATTCAGAATAGCAGGTTTTAGCATTGAAAATTGTAGAAGTTACGAAGAAGTTACTTATAAATAGAATACGCTTCACGAATGTCACGTTTAACGTAGACAATCTTGCATGTTTACAAACGAAATTTGTTGAGTTTATCAAGGTTGTTGGTGAAAACGTAAGTCGTTTAGAGTCGTGTGAGTTGCACCTGCGGCCGGACTACCTCTTTTGGTTTGTCGGTTTTATATGAACCGCCTAATCCGGGCACTTCTAAGCGATATGTTAAAAGAGTAGGATGGATTGGGACGCAAAATTTGCGTGCTAGCGCCATTGTCAGTATAGATTAATTATTCTTTAGACTCTAATATTTCTTTTAAATATTTCATTGCAATAAACGAAGGTTAAACTGTAACCTACTACCACATATATTAATCACTAAATTTCTTCGATGGAATTATCTTTGAGCAAATTAACAATTTTTGCGAATTAAAACCTCGTGATTAAAGCGAAATTATGGTCGGATTCAATGGAAAATAATTTTACGTTGTCGTAAGATAAGGTGGGCAGAGAAAACATCTGGTTGGAGATTAGCGTTGCTTCTAAGATCAACAATCCCTGAGTAGTAACAGGTGTTATCAGTCGGCCACTTGCGAGTAGGTCAATTCTGTTCAATATTGAATGTACAGAAAAGAAAAGATTTATTTCTTTTTATGTTGTCGGAAGTGATATGGATACACCTCGTTATTGAAATGAAACATTTTTAATAAAGAATAACTTTTTTCTAACATGATGTCAATTTTTGCAGAGTAAAAGAACCGTTATTTGTCACTTTTTTTGTAAACAGAAAACAACTTTTCTTGACTGAACGAACATCGAATTATAAATCTATATTAAACAAGAGACTTAACTTTTAATCGTTCTTTTTTTTCTGGATTAAAAAAATACATTCCTTTAGCTTATTAATATCGTAAATACATATAAAGCCAATCAGATCCAAATGAAATAAATAAAATTTGTAATATTAGATATCAATAATGTTATCTGAGTGTCAACCCAGTTCCATAATTTGTAAACAAGAAGTTTATGATGAACTGGAACCTTATATTTAAATATTACTGATTCTTAAATAGGTTCATTACGATGTTTGCCTAAACCTAATTTGTGTTACGAAGTTAATTAAGATCCTTTTTATTACACAGTTACTGCCTTTTTGTACATACGTTAATTATTCAAATTTACCAATAGAGTTAATTTGTGATGTCAAAAGAGTTACTTATATCAGAGTAATCTATGACCCTAAAGTTAGTACCTTAATATAGAACTATTGGTGAACCATTTACATTCCAGTAAAGTGTTCTTCATCATTAGGTCTTCAGTCCTAGAACTGGTCAAGCGCGTACCTCCTATGCTTCCTATTCTGAGATGACCTACACATTTTCCTGAAACTCCCACAGTGTGCATCTTTCACTATCTGCGTGCAATACTCTACATCTACCTCCCTTTTTTCCTATCTCTCCACATATGCTTTCAATAATTTTTTCCTTGTTTCTATGTTTGTTGTCTTCGAACATTAAGCGCTGCTCTTTCTTATTAGATACAGCTCGGTTGTCTTTCAATCAACATTAGGTCAAAATATTGCAAAACCAACACCTGTAGTTATTTATAATAATCATCAGGTTTAAGTGCAATTATTTTTTTCGGCATTAAGTTTTCCGCCTTGGAACTGGTTGGGCGCGTACCTGCACTGACATCTATTCTGAACTAGTCTACACGTTTCCCTGAAATTCCCACAGCTTAGACACAGCTCGATTCCCCTACTATTGTTCTTTAAATATATATCCTATTTCACCGATATTCAGTGGTGTATGAAGGGGGATGAGCAACCGTACATGTGATTTCCTAATGCTCCACCCCGAAGGTACTACATTGGCCAGGAAGCGAGTTTTTACCTGGGAAATTTGGAATTTTGCCGAACCCTTGCTGTTCCAAGCAAGGTGGGGATCTTTAACGTGCATGACAACACTCACACACGGTACCTCCATTTTACCTTTCATCCGAATGAAGGTGTATTTTTGTGAAAAATGCTCGCCTAACCCGGGACCTTAGAGGTAGTAGTCACACACATACCAACTACGCAACGGAGCCGCCGAAAGATGAGCAACCTGCGGCTACCAAGATCTCCCAACACTTGGACAATTGCCAAATTAATAGTTTTCGAGTAAATCCTTTCGCACAATTAACATTAGTTGAGAGAATATTGAAAAACCACACCTGTGGTTGCTTATACTAATCATCATGTTTAAGTACAATTATTTTTTTTTCGTTATTCGGTTTTCCGTCTTGGAACTGGTTGGACGCGTTACGCGTACCCTTACTGATTTCTATTCTAACTAACCTACACAATTCACTGAAATTCTCACAACCTACATCTTTGACTAATTGTGTGCAATAGCCTAACCTAGATCTACCTCTACCTATCTTTTTTCCTATTTCTACTTTTAATACATCCAGTACTATTCTCTCATTCTTTAGTATGTGGCTCATCCTATCCCTTCTATTTTTAATGTTTTTCACATATTTCTTTCTTCCTTTACCATCTCTAGAACCTTTTTGTTCCTAACTTTGTCTGTCCGTGGTATTTTCATCATACGTCTGTAGCACCACATTTCAAAGACCTCTATCTTTTTCCTGTCCGCTTCTCTATTGTCCAAGTTTCACAGCCGTATAGTGCTGTGCTCCACACATATACCTTCAGCAATCCTTTCCTTGTTTCTGTGTTTGTTGTCTTTGAACACAATAGTTGCTTTTTCTTATTAAACGTAGCACGACCTTGTGCTAATCTTTGTTTTATATCTTATACGCTTTTTCCGTCTTGCGTTATTTGGTTTCTTAGGTAGCAGAAATCTATAACCTCTTGTAAGTTCTCGTTTCCATTTGTATTCTAGTTTTTGATTTATTTTTCATCCTTTACATACTAGTACTTTAGTTTTATTTTTGTTAATTTTCACACCGTATCTCTCTGTTAGAACCGTTTCTATATCATTAAGAGCTGATTCTAACTCTTTCATATCAATCTTTTGCCCTGCATAATAATTCCAAATGTCTTTCGGTATTTGTGTTATTTTGTATTTATTTGTGTCTAGGTGGCGAACCGCAAATAGTGGTCTTGGTTTAATTAATCATATATTTTCTTTTCTGGAATAGAGTGTAAAGGGTTGGTCAAAAAGTCCTTATCGTGTTTTGAGTGACGAAACAAAATCAAACCACCACCCCGTCTCATGTGAGAGCACTGAAGTAATTTCCAAAGTTTACCATTTACCTAAATAGGAGCTTCCTTTTTCTCTTAATCACTTACCAATCAATTTTACTCTAAACTATCGTCATATACAGAAAAATTCCGTTCAATAGCGATTACCATTATTAATAAAAATAATATTCCACACGCATCCAACAATGCGGGGTTCCAGATAGGTAAAAAATTAGTAAAAAGTCTACATTAGCGCTGTCAACGAGGGGCCCTCAATTTTGTTTTGCCTAAATTTTGTTTTGCATCGATTGTGTTTTGAGCAAGACCAGTTTCGTTAAACAGTTTCTTGTACAAGTTTGATCTGCTCTTAATTTTAAGTTATTTTGGCCCAAACCATTTTTGTCTAAAATTTATTTGTAACTCAGAATTATTTGGTCCAATTTATTTCTGCCCAAAATCTATTTGCGACTTTAAATTATTGTTGCCCAAAATATTTTGACAAATATAAATTCTTCAGGAAGGTCTTGAATTGTTGTTTTACATTGGCGAGGACTTGTTAAAGAAAAAATAAGTATTTTTGAAATTTTTTTGTTTTGAAATTGCGTACGCTTTAATTAAACAGTCATGTTTGTGTTGTTGTGATTTATACATATCACCTTTTAGAATATTAGGGTTGTTGTGAACATGTCTGAGTAATTTTAAATTGTTTGCTTGCAGAAGAAAGAGCTGGAATAGTAAGTGAGAGACCTGTAGTTGAAAAAAAAAAGTTTGGGGAACGTTATTGGCTAGGGCGATTGACAAGCCTGGTTGTCTAACTGGTGTCTCTAGTTATGCAGTAGATTTTCCAACGGAATGCAAAGAGATTAATGCTTCATTGAGTCGGTTGGCAATGTGTCGTCAGAGTTTGATGGGGATCCTTCTGTTCGAGGCTAATTCATCTTTCCGGTTGTGTTAAGCGTATGAAAACTCTTGCAGTAATTACAAAGAAAGCCGTTCAGTTCAAAAATGAGACCTTGGCTACTATACTTATCTTAGAAGTCGACCTGTACGATAAATTAAACAAGAGTCCCGAGGCCACTAGTCCTGATAGAACTATTTTAGTACCATCTGCAGGAGATAATGTATAGGTTCATGGTCTGTGAAATTTTCTGGCAACCCTAAGCAATTGCAGTCGTTTCTTGATAAAGTTAGCGAGTTGGCTTAACTGTACAAAGTACCTGAAGATGATCTTTTTGGTAGTGCAGTCGAACTATTAGTTGGTGACGGTCTTATTTGGTTTCGTAGTATAAGAAAATCCGTTAGAGACTGAAGTTCCTTAGTGCAACGTTAAAAAGAGGATTTCTTACATAGTTTTTCAAATGATGACGTTTGGGATAAAATTAAAAGCTATCGTCAAGAAATAGACGAATGTATAGTTTAGTTTGGTGTGCATACGTAGACCTTGTTTAGTAGACTTACCAACGAGCCAATTGAAGTTGCGAAAATTAAAATTATAAGAAAAAAGTTAATTCCAAATTTTATTACAGATCTTGCTTTGACGGAAATTCCAGATGCGACTACTTTGTTGAAGTTGTGCAAAAAGTTGGAAGAAGCTTCTTTGATTACACAAAACTTGTTTCTGCATCCTCTAGTAAACCTAATAAATCATTTAATAAACTTAAGCAGCGGTCCGATGATACATATCCCGTTTCGAGTGAGGAGGTTTGCACAGTTAGAGTCGCGTTTATAAAAAATAACCCTCGCCTCTCACACATACAAGTATTGTATAAAAATATTTCTGAGCCACCGTTTGTAAATTCGCCTGACCTCTATTAAGTTAGATAAAGACGGAAAACCTAATAATGAAAAAGTGATTGTAATTAAACCTGATGATTATCATAAACAACTACAAGTGTTGGTTTTGTAATATTCTCTACAAATGTCGATTGTGCAAAAGAAGTAACTGGAAAACTACTGATTCTGCAAATGTCCAAGTGGTGTGGGATCTTTTTAACCGTCAGGTTGCCTAACCCCCTTCGCGTACCTTATATTTAATTTTCCGATGCTTCCCCGAAGGTACTACATGGGCCAGGTAGCAAGTTGTTTCTTACCTGGAAATTTTTTATTTCGGCGAACCCTTGCTATCCAAGCATGATAAGGATTCTTTAACGTAGGTGACAATACTCACACGCGCGACCTACATTTTACCTCTCATCCGAACAAGAGCATATTTTTGTGAAAAATGCTCGCATGACATTTTTCAAGCGGACCGTGTCGGAAATCGAACCCAACAGCATTATATTTAATAACTTTTGCAGTTCCGAAACATCGATCTTGCAGGTGCGTTACAACATTCAGATTTACTAAAAAGGGAATTGGAGTATAATCGGCAGGATGCAGAAACAGATTACATACTATATATTTAAAAGTTAGTAGATCAGTAAGTGCAAAAAGAATACGCTATCATTGCCAATTCCAAAAATTGCACAATGTCAAACTAATTGTTGTAATGTACATTGCAACAACGCTGAGACGTACTATGGTATTACAATATTTTTCTTTTTATAGATAACTTTTTAGTGCAAACAGATACAGGCGGCTCGGTGGCGTAGTTGTTATGTATGTGACTACTACGCCCAAGGTCCCGAGTTCGAATCCCGACACGGTCCGCTTGAAAAATGTTAGGCGAGCATTTTTTATAAAAATACACCCTCGTTCGGATGAGAGGTAGAATGGACGTTCCGTGTGTGAGTGTTATCACACACGTTAAAGATCCCTACCTTGCTTGGAACAGCAAGCGTTCGGCAAAATTCCAAATTTTCCAGGTAAAAAAAAATCGCTTTCTGGCCAATGTAGTACCATCGAGTGGAGCATTGGAAAATCACTTGTAAGGTGCAAACAGATATGCATTTTTTAAAATACAAGAAGGTTCTGTCTAGGTTTGTGTTTTTTTGCCGTGAAAAATAATAATTAATCGCATTTCATAACTTGACGATATTGTTTTATTCTTATGATCGACCCTTTATCAAGATGCATTAGGAAACTATATTCAAACATTTTTACACTTTTTTTTTGATAGTTATCCGAACCCGGTGGAGTGCAAAGCTTTTATAGCCAGTGTGGAACTCTCCTTGCGGCATACCCACTAAAACCACTCCCCCTAGCGGGTGCGTCTGCCAAACGGCTCCGCCGCACTACAGCCTAAAAGGCTTATTGTGCTGACCCTGGTTAAATATTATACCCAATCTGCAAAACCTGCACCCCGAATTATAGAGTACAGGTCCTTTGATGAAAGGGTATCGACTTCCTTCGGGTCTAACTTTGGTATCCCGAATAGGCGTTGTCTCGTTCTGCCCAACGCCTTTAGATGGTGTCGGTGTGGAAGTGTCTGAACAAAATCTTTTTACTGCCCCTGCTCTCCTTCTGCACCGACACCTTCTTTGTGGACGGGTGTGACTCTATCCAAGTCTCAGCTTCGACGTTCTAGGCTTGCCTCAGCTTCCTACGCTGAGCACCCGAAAGCCTCTTTGCTTGCAGTCCTGTGCCTGCAAGTTTCTTTATTGTTTTCTCCGTGTCTGGTGTATCAGACACCGGTCTTGCAAGCGGACTTGCATCCCGGGGCTGCTCCACCTCCATGGATATGTTTTGGTTACCTGAGGGGTCCCCCATTGCTGGTTTCACTTCTTCAGGTTCTATTTTACTTATGGTTCCAATATTACTTATAATTGTTGCCACGAGTAGAGGGGGTAAATGGTCGCCATGCCAGGTGCCCCCTGTTGGCATGGAAGGCGTGAATAAAACGGGGTGTCGCCCTATTCCCCGAGTTTTACACTTTTTAAATTATTTGCAACATTGCTGGTCTCTACATTTGCACTAGAAAGGACTTTTTCAGCCTTAAGGACAACTTAAATCTTACCTAAAAAGGAATGGACGGAAACAAATTAGTGGGGTTACCTTTAATGAACATCCATAACGAACATTCTTTTGAGTATTGACATAGAAACAATTAATAGATTGTGTGCACAAAAAAAGCAGAAAGTTAAATGTGGAATTATAAATCTCTAGCTTTTAAAGTATCTTTTCTGTTTGCTTTTATTTACCAAAATATTTTTTTCCGGTGCCAGACAATCTTCAAAATACCAAAGACGTGTAAAAATTAATTTTTGGAGCCTAAATCATGTTCTTAAATTATTATACCTTTAAAATGTTATTATAATAAAAATGTGGTAACTCTAGTCACAAATTATAGTTTTTCATAAATCTTTAGAAACAAATTTGCATGTAAATGTTAAGCTAACGTGGTGTCACAATAAAAGGGTACATTACATTTCTGAATAGAAATTCTTCCCCACCAGGATGTAGTAAAATGAGAAGCTGTTCTATACTACTAAGAAATAACCCGATTTTTAAATCGTATGTTTGTAAAAAATCTTTAAAAAAATAATTTTTATATAAAATTTTTGTATATAAATAGTTAGGGTCGTTGAAATTTCAATCCAGATAATTCGTAGCGAAATCCGGTTTTAGTATCAATTTAATAATAAATAGTTAATCGATTTTAAAACGGTTTATTCTATAAAGTTATGCTTTCGGAACACGTTTATGTCGACAGTGATTGAAGTTTAAATCCTTAGCTAAGCTGCGACCCCAAACTATAGATAATCCAATTTATTTTTGTTACATAGCATTATAATTCACGTTCCCCTAGATTAGCTTGCGGCAAAGACTTTCGTTGTTGTAGACGTTTGTGGGTTGAGTGGTGTTAGTAGGGGTTTCGTATCGTATTAGCAGTAGATGACCTCGTAGTCCTCTGAAGTAAAGACACAAAACCTTGTCAAAGGTTGCTAAAATTTCATTCGTTGGAAAACTATCCAGTCAGAAATAGAAATCTGGCATTTTAAATAGTGATCTTTTCAGTTAAAAGTGATATCGAGGCTTTTAAAATAATGTTTAATAGAAAATATGTGATACTTTTTTATTCAGAATTCGAATTGCTCACTGTATAACTGTACACAAGTTCTTTATACAAAATTTTTTTGCTGGTGGTTTCTGGAACAAAAAAGAGCCCCACCTGCGTAGTCAGCTAGCTCGAGATACGGACTCTGCAGTGAAAATGAGAAATGGGAGTGGTTCGTTAATTAGACTTGTAAAAGTGATACAAGGAGGTAAATAAAAATATAGGGGAGGGCACCACATCTAACTGTAATAATAAATACACCTTAAGCGAAGATGCACCCTAAAGTATACCTGGATAATGGTACCTGTAAAAAATAGTAAAACCTTAATTCTGAACAGCAGACCAAACCACTAACGAAAGTTGCAATAAAAGTTAGATTATTAAATGAAACACGAGACACCATTTGTGTTTCACAATGACATAAAAAAAACATAGGTATAAAATATATCCAAGAGGTTTCAGATATTAATATAGTGTGTTTTCTCCTATTTCAAAATACTTACTGTTTCTTAACTTTAATAAAACTCGACTCCAAAAATCGAAAGTGAACCACTTTTTTTCGTGCTCACATCTTCTGGAGCAATTCATTTGACTTTATACGTGTATTTTATCATGTAAGAATACAATAAAGTTTCGTAATTCAATTATTTTGTATTAAAAAAATTTTAGTTCTGTTAATAAGTTATAAACAAGTGCACTGCCTGTATATGCTTTAATATATGTGTAAACTATAGTTTCACTTCTATCTAGTCTCCAAAAAATTTAGTTTAAAATGTACAGAAAATTTCGATCATTCTGATTTAAACACAAGGTTTATTAATATTTCATAGCAGATTTGGTATGACATCTGTTTACAAATTTTAATTTTCTAAAGGTAAATATATGTTAAGCAAACTATAAATTATCTTAATCCAATAAGTACGAGCAACAATACACCTTGCGACGCCAATTAATAAAGTTCAATTTATCTACATATCAAATCACATAATAGACAGGTGACTACAAGATGTAGTTTGATTTTAACCTTTTGAAGTGCATAACAAAAACTGTAGCTTCACTTACAAATTCTCTAAGAATTTACTTCCTAACAGTTTTTATTTTGTAACGCCACTTTTCTTTCCAGCCAGTTATTCAATAACAAGTACCTGCTGTCCCTTACAATTTTTAGAAAAAGAGAAAGATAGGTGTAAGATATCACCTACCATTCGTTCAATTTCTTATAGGTGATATGATTTTACGAGTTCATCCCTCACGCTCATTCATTCCTTCATCAACCAATGTTGTTGGTGTCCGTTTTCGCTGTTTTGAGCGAGCTTCACTTGGATTTAAATTACAAACTAAGTAAGAGTATTTTATATAGTGATTGCAAGTTTGAAAACTTCCATTTAATAAACCACACATTCGCAGTAAATAATTACTCCTAATAATTAAGTATTGAAGCTTGAGTTTTGCTCCTGCTGTACAAATGTGTTCATTGGGGATTTTATAATAATAAACATGTATATACGTAGATTGTTTTGTGTTGGTTAAAACTAAATAAGTCCTCCCGCACTCAAAAATCCAGTACAAGTAATCCTCCATAATCAAACTCTCAGCCGTACTTACCGCGAGCGTCATTTAACAAAAGTAAGCCACTAGAATTATATCAAACCCACATGAATTATTATTTGGTTGAAAATTTATTATTGCAATGAATCCAAAAACACGTGCATCCTTGTAAATTACATTTAAATATTATCCTGCGGGTAATGACAAACGGTAAATTCTTCCTTAACGTGCAAACAGGACGGTAAAACTGTGCCATCTTGTAACACAACATGTAATCTCCTAAATTAGCATCCTTCCTAGGTGCACTACAAAGAACACAATAAAAAACAACTATTTAACTACATATTTACCATTAATAAATTTCTCCTGGAGCCCGAACAATTGACATCCATCACATTAATGCTATTTGCATTTTCCAACGACACGATTTCAAAAACATCCCGTCTCTTTAAACGCAACCTCTCATCAAAAAGGCTTTTCCATTTCAAAACCAGCTCTAAAACGCGAGAAACTACAATTGCATATGCGCGCACGTGTCGTATGAAAACAACAGCTTGCAACAAATTAAATTTTTATAGCCCTTACATTGGGCGCTAATGTTACAATTTTTCTTGCGGCGAGCTGGCTTAACGAAAAACTGTATGGTCGATGGACTATATTTTAATATAACATTAAATAAGATTAGATTTTTCATCATAATATAATTTAGATTTCTTATGGTATTAGAACGTGACATTAATTTAAATTGATCCAAAGTGACTTTTATAACACTAAATTCAAGGGAAGAATAAAAAAAAGAGAAGAAAATTCTTAAAACTGTAGAACGACACTTCCCAGAAATTTTTTTAGCGTATTTGGAGAGTAATACAAACTCAAACGACACAGTGGTCCTTGTAGTGATCTCGTATGTGCAAACCACAACAGGAAATTCCACTAGATCCTCATGCATAATTTCGTACTGGAATCTTTTCTTGTTACATCAAACGAACAGCTATTTACCAAAACTTAATTATCAGATACTGGATTCGGAGAGAAATTTCTGCATACTGCCTCCTTTTTGTGTACCAACAAATTGTAGAATACAAACTAAATATCTGTTTCAATATATTGAAACTTGATTATTAAAACGTGGCTATTAAAACGTAGTTCATCAAAACTTTGTTATTTTGTTATTACTTGGTTGTTAAGACTTATTTATCAAAACGTTGTTGCGCATTTAATCTGAGACATTACCCCAAAAAGATAATCTAACGGTATTAGATTGTCAGATTTTGGTGGCCATTTAATATGAGGCGGCGCCGTGGCGTAGTGGTATGTGTGTGACTACTACGCCCAAGATCCCGTGTTCAAATCCCGACACGGTCCGCTAGAAAAATTTTATGCGAGCATTTTTAACAAAAATACACTCTCGTTTGGATGAGAGGTAAAATAGAGCTCCCGTGTGTGAGTGTTGTCACGCACGTTAAAGATCCCTACCCTGCTTGCAACAGCAAGGGTTCGGTAGAATTCAAAATTTTCCAGTTTAAAAAAACTCGCTTCCTGGCCAATGTAGAACCTTCGGGTGGACTGTTGAAAAATCACATGTAAGGCCATTTAATATGCCCATTTCGAACAATCCATCGGTTACCATATTCCGCATTTAAATAGTCAGTGGCAATAGGAGCAATGTAAAGCAAGGCACTGCAATGTATAAACCTATTTAGATTTTGAAAACAGTTATGCTTTATTTTTTTGGAAAATTTTGCTAGTATTGTTTGTACGCGCGTTAAAATGGAGTTATTTGTTTCTAGAGATATAGTTTTAATCTAAATTACCTAAGATCAGTATATGTTAGATGGGTTGTATTGAGGTGTGTGTCCGTTTTAAAGCAACACTTCAATTTTCCTACTGGTCCAAATTATTTTTCTGAGATGTTCAAATATTTTATTACCTACGAATGAATACACAGAGTGGAGATAGGCAGAGACTTTGTATGTCAGCTCGTATGTGTTAGTTTTGTTTACCCTAAACGACTTCATACCTTTTCTCACTTTAATACGCCTAAGCTTAAAGTTTTCTTTTATATTTGGGTATTAGGTTAGTTTAGTATTTATAGTTAAAATCGCATTACCTGTCTGTTGACACGTTCGAGTTGTATATAATTATAATCTAGATAGATATCCCTCGCTCAATGATCAATCAAAAGAATCAAGTTGTACAAGCAACGGTCCTATTGTAAAATTTAATTCAATAGTTTTCCTAAAAGTTTTGTTTATAGTTTTTTTCGTTTGTGTTTTGTGTTTGCTTGTGAACGATACATTCCCCATACCAGTCGTTATTTGAGCCGAAGATCGTCTCGAATGTACTTGTTGGGACTAAGGTCTTACAACAACTTTTGTGAGAGCATTTGCGGATCCTCTTGGGACAATAACGGGTAAGTACTTTTTGGTGTTTTGTATCATTCACAAGGCGCTACACCGCGACCTATACAGTCCACCTAATTCCATATAAGGGGCACAGAACCCCAACATTATTTTGATCTTTCAAAGCTGGGATTCTTGTTTGGTTTTATCGCATTCTGTGTGGTACAATTAAGCAATCGCTTGTACAATTAGTAATATCCCGCTTTAAATATTGTTGCTTTGTATTGAATACTTACTTTAATAGATTATAACTCGCACTTACAATTATGACCTAGCAAAATTAAACGCCCTGCAAATTAGGCGTCAAAAATATTTTGGTAGATTATGAGCGCTATATGATATTGCAAAGAAAGGTTATGAATTGTCGCAATCGGGCCAACCACTTGGCACTGACGTTGATTTGTTTGTATCTTACTATCAAAAACTGAATACTGATGCTAGTGTTTTTGAACAAATATCGGAAGATATATGTGGAAGTGGAGTAAAGATTAGATACACATAAGCCTTCTCTATCTTATGGTGAATTAGATTTTAACATAAAAATGTACACAATTGCAAATCGACGAACAGGTTAAAATTGATCCAGCAATAGCAGTATCTAGTAGTGGTAGTCCACCAGTTCAGCCAGCTGTTTAAGCGCGTCTACTAAAATTGGAAATTGAAGCCGTTGATGGAACAATTCAAAATAGTCAAATCTCTACTCGTTATATACGTTCATGATACACAAAGCAAATCACTTTCTAAAGTAAAAAAATTAACTTACTTGCGCCAAATTAGTAGAAAACTCAATTAATCAGAAGAACCTCATGTTTAGTAAAAGCTACTAAAAGATCGACATTCATAATGATGATGGCATTCTCTGGGGTAAAAAATTCCAGAGGTAAAATAGTCCCCCATTCAGATCTCCGGGAGGAGACTACTTTGGGGGATGTGATCCAAAAAAATAGAAAAAGATTCGTGAACATTCTGCGAGTCGGAGCGTGGAATGTCAGAAGTATGAAACTAGTAGGTAAGCTTGAGAACCTGAAACTCAAAATGGATAGGTCAGCACTAGACATAGTAGGAATTAGCGAAGTCCGCTGGCCAGAGGCGGGAGATTTTGAGTGGAGACTTCAGGGTAATTCATACAGGATCAGAGGAAGGAAATTCGGGCGTGAAGATAGTTATGCGAAAAAAGATAGGACTACGTGTTAAAAACTACTTGCAAAAGAACGAAAGACTACTTATGGTTAGATTTGAATCTAAACCAGTAAATACAGTAATAATACAAGTATACATGCCCACCTCATAGCTACAGTGAGAAAGAGTTGGAGGCGATCTACAAAGATATCAAAGACATATTAAGATACGTAAAAGAACATGAAAATTTAATAATTACGAGGGATTTTAATGCAGTGATAGGTAAGGGTAGGGAAGGAGTGACATTAGGTTTATTTGGTTTAGGCACGAGAAATGACGGCGGGAAATAGGCTGGTAGAACTTTGCGACAAGAACAACTTAACCATCGTAAATACATTATTTCAACATCATGCTAGAAGACGATACATGTGAAAGATGCCAGAAGATATAGGAAGATATCAAATAGATTACATTATTGTTAGACAACAGTTTAGAAATCGAGTAAAAGACTGTAGAAGCTACCCGGAAGCAGATATAGACACTGACCACAAAATCGTAATTATGAAGGCCGCACTTAAATTTAAAAATCTGAAAAACAGGAACGGAAAAAGGCACTTTGACTTTGAGAAGCTAAAAAATAAAGATATCCACTAAAGATTTTAAAAAAAAGTCAAATGAATTGCTGAAAGATATCAGGAAAATTTCTGATACTAAGGAAGTAGAAACAGAATGGAATAACATTAAATCCAGCTTAAACATGGCGGCCAGAGATATTCTGGGGTATACACAAAAAAAAAATAAGAAACCATGTATAACAAAGGATATCCTGAATTTATTAGAAGAAAAACGAAAATACAAAAATAAATCAGACTAAACAGGAAAACAGAGATACAAAATCCATAAAATGGAAAATTATTCGTAAATGCAGGAAAGCTAAAGAACAATGGATTGATGAAAAGTGCAAAGAGGTACAAACTAAGATGGAAATGGGAAAGACAGACGAAACTTGCGAATTAATTAGAATGCATTTTAGAGATATAAAACCATATAGCAAAAATATAAGGGATGCGGGAGGAAACGTCATTATAGAAAATGTAGAGAAAGTAGCTAGATGGCAGGAAAATATAGGGAATTTATATTCAGGAGAGGAACTAACAGCATTAGAACAGGAATCAGACATTAAAAATGATGACCTCGGATATCCTATACTTAGAGATGAGTTTGAATTAGCATTAAAGAGTCTGAAAAATGGTAAGGCGCAGGGTACAGATAAGGTGCAAACAGAAACTCTAGAAGCCGCTGGACAATCAGTAACAGAACGTCTCTTCCGAGTTGTAAGCTATATGTATGAGACAGGCGATATACCCAAAGATTTCAAAAGTAACATCATAGTAACAATAAGCTTGACAGCACACGTTTCAAAAATATTAACTAGAATTGTACAAAGACGAATGGAAAAAAGAGCTGAAGAAATACTGGGAGAATATCAATTTGGGTTTAGGCGAAACAGGAGAAAACAGGAGGCTATTTTAGCTCTGAGGGTGATAATGGAGAAAAAAATAGAAAAGGGGGAAAGCGTGTATATAGGGTTTGTAGATCTGGAAAAAGCATTCGACAATGTAAAATAGAAAAAATGTTCGAAATACTCAAAAAGATTGGAATGAGTTATAGGGATCGACAAATAGTACATAGCTTATACAAAGAGCAAACAGCAGTGATAGAATTAGAGCAGGAACGTAGAGAAGTAAACATTAGGAAAGGGGTGAGACAGGGATGTGCCCTATCACCATTAATTTTTAACTTGTACATTGAAGAGGCAATGAATACTGTCAAATGCAGGCAGACATTTTGAATTACTATGCAGGGACACAAACTTGATATAGTTAGATTTGCAGATGTAGCGGTATTAGCATCTAGTAAAAAAGAGTTACAAGCTGCTCTTAATTAAATGGAAACAGAGGAAACGGAGAGATATGGTATGAAAATAAACAAAAATAAAACTAAAGTTCTAGTATGCAAAAGAGGGGAATATAAATAAAAAAAAAAATACATATAGGTAACGAGAACTTACGAGAGGTTAAGGATTTCTGTTACCTAAGAAGACAAATAACGCAAGATGGGAAAAGCACAAAAGATATAAAACAAAGATTAGCACAAGGTCGTGCTACATTTAACAAGAAAAAGCAACTACTGTGTTCAAAGACCACAAACATAGAAACAAGGAAAGTATTGCTTAAAACATATGTGTGGAGCACAACAATGTATGGCTGTGAAGCCTGGACAGTAGGAGAAGCAGACAGGAAAAAACTAGAAGTTTTTGAAATGTGGTGCTACAAACGTATGATGAAGATATCATGGACAGACAAAGTTAAGAACAAAAAGGTACTAGAAATGGTAGGAGAAGAACGAACTGTGTGGAAAACAGTAAAAAATAGGAGAAATAGGATGAAAGGCCACATACTAAGACATGAGGAAATAGTGCGGAATATATTAAAAGCAGAGATAGGAAAAAAAGAAGTAGAGGTAGACCTAGGTTAGACTACTGCATCAGATAGTGAAAGATGTAGGCTGTAGGAATTTCAGCGAAATGTGTAGGCTAGCTCAGAATGGAAATCAATAGAGGTACGCATCCAACCAGTCCCAGGATGGATAAACTAATGACGAAAAAGTATTTGTACTTAAACTTGATGGTTATTATAAGCAACTACAAGTATTGGTTGTGCAATATTCTCGAATATTGTTAATTATGTGAAAGGATTTACTGGAAAACTATTAATTCGGCGAACGTCCAAGTGTTGGGGAATCTTGGCAGTCACAGGCTGCTTAACCCCCTTAACATACCACTGAATCTCGGCGAAATAGAGCATAAAATTAGAAAACAATAGAAGGGAATTGAGCTGTATATTGGCTGTTGTGAGAATTGCAGGGAATTGGGTAGGCTAGCTCAGAACATTAATAAGCTGAAGTACAAGTCCAACCAATTTTAAGACGTAAAACCCAATGACGAAAAAATAAGTGCTCTTAAATCTGATGATTATTATAAACAACTACAGGTGTTGGTTGTAAAATATTTTCAACTAATGTTGATTGTGCGAAAGGATAAATTGGAAAAACTATTAATTCGACAAAGGTTCAGGTGCTAGGGGAACTTGGCAGCCAAAGGCTGCTTACCCAACTTCACATACCACTGAATATCGGGGAAATAAGGTATATAACTGTAAAACAATAGAAGGTGACCGAATTGCATCAAACAAGAAAGAACAGCAGCTATGTTCAAAGAAACAAACATAGATACAAGAAGAAAACTGTTCAAAGCATAGTGTGGAGCACAGCACAATCATCTATGAAATAGAGACAGTAGGAAAAGCAGACAGAAGGAGATAGAAGTCTTCTGGAATGCTGTGCTTCAGATGTATGAGGATGTTAGCATGGGCAGACAAAGTTAATAACAAATAAGTTGTAGAAATAGTAGAGGAATAAAGATATCTGTGAAAAATGAAAAAAATAGGAGAAATAGAAGGACAGGATACGTTTTAACGCATTTCTGGGGAATAGCACAGGATATACTACAAGCAGGGATAGGAAAAGAGAGGCAGAGGTAGACCGAGATCAGACTTTCGCACACAGATAGTGATAGATGCAGACTGGGCAAATTTCAGGGAAATGTGTAGGTTGGTTCAGACTAGGAAACAATGAGGGTACGCGTCCAACCAGTTCTAGGACTGTAGACCTTATGATGATGACGAGTTTGAAGTTAACAATAATCTGGTGTTTTCGCATTTCATAGAATCCGATAATCACAATGAGCTAATATATAGGAATTGCTAGCTAATAAAGGGTTTATGGTTTTTGAAATTTAGTACAATGTAGTTATTAAATTGACCTGCTATTTAACATCCTTTTAAGGTTTGGCTTATGTCTAAAATAGCGTAGCATAGGAAAGAGGTAGTGGAAAACCATTCCGCAATCCAGGTTCCAGCTAGAGTGTAGTCTAGTGAGTCGTCGAGTGCGTGCTAGTGTCTTTTTTTGTTATAATTATAAATTTGAGACCGTTAGTTTTTCAAGTTATTCAATTTAGTGCTAGCTACAACTACATCCTCGTTACATAGTTTACAAACAATTTAAATACTAAGAAGCGGAATCATGTCCGAAAAAGGGAAAACTCTCTGGAGTTGAATATTGGAAGTTAAACATTAGATGCGAAAAAGAACAGGTGCAAATAAAAAGTTTTACAAAAAATGTCTCGTTACAAGTGATCCTGTTTCTTCTATTTCTACATATGCTTAAACCGATCCGGTACCATGTAGTAGCAACCGATCTATTACTACAGAAGGCTTTATCAGTATGAAAATTGAAACACAAAGTAGAAGTAGTGATAGCGATCCTGAGTCTGATTCATTTACCTTCGCTAACGCTGACGGTGTATCTGATAGTGTCGACACCAGTTTAATTGATCCTGCCCAAAAAGGCACATTATTTAGTGTCGTACTACAATATATCTTCAGACTATGTTACCAAAGGGGAATCTTTAAAAAAAATCGTTAAAGTTTTTTAAATGCGTAGTTAAAAAGCGTTTATGGAGATGGGACCATCCGCGGCTGCTTTTTATATTCATAACAACTAAAAAATGCGTTTTGTTTTTTGTCGTAAAACTTTAGGAAAAACTTCAATATGAAATTGATCTATACTACCGTTATTTTTTCCGATTGGAGGTATATGTACGATACACTAGCAAAACGCAAAACCTCCTTATCGCATTTGAAAGCATTCAAACAATGGAAGAAACTGAAGATGTCGCTCCGAACAAAAGCCACTATTGATAATACACAGTAGACAATGTTTGAAATGGAAGAAAAACATTGGTTTCGGTGTTACAGAAGAAATTATCACTATTATCATATTCCTAGCTACTTGTTACTCACCGCTTCGAGATTGTTCAAATGTATTATATAAAAATAACAACGGCAATTTTTTAAAAGTGGTGGAAATGGTCGCGCAAATTTGATGGAATAATGTTACAATGTCTCAGGCACATAAAAACATCAAAAGACGAAAATACCCGAATGCCTTTTTATTTAGGTAAAAAATTTCAAAATGAAATGATTTTTTTAATGTTCAAAAAATTAAGAAAACAATAATAAATAATCTCAAGAATGCAAAACATTTTCCATTTTTATGGATAGCACTCCTCACATTAGTTATAAAGAGCTATTTACTATTATCTTAAAATTTGTCAACCTGACAAACAAAGGAAACCTTCGTATTAAGGAAATATAGTGTACGTGCGGATTAATTACTTAGCACCTAAAAGAGGATAATGAAATATTGTAAAGAAGAACCACCGAATAGGACTTTGGACGCGAAAATAATAAATCTATGTATGCAAATGTTAATGTACTTACAAGCAGCATCTCTATGACAAACACTGTTGTAAAAACGAAAACTTGTTTAAGTTTGAAACTACGACTTCACTCTTCGCAGACCTAACTGTATGAAACGACTTCACTTCAAAAGTAACCACACACTCCTTTTCTTGAAATATCACTTAAGGGTTGCCAATTGTGAAACGTGTATGAGCCACAGATGGGTATATCACGCACTCAGGTAGTGTTTTTTTTTGTTAAAAACAGGAAAATACAGGTAACGAGATTATGAGGATGAAACAAGAACATTTCCTAGGATTTTTTGAAGTTTTGAACATCATAGTACAGGAATTTTTAATGTTATTTTAATGTTAAATGGATTTCGATATTAGGGAGGACAATGTACGATAATTGGGGATTGGGGTCAATATGAAAGAGAAGGACATTGGTTTGCAAAAGATAATTTTAGATATTAATCATGAAGCTGTTTTTATGCAATGTGCTGCACGTTCGTTAAATCTGGTGGTGAATCATGCACCAAATGATGCATATCAAATAATCAATTACTTTGGATTAATTCAGGTAATACATGTTTTTTGCAAACCTTACTTACCAATGAGATGTACTAAAAACGTATATTAAAAAATTGTTTTGAAACCCAGAAGTAACACGAGATATGAGGGTCAAGTAGACGCAATTAAGCCTTTGAAGTTATATTTAATAGAATTTTTGTGCAAGTTTCCAAGATTAAACCTAACCAAACAGAAACGTTGCTGATCCTAAAAATTTAACTGTTAAGAAAAAATACGTAAGCTTGGCGGAACTGGCAAAAATAAAACAATAAGTTTGACAACTTTTAACTAGTGGACGTATTTCCGAAAATACTATTAAGTGATCTATGCTTGTAACAAAATTACGAAATAGTTACAACTGCAAAAGTGGCTCCGTTTACGAAAACTGACGAGCAATTTTTGAGTTTTTGAATTCATCCACTCTTTCAAACACTCCAAAATCTTGGTTCTTAAGTATCACAAAAGTGCTTTATTAATAGTACAGAATGTGAACAAAGCCATTAAATAATTATTAAAATTCCAGCTGTGCATGGAATTAAATACATTAGATTTAGCTATATATTCCACAGCAAGTACTTGTACTCAGTTAAACAAGCAAAACGCAGTAAACAACTACAAAATCGGATCTTTTATCACCAACCATCGATACAGTTCATGAAGATGCAAAATTATTAACACCATACCAGATCTAAAATTTACACCGAATGACTTTAAAAAAATTCTTGAAGTCTTCTGTAATTAGAAATCACTCAAGTCAAACAACTTGTAAAGCTTTTGGTTAAAAGCGTTCAAAAATTGCACACATTTATTTATCAGAAACTTTCCATATTGCACTAGGTAAACCGGAAACTATATCACAACAATTAATTATGGGCAAGGTAAAACTGCCTTGCTTTACAAAGGTGGCGATGCTAATTTCCTGATAGCTATACAAACTTGTTTATCTGTCATTTACAAGTTACTAACCTATCTGCTACACGTCAAAATTTATAAGCATTATGAAAAGAATAGTATCCTAGCAACAGACAGGAAGGATGTATAAAAAAAAGCTACAGTTGGAAGGAACAATATGCTAGAGATTATGTTGTTATGAACCTTGCAAATCCGAAGAAAAAAATTAATTTACTGCCTACGTTGATTAAAGGAAAGCGAACGATGCCATCCCGCATGAATGTTAATAGAAATTTTATGTATTTATAAAATATCTGAGAAAGCTGTTGATATCTTGCAACATATGATGATACCATGGAACACAATATTAACTTTCCAAGGACAACATTTAAGTAATATAAGTATAAGCCGAGGCATAAATTATGATGATGTTCTAAGTCCGATTTCGTTTTGTTTGGTGTTGAATCCACTTTCCTTACCACTAAACAATATTCATAGATGTATTAGATTAAATGTGAAATTGCCTAGCTCAAAGTTGCTAATGAAGGGTGACTCAAAGTTATAAGCTCAAAGTAAAAATAGTTTTCAGTCGTTAATTACAAAAACCAAAATATATAGTAATATAATAAAAATGTGGCAAAATATAGAAAAATGCGAGACTGTCAGTATAGGCAAACTCAAAACTAAAACACAAATATTGAAAAATTTTAAATCGCTCACTCAAAGAAACAAATAAGTATCTGAATATACTCAAAACAACATTACACGTCTAAAGGAAAAGAAAAGAGTTTTTCAAGAAAAGAAGCGCCAACGTCTTACCAAACTATTAAATTTTTAATTACATTCCAAAAACATGATCATGGCAATTAATTCGTGGGCAGTAATAAGCTTAATGTATTCTTTTTTAGTAATTAAATTGAGCGATTTTTATCTCGATAGCTAAAATGATTAACATGCAGGTTATTGAATAAATTTAGAGTTTTATTCCCAACCTCGACAATTTAAAGGCTATAGTTGCCAAGAAAAGTTGGCGGGGGAGGACTAATCGACATTAAAGATACCTGCTGTAAACTACAAGAAAATAAATTAAAACCTTTTTCATGTCAGATGACCTCAAAATCAAACGACTTATAAAATTGACATACACATAAAAACTAAATTTGAAGAAACAGGACGAAGTAAATATTGTGCTCACTTCATAAGATAAATTAAACACTGGAACGAAAAAGTTATATTTGGTAAATTTCGTCTAGTCACATTCTAATAGTAACATCGATAAATAAGCTTTATTAAAATGGATAATATCAGAATATGTATATCCTGAAACAGAATGGTTCCTTTTTGCGGTCAAAGATGGCGTTGTATAGATAAAGAAACACGAAAAACACATTTTCAAATAAAATGTTGTAGACAAATATAGAAAGTGTGATGGCATAGGAGAAACTACAGAAGATAGCAGAATGTTCAAAAATGGTAAGTTGAGATTATCTTGGTAGACATAATAGTTTTCCAAAATTATTTGGCGTTAAATTTTAGAACTTTTTTCCTTATTGAGACAGGCCTCTTCTAACTAATACAGCAGTTACTCACAATAGATCGGACATTTGCTTCATAAATAAGCAACTATAGCAGGGCTATATTATTCGACATTGCAGTATCGTTATCTAAAAATATATCACACAAAAACAGAAAAACTATAAATTGAAAAAGATACAGAACTAGCTAGAAAATTGAAAATAATTTGAAATTTAAATATTATACAAATTAGTCCATTAGTTACTGATACCAAGCGTGTCGTTTCATTAAACCTCCGAAAATATTGATAAATACCATAGCTGCGTATACTATTTGCGGTCGTAATCAAAATAAACACAATGATAATAATTATAATAATATTAATAATAATAATAGTAATAATAATAATAATAATAATAATAGTAATTCAATTCAATTCAATTCAATAAACTTTTATTCATATTTTATAACACAATTGCATATACATCATAAGCTAACCTATGAGGTTGCTTGACATGATGTTGTTCTACTTCTTGGTTCCCGTAGTTTAGCGCTATATAATAAATTATCTACAATATTTTGTTTGACGCCTAAAAATATAAACAATTTTTTTTATAAATATATACTAAACAAATTTTATCACTAAAACTAAGTATCGCAATATTATGTGTAGGAATTGTATAAACTATATATATTGAATTTTTGTATATTTTTCTATGCTATATGTACATTTATTTACATAGTTAATTTTCAGCGCCCTAAACTTATTACGGGAATTTATAAAGGAAAATTAATGTGTGATCTATTTAAGTTTCTTTTGGCTCTACTCTCTTTCATTAACGTGTACGTTTTAGCATAACTCTGCATTTATTTCTTTTGTGCGGTTTTGGTGCTTTAATTAGTTTGTGTGTTTAAATATAATTTTATGTTAGCCTTTAAAGTTTTCATATTAATATATTGTCTGCATTCTTGTGGCAGTTCATTAAACAAGGTTGGTACAGTGTAATTTAGACATTTTTACCATAATTATTTGCTACAAATGGAACTCTGTATTTAACTTCTCTTAAGTGGTACTTATTTTCGTCAATACTTAGATATTCCTCTTTAAAAAATTGTCGATTATCATGTTGTATTTGAATATTCCTTTTACTGTTAACAGATTGTTGTTGATTAATTTTTCTTGGAAAGTAGAATTCCAGTTTTCTTTATCCAGCAGCTTTAAGAATTTTTTTTGGATTATTTTGATTTTATTCAAGTGAATATCATTTGCATTTCCCCAAGCTGTCAATCCATATCTTATCACAGATTCTACTAACGCCGTGTATATTATTTTCCTCATACGAGGTGGTAACATGTCAGATAGGTAATAAAACTTTACCAAGATGGCCAATAGCCTATTACATACCTTTTTAATGTGAATATCCCACCGAAAGTAATTGTCCACTGTAATACCCAAATACTTATATTCCGTACAGTTCATCACCACCTTACATAATGATTGGCATATTTCCAGTCCCTTTTCTTTTGCTTGAAAGCATCTGCAGGAGTGTATTTTTATTACTGGGTCTTTTTTTGTATCTCTATAAGGGGTTGAAATGTAGAGTGTTTTGGTTTTATCTGGATTTATAATTAGAGAGTTATCGTGCGACCATTTAGCAAGTTGATTAGTGTCCTCTTGTAACATTTGTTCCGCTATAGTAAATGATTTATGATGCGACATTAAGAGAATATCGTCCGCAAACATAAATACAGTGCAATTTTAATTACATTAGGTAAATCATTTATGTATAATGTAAATAATAAAGGACCAAGGACTGAACCTTGTGGCACGCCTACATCTAAAGATTTTCTTGGCTTACTGTATTATTTATCTTTACCACAAATTTTCGTCTCTCGAGGTAATTCTTGAATAGTTCCAATGGTGGTCCATGAAACCCTAAGTCATTCATTTTGGCTATTAGGTTTTCATGATTAATTGTTTTTAAAGCTTTGGTGAAATCAACAAACAAACATATTACGTGAATGTTGTGTGCTAAATATTGGTATACTACGTTCGAAAACTTTGTCAGCAGGTTATTTATGCCCCGTCCCTTTATAAATCCATATTGCACATTATTTATTATACTATTTTCTTGAATAAAGTTGTACAATTTTTCCGAAACATGTTTTTCAAATATTTTTTCAATTACTGGTAGTATGGAGATCGGTCTATAATTTGATAAGTTTGTAATAATAATTATAATAATAATAATAATAACAATAATAATAACAATAATAATAATAATAGTAATAATAATAATAACAATAATAATAATAATAATAATAATAATAACAACAATAATAATAACAGTAATAATAATATTAACCAAAGACATGTGGCACCAAATAACCTACACCAAAACATCCAAAAACTACATCTAAACACACTCACACATGTACAAAAATAAGTCATACTGGACACATGTACAATAACTAAAAAATTCGGAATGCATAATTTAACTTATAGATAACGAGAAAGCACGTTTGAAAACAGTTCAGGTGCTTATCTACTAATACCCGGTAAATATTTGAGAAATTGTCGGAGGCTTTCACAGCCGGACTCATTATAAATATTTATGGTTCGGGGTTGGGACCGTGCCATTTTATAAATTAAGGTCGACGTTTCGCCCACTTTTGTAAAGGGATTCATCAAGACAAGAAAATAAATAAGTAATAAAATAAAAATAATAAAAAGATAATATTAAGTAGGCAAGTTAAAGTGTAAATGTCTTGTGGCGAGTAACTTCGCCACAAAACACCTTTTGGACACAATAAGTTTACTTAATCTGATATTTGTGTTCAATTGCAACCAGCTCTCTACTTAGTAGCAATAGTAAATGAGGTATATCGTTGTGCCAATCTTTTAAATTCACAGCACACGTTACGCAAATGATATGCCGCGCCCAATGTTTATACCGATCTCCTACTTTGCATGCAAAATAAAGCTCATAAGCTTTTTTGATTAACATAATTATTGTCTTTTTGTGAGATTTAATCGTAAACTCGCCACATACGTAACATAACGTATCCTTTTGATCTACATACTTTCGCGACATTGTGTAAAGTGATTCGGCAACATATACCGTGCTATAAAATATTATTACTTTATTTACATTTTATATCTATTTATAGACGCGTTTAGAATATCAACTGCTACTGCTTATATATCTTAAGCCGACTTTTCCAGCGATGTCTAGAACCTTTGTCACAAATTATGTCGTTATTTACATTTCAATGAGGAATCGCCCGCAGAATTACATTCATTACAATATGTTATACAATTTAAACCGTCTTTAACAATATCTTAATATCTGAGGGTAATACGAAAACTCTGAGTGCAGTTTCGGTTTCAACGACCAAAAATACTTAAAAGACATCCATCAGACATCAGGAAACGAAAATCGTGTTGGTCTGCGCAATTTGCAAGTAGTAGCTTAAAGTTAATACAATTACAAATTGATTCGTAATTTTGTTAAAGAGTATTATGAACTGGAAGCAGTATTTAATTTAAACGAAAGCATTAACAACTACAGCTAAATTTATTTGTCGGACAAGAATCCTCATGAAGTTGTAACATCTTATATATAGGCAATTATTAAACTGCTATATGTTCGAAGGATTGCCGTGATTCAGGCGCGAAAATGTAGTCGACCCATTTATCCATCCGTGCCGTCATGCGCGTGAGCTTTAAGGCATCTGCTTGACGTACTTGATCGACAATTATTGTAACAGATGTAGTCCGCAAAAGACATATATTAACCGTGGTAGGAAGTTCCCTACCAAGATAGGGAGTTCGAAGTTGGATTCGTGAAAGAGACATGTCGCCTGGTGTATGAAAAGGGGCATAAGTAATGAGAATTGAAGACAATCCGCAGCAGAAACAAGGTTGATAAAACGGTTCGTAAGCGTGTCAATATGGCGTGTTTGTAGAAAATAATTCATTTGAATTTACAGCAAGCAGTTTCACTTATAGTTTCACCGATAATTTCATCTATAAATTTCATCTACAAGTTTCATCTTTAAGTATAAATAAATTTTGGATTACGGAATTGATTTTGGTTCGTATGGAGGTCGATAAACTTTCGACATGATGATGCATTCATTTGTAAGGTGGTTGAGTTGCACGTGCTTGTAATCTGCAGGTGTTGCAAGTGTTGAAAACTTTTCTTTGCTGAGTACATTGTAATTTGTTGTATCAAACACTGACCCGAACAAGAATTAAGCTTACTTGGAGGATATATAATTCTCTAAATAATTTTTTTTGAAAATTCAATAAATTTCTAATACTTAAATGTGTAAAAGTTTCCTGTTAAACAATTTAAAATTTTTGCATAGTTTCATACACTAACGTGTAAAAGCTTTTCTATTAGTATAAATTATGTGCCACAGAATATAAGTAAAACAATTGGCTTGACGATTTAAGAATAGTTTTAGTGTTTTGATTACAGAATTAGAAGTTTTTGGTAAAAATAAAATCACTTTATTTAAAATATGTTAGATAATTTGGCTAAATTTTTTGTATTAATTGTTAAATTTATATAGTCGATTAAGGCACATGTTGGTTTAACATCTGTCAGATAAACACCTGGACTTCCATGTTTACTTAAACAAGTACATGTATGTAGTACACAAATGAGTTGTATGATAAGCTAATCTTTGACTTATCCTTGTGAGCCGAGAACAAAGATCTTTGCTTGAAGCATTTGTGTAATGTTATGAAATATTAATTTTATGATGGGCTTCACCCATTAACAATTGCTAGGTTTGAAGCTTTTGTTCAATGTAATGAAATGTTATTCTTATGATGGGCTTCACCCTCTAGTAACTGCTAATTTTCTTAATGCAACATCGATAAGACCTGTTCACTTCATGTTTTATCATTTTGGTTGTCTTTAATTTATCTTATTAAATTTTTTTGTATATACAAGAACTCGAAGTAACTTTATTACATATCTGCAAACTAAGGTAATAGTTTTATTTCTGAAAATTTTAGCCACAAGGTTTAAGTGTATAAGAAACACAGTTATGTTGTTGAGTATTTATCTTTAGGTATAAGTTGATTCCCTTAAGGTTTATCTACGTCTTTCCTTAAGAAGATTATTTTTGTGTTTATGTGTGTGACGTAGTGGCGCCCTAAAATTGTATAAAGACAAGTTAATTAATAAAAGACCCTCCCCCCCCCATCTCATGCCTCCGCAGGAATAGACCCCTAGACTAGTCCGCGAGCTTATATAATACTTTTTGGTAACACTGTTTGGCTCTATGTCACCTTAACTGAAGCCACCCTCTGCATTATATTAACCAAAAAGTTAAAAATATTATAACAAAGTAACAGATTAAAAGAGTGTGACGTTTCAGAAGTTTTGTCTGGAGTGGCATTTGTTCTGACTGTCTCTTTCACAAGACCAATCTTCAAAAAACACTCTGCTGGTTACGTTTATCTGACGATGGTAAGAAAACTGTTATTTCACAATTGTTTTATAGTAGTGAGAAAATGTGGTAGTATAATGACCCTTCACCGCACATTACTAATACTGTGAGAGAGAAACGTAAGATTGGCCCCTGTCCCTGTGATAATAAACCCGGTGAAAATTTTCTGTTAAGTGTTTTAAAAGCCTCGTTTTTTAAAACCTACTAATTTTTCTACCAGAGATTGGTAATTAATAATACTTTGAAAAATAATGGAAAAGGATTAAATTGGCGCTTTTGCGCATCCATCAAAAACATGTAACGTGTTCGAAATTTATAGAAGTACATTGATTGGTTGACTCAAGTTCGGTGACAATGTAATGCAAAGTGCCATTAATGCGAACGAAGCTCCTACGCACGATGATTCTTTGCTTCGGCATTCCTTCTTTCATTCATTCAGAATAGCTCGAAGTGAGCTTGCCGGCTATACATTTCTTTGTATCATAAGCGGATGGTGTATAGATCCAAAGGCTCACGTGAACACCCTAATTTTAAATATCTCTATTCCTTTTTGCTATTAAAATTTTATTTCTGCAAGTTGCAAAATAAAATTCCAAAAAGCAGCAGATTGTTGTTATCACTTTCTAGTCATCCGCCAGAACCATGACAAACGAAAGTAGCCCACAAAATCACACAAAAACTGTGAACGAGCGTTTTACATACTTAACCCTAGCCTGCGCATTGAGGGCGTATAATTTGTTGTAAAACACCATGCGTTTTTACATAAGGATAGTATATATATCATAGTATATTGTGAACTTTAGATTATTATGCGTGATCGTACACACCATTCTGCAATTGTTTGTATATATGTCACTGTTATTTAATAGATTTTGGCTTAATTGTTTTGACTTTTTTAGCGCCTAATTAATTGTTTAATTTATATCGTACACTAGTTTAGTGTTAGATTATAATGAATTTAGTTGAGAGTATTTTAAGTAAGAAGTTATCATATGAAAAGAAATTGGAAATAAAACAACCTTGATTACATCAACCAGATTTAATAATTGAAAATCAAACAATAGCTGCAAGTGTGTGTAAATCGTAAGGTTAATAGCGGTATATACAATAAACATAAATGGTTATGTGGCAGTAATCATAAAAAGTCATTGTTTTGTTTGCACTGTTTACTTTTTAGTAAAGAAATTAATGGTTGGGCAAAACTAGCTTTATGGACTTACATCATTTACGTGAAAAAATTACAAAGCATGATAATTCTTATGCTCATAAAAATGCTAGTATAAAATTTTCTAGGATTAATCGTGTGAATATAAGCACACAATTCATCACTGCTTACCGTAATTCAATACAAAACAGGATAGGCACGTAGATAAAAGTCGGTACAATTCATCGCGATTAATCGATTGCGTGAAGTTGTGTGGCGTAATTGATTTGGCACTACGAGAACATGCGAGAGTAAAGAATCAAATAATCCTGGTGTTCTTGGCGGATTAATTAATCTGGTTGAATCAGTTGATGATGTTATAAGGGAGCACCTAAAAAATGAAACGGTTTTCAAAGATACGTCCAAAACTGTCCAAATGAAATTTTAGATTGCATTTTGGATGTATATTGGGAAGAAATTTCAAAACAAACGAATAAATCAAATAATTTAGCAGTAATTGTTGATGAAACAAGACGCTACAACTCAGTAGCTGGTTATAGTATGTCGGTATAAACTTAATGGATTTGACTTGAGAGTTTTTGGAGCTTTCTCAATCCAGAAGCACACGATGCAGAAATATTAAATAAGGTACTGCTATCGGAATTAGAAGTTCATTTATTTGATAAAAAGAAAAAATTTAATCAGACAGTGCTATGATGACGCGGCTGTTACGGGCGGTGGTACAAGCAAAGTAGAGTGACGAATTAGGGAAGCTTATACAAGAACTCATTTTATTTACTGTTATGCTCATCAAGTCAATTTAGTTTTAAAACAGGCATCATCAGCAAATCCTTGCATTAGAATTTTTTCAAACCATACAGGCTTCCCACCTTTTTCTAGATTTACACAAAGAACGATATTTTTAGACGCAATATGTAAAAAAGATCGCTACCACGAGCACCAACATGTTGAGCACATAATACTAACTTGGTCCAAACTGTTTATGTCAACAAAAATAGCATAATAAAATGCATGGAAGAAATTCTGGCTTTAGAACATGTTGATGACAAAACTAGAAAAGGACTACTAGCATGTTTAAGTGGCAAAGAATATTTATTTTGGCTTGATTTCTTCAGTAAGATAATGGCCAATGAAGATATTTTACGTAAAAAATTTCAACCAAAAAAAAACTGATATAATTAAAGCAAAGAAAAAAAATTTCTAACTCATGTCCAGGGCATTCGAAATAGCAACACAGATATTAATATCACATCCTATGAATCAGTTTCTAAAAATAAGAGATGCAAGGTATTCAATATGGATACCGATGCTAAAGAAATATGCAGCACAATAATGACTCCTATAAAGAAACCAATTTTCATACTTCGATTACCTAGTTGCAACAGCAGTCCTGGAGTAAGTTTTTTTCCTCAATGCCAATAGTATTTTCCCGCACAACAGCTAGTAGCCATCATAGAAGAATATCCATTCTTAAATAAAAACATTTTATAGACTGAATTATACATACCGTATACTAGGCTAGAGTAAAAAAATTTTTGTTATTTCTTTGATGTAATAGTTACAAAAAGTTTTCTTTAGGGTCACATATTACTCATTTCAATTTTTGTTTCAATCGCTTTATTTTTAGTGGGTTCGCCGGATCCACTAATGTTAGAAGTTGAAAATGGCAATTTGTTAAAATTATTATATACCTGAATTCTTTACGTATAAATGATACTAATAGCAAAATGAAAGAAATTCCAAACATCGAAAAAGCTTTTGTAGAAGATCAGAGAACTGTCAGAAAAATGGTTATTGACGGTATTCACCAGAAAACTACGATAAAATTATTGGCAAAAGAGCAACGAAAAGTAAGAGAAAAAGCGGATAAAAAAACAACAGAAAATTTTCTTAAATCAGAAGACTACAATAATGTTAGGGAAGTTACCTCTGATCCCTAAGATGACGATTTCGAGAGAAGTCTATCAGCTTACCAAAAAGTCGTCTTACAGAAAAAAACAGAATGCAACATCAACTTCGAACGAGACTGCCAACCTATCGAAGAAAATCCCTCCTACTTCAAATGTACAAAGGAGAACAACTTTGTCAACTCTTGCTAGGGAATGTGATAGGGCGCTAGTATCTGATCGTGTTGCAGCCAAGATAGCAAACAGCGGTTTTAACAGATTTAAATTTAATATCCACAACGAATATTAGTAAGGTAATAGATAGATCCAAAATTCGAACAGAACGAGAAAAATTTAGAGATTCACTACAAAAAGAAGGAAAATCGGTTGTTTTGAAATCTCTTTACTTAATGGGGGGAAGGACGCGACGTTAGAGATGGAAAAAATTTACGGCAGATTTCATAAAAGGAGTATTGTCGAAGAACATTTAGTTCTTATTGAAAAACCTCTTTCCAAATATATTGTAACGTATTTTTTTTCTAGTTACAGTTAGTTCAATAAAATAAAAATAAAACAGCTGTATTTTAAAGCATTTAATTTGTGAATTATCATCCAATAAAAATTAATATATAATATTCGTAATAACACATAGATTCTAGTATATATATACTCTGAAGTTTGTTACCAAGCGCTGTCAAGTTGTTAGTCGGCACTTTATTCCCAACGTCCGAGAGTGCAAGCCGCTTTTGCAGACGAGATAAAGTCAAAATGGCCCCGTGGAAACACGTGGCTTCTAACAAAGTTAGAAAGAAGATTAATTGATTAATATGGAACCCCTTTTGGACATCATTTGAGACATGCAATATCTTGAGGACATATCTTCAACAACAATTTCGATAATAAACTAAAACAAATTTTTATGGCAGTAATTTAAAGCTAGGATTTGTGGTTTCGTTATATTCAATTTAGTACGCAGTAAAGTAAACGTCCATTCTACATGGGATCTCGATATTTCAAACTTACCGATGACTAATAACACACGGATATTAAGCTGGAAATGTTCAACAGCTGACGTCAAGGTCTGGCACCTGCTGTACATTTTGATGCACGTGAGTGTTTATAACTTTTCATAGCTTTGAAATTATAGTAAATTATTATGAATTATCCAACATTGTTTATTTGAGTAACGAAATATAAAGTAGTTTTTTTAAGAAGTTAGTAACATTAACGAATAAGTATCTTGCTTGTCAGTTTGTTTGCACACGTACTCAAACAATGTATCTTATGAAATTCTGAATGACAACTTATGTCAGACAAAAAATATTGTAGATTCTGTTTTCCAATCTAGACGCCATATGCTGTCTTGGTTAATTTTACATTATGTTTAAAGACTTTCAGATCTTGTAAAGGCATTTTCATTGATATATGAAATTCGCGTGTTTTTTGTAGATTACAATTAAATTAGAATATTTGCGTATTACAATCTCTGCTCTTTGATAATTAATTTTTGTTGTAATAATCAAGGAAGTACTTCAATGATTAAAATAAACTTATGTGTTATGAACAATTAATAAATTATATGTCTTTCTAATTAAATCCTATAGAAATGATCTACTCATAGATCTTGATTTTGAATGTTAAACTTCACTAGAATTATTATGAAAAATTATGACAATGATACAAACTTAAATATTGCAGTCACATGTATATAATCAGACATTTATTCTAATAGAATTTCTTTTGTTTTTGAAAAACGTTTTATTATTCAACATTTAATAAAAAAGAAAATAGTGCAAGTCCTCCTTAAGTAAAAAGTGTGTGTAATGAAAATAAATTCCCTCAGTATATTTTAGATGCCTAAATTCTATTATTCTATTTTTGACAAATGTTTTTGAGGACACAAATGGTGTCCATGTTGTGCTTTTGTTTGTTCACAGGTAAAGCTGAGACATCTGTATGACATCTGGTGGTTGAGGTCTTGGTAAGTGTGTCCGAAAGAGTGAAATTCAAGTTTTATGGCTATGTTAGTGGTGTTAAGATAAGGTTTCCGCATTCCCCTTATACGAGCACAGTGAAGTTTTGTTGGTTATTGTATTAAAAAATACGGTGGCGCTCATTAAATGTATTTTTGGTCTATTATTCACCCATGACCCAAGCTCATGATCTACCCAGAGCTAACACTCGACTAGCCGTTTATATCTTAAGAGTTTTTCTTTGTCTCAAGCCATTTACCATCCGACATTACCTTGGACTTAAAAGAAAAAGAAAAAATTCTCGACCTTGTGATATCAGATTAAGGTTTAAAAAATTGGGAGGTTTGATTTATAGCTGATAGTCACGAGGATAAAGAACTATAAAATAACAAAAATTATTTTATAGTACAATATAGGACACGTTGTTCCTGACTCAAGCACTGCAGTGAATTGTGCTGGAAGTATTCTAAATTATTTGGCAGATAACTTTGATTTATCGGAGCCTATGGCTATAGGATGTGATGGCGCCATTACGAATGAAGGTATAAATGGTGGAATAATTCGTATAATTGAGTCGACACTAAGACGATCACTTCACTGGTTTGTGTGAAAGTTACATGGAAACGAACTTCCTTTGCGACACTTGTTTCAGTATTTAGATGAACAAACTACAGGCCCAAACAGTTTTACCGGACCAATTAGCGTCTTATTACAGAAATGTGAAACCTTTCCTGTAATTAAATACAAATCAATTGAAATTAAACTAGAATTACCTTATTTAGATTTTAAAGATCTAAGTACTGACCAAAGATATCTGTTCGAAATTTGTCATGCAGTTGTTAACGAAGTGTGCCCAACTGATTTAGCCAATAGATCTCCTGGAAAGCTAAATCACGCTCGCTGGTTAACATTTGCAAACCGTATATTAAGATTACACCTTGGAACTGAAAATTCTTTAAAAAATGTTGTGATAGTTTACGCAGCAGTTTGGTTCACTATAAAGAAAAACAATTTATGCTCTGATGGTGCACAAAATGTTCGGAAACTTATTAAATATTCTAGATTTATGGACAAAGAATATTTAAAGGTCATAGATCATGTCATTCAGCGCAATGCTTATTTTGCACATGCAGAAAACATTCTTTTGACTATGGTAACAGATCCAAGAGAACACATTAGAGAACTGGGTTTGCGAAGTATACTAAAAGCAAGAAATAACGCATTACAAGTAAGTCAATTATGTTAGAACTTTCAAAATACAAACAATTAAGTTTGACGCAATTGATCTATGGAGATGATTTATTGGCAAAGCGTAACAATAACCGAACCACCGGTTTTTCGTAATATTACAAACGAGGATCTTAAAGACGCGACTCAGGTGAAAAGAATGTTTGAGATCCCTAAATTTCCTTGCCACACACAAGCAGTGAACGGAGCATTAAGCTTGCAACTGAGGCTTCTTCGTCGGTAAGTGGACTCAGTAGACGAGATGGCTTTATAAAAGCAAAACTACAGTCACAAATTTTAATGCCAACTTTTGAAACTAAAAAGGAATATAAATGTTGAGGGTAAACAACAATTTTTAAGGTCGTAGGGTTAAGATATGTAAAATAATAATTTTTATGAATTTTATTAATGATGGCGGACCCTGTAGACATTATTATTTCTTTAAACTGTAATTTTGCTATATAGTGACATGTATAATCTAAAGGTTTTTTACTATTAGTAAACAAAAAGTATTAAAAGTATATTTTAAAAAGTCTAAAAAGAAATAGCATTTTTTCCTTAAAATTTGACTGTTGAAAGGCCCGGTGGACCCTTAAGATTTTTTTTATGTTAAATTGCAAAAGCTTTTTTTAAGGACAACACAACTAAGCAACTTTTTATAACTATTAGAAATCTGAAACAAAAAAACATTTTTTTTGAGCTTTTTCACTCCACCTTACTGTATACCCGTTAGGATTTGCAAAAAACTACTGGGGCTAAACCTATGTTGCAGTTTCTCGTAGAAAATGAACTAAATAAAGCACTTTCTCTCAGTTAAGCGAATTGCTGAAATTATAGTAACATAGGCTATGACGACTTCAGAGCCAGAACGCTATTTTTCCACGTTGGAGTTGGAAAGCATAAAGATATCCTCAGAAACACTGTCGGAAGGTAGATTAAATGCATTAGCCATGCTTTCCGTTAAAAAAGAATTAATTAATAATATAAGTGATTTTAATCGTAAAGTAATAGAAAAGTTTGTGAGTTTAAAAAACAAAAGAATGGATTTTTTTTAAATAAATTTTTTTATTAATAAATATAAAAGTATGATAAATAAATATAAGAAATTTTATGAAATTGTATAAATTCTTATTTTACTTAAATACTAATTATGGTAATGTAATAGTAGTGGTACTAAATGCATCGGCTGATGAACGGCTGCATATCCGACTTTTTAATTTTACGGAGGATTATTGTATGTACAGTGAACGCCTAATTAAAATTTTCATGAACCTCCACAGTATTTTAATACAAGTTAAATGTAAATATTCTGATAAATTCCTTATTACGTTTTAGTTATAATAAATGTTCCATTCAATCTACGCTTTACTTCTGCCTTAACATTATGGACAAGAGAAACTCATACGCCAATGTTAAAATTGTCCAACTTCGTTTAATTTGCATAAATACGTACCGAAAATATTCAGCTATCGAAGGGTTTTATAATTTGTTCAACTTACATGCAAAGATCCACGACTATTTGGGACAGAAATCCACGTGTACGATAATACTGTACGTATAAGTAACATTCTTGAATAAAAGTCAATATTCAAGGATACCTGCAATGGCTTACTTTCAAACATAAAACAAGTTTACGCTAGGATTCAGGTATAATGTCTTTTCTTTTGTTTTCCTTCTAATTATATTCCACTGTATACCTGTGCTAACCTTTCAGTAAAGATTTAATTTGAAAGACTTTATTATTGAGGTAAGATGGTTTTTCATCATTATTACTAAAGGCTATTTCATTTCCCTTCCAAGTTGTACTATATTTGTAATGATAAAAATTCAACATCATTACGTATTTAAGATAGCCATTTTAAATAATAACTAAAATACCGTTAAGTGTACTGTACGTTAGTGTTAGATAATTATCGTCATATATTTATAATTATTTCCACACCTTGTTACATTTCCGCATAGTGGTACTTGCAAGAAAACGAGGCATAGTCAAAGGTAAGCTTACGTGCTTTATTAATTATGTAAATGAATTTAAAATTGAGTCCTAAGTCAATTACCACTGAATCAATTACGGAATTACATTATCGTTTAGTTATTGCAAAGTTGTTATTGCAATCCTTTGGCGACATTCACAAACAAAAAATTGCAATGCAGACAAATCTATTCACGAGGAACAATATATTTTCTTTTAAAGGTCTTTCTTCAATCTATTGTATCGATGATGCTTGAAAAATGCAATACTGCTGATTTGGTTGAAGTTCGTAGGTCATCTCATTCTCAAAGTTCACAATCAGATGCGACAATCCAAATTTCATCAAGCTTCCAACTATAAATCTTCCACGTTATTTAGAGAATTTAAAGACCTAGATTAAGTACCTGGATACTTTGGATTTTTTAAACATTAAGTATACGTCGTGCCTTTTCGTTATTTGCGGTCATCTGTCAGCGGATCTGCCCTACAAGTAAAACAGTCGCTTGACGTGTCTTCTTTACATTTTCATCTGGCCTGGCAAACTTTGTGCCTACGCCACAATAAAACACTCATGATCGCGTTCACAATCACGTCCAATTATTGTTCAAAGTTGAGTCTCTTACAAAAGAATTACCTGACGAGCTTCGTCACATAAATGAACTCTTATACAAAGATGCTGGTACCATGCGCTTTCTATTGGACTACAAACTTCTGCTAGAAGCATTTCTCACTTATGTTATGTTCAACAAGTTAGACTCTACTACTAATACAGAGTGGAAATCTGTTAAAAAATCTTTGCCTCAAGATCTACCAACGCTAGCGGAATATGAAAACTTCTTAAAAGTTACACGCTGATTTGTTTTCTACTTTAAGAGAAAAATCTAAAAAGGTTGTGCCTAAAAGGCATGAAAAATCTAAAACATTCCTGACATCTAGTAATTCTTACAACTGCTATGGCTGTAGAGGTTCTCATTCAACTAGTAATTGTGCCGAATTTCTTAAGCTATCGGTACAAAGTTGAATTTCCAAAGTAAAAGAATTGAAGCTGTTTTAAATACCTATACAAGAGACGTCTGACCTCTATGTTCTTCGCACTTTACTTGCAGGAAATGTAAGTCAAAGCATCATACCCCCCTTGCATGCATACGAACGCCGTTTGCAAACTTCTCCGGTCTCCTCAAGACAAATAGATATTCTGCCATCCGCGGAGGGCTCTTCCTCGTCAAGCACTACAATTTCTGCATTTTCTAGTAATACTTCGCAAGTGTGCACGAATTCATGATTCTAATGCTAAATTATTCAAGGTTAGAGTTCTATTAGACTCAGGCACTCAATCAAATTTTGTTACTTCAGTCGTTTATAAGATGTTAAAGCTTTCCACAAACGCGGTCAATATTTCCATTTTCAGTCTCAGAAAGGCCACTTCTCAAATTATATCTAGTTGTGACATCACGCTTTATCCTTCGTACCATTCAAAGTTCAAATTAACGCTTTCTTGTCTTGTCTTTGACAATATCACCAGTAATTTGCCTAATGGGTATGTGGACATTACCAAACTTTGTATTCCTGACGATATTTGATTGTCAGATCCTGATTTTTAGCAACCTGGTGAAATTCATATCCTTCTAGGCTCACAAATCTTCTTTAATATCCTGCGCTCTGACCAAGGTTAATTAGGTCCAAATCTATATACTCTTCAAAAGGTTCATTTTGGTTATGTTGCCGCTGATTCATCGGGAGCTGATACACAATGTGCTTATTCAATTTTTGATTCGATTCAGAATGAAATTGCTCGGTTGTGTGAATTAGAGCAATATCCTTCTGGCAAAGTCTTTTCGCAAAAGGAAAATTCCTGTGCAACCCCTTTTTTTGAAAAGGGCCCCGATGTGCGCTTTATAGTCTGCATTTTGTTTTGGGGAATTCATGATATACCGCCCTCGAAGAATTTTATTCAATTGCGAAATATTTGAAATCAACTGCAGAATTCAAAGGGTCATATACCTTTTTATGTAGAAATATCAAGATCTTGGGCATATGTCATTCTATGACCTCAGTTATTCGTGTCCTATGTTGTATCATCCACACCATGGCGTGCTAAAGAAGGAAAGTCTTACTATCAAACTTTGAGTAGTGTTTTTCGGTTCGTTCAAGACTTTTAATGGATATTCGTTAAACAGTATGAGATCTATAATATTTACAAGGTGTTTCCTATCTTTATATTTCATTCGTATAGTTGTTTCGATTTCTATAGATGTTATACTGTGGAGTTGTTTAGATAAAGATATTGATTAGGGTGTTACGAGATAAATATAGAACCACCTTAATTTCGTTCAAAAGTTAACCAAGGATGTAGTTATTCCGTATTAGAAATAAATACTTCTGGAGACTTCCCAACTAACTCTGAACTCTAACTTCAACAGAATGAGACTAACAAGGGGCTTTTTATAAATAAGGAAAAATCAAGCGTCACTAGACTCAAAGATTTAATATAAGCAAGACAACGTTACTAAAGACACTGTAGAAACTTTAGTATTGATTATATGCACATAAAGCACACAGGCTAAGATTGCTAAGTTATGCAATATTATTTTAGAATGAAAAAATAATTATATGTTAAATTTCAAATAGATCATAGGTTGCACTTGAATAAAAAATATATCTGTATATAAAATTTTAATCGTAAGGTTACTTTTTGAATAAATTGTTACGTTAGTATATTTAATAAAAAGTCTGAAGGAAGAAATATATGTATATCTAATAAACTAAAGATTATTATTTTGTTGTTACAGGTATTTAGAATTCTAAATTAAGTTTTCTTTAAGTAATGTTAACTGAAGATGGAGTTTATGTCAAGTTATAGTATGTTTTTGTAATTAACCAAGTTCTAATTATTGTGGAAGTTTTAATATCATATTGTCGGAGGCTTTCACGGCCGAAGTCATTATAAATATTTATGGGTCCGGGTTGGGACCGTGTCATTTTATAAACTAACGTCGACGTTTCGCCCACTTTTGTAAGCGGCTTCATCAGAACAAAGAAAATAAATAATAAAATAAAAATAATAATAAAGATAAGAATGATATTATTAAGTAGACAAATTAAAATGTAAAGAGTATGTAAAGTTACTTCTGAACTAGCAGACTCATCAGCCCATTTAAGCCAAAAGGTGTCTTGTGGCGAAGTAACAGGTAAAAGAAGCGAAAGTAGTAGTTTATATAAGGCGAGAACTTGATGCATGAGTGATCATGAATAAAGGGGAGTATCATAGCGGATTTAGCAATCCTTAAATATATATGTTACCGTTGAAGTATGAAATCCGTTATTTCATAGAATACCTAGTTATTCCATGAAAGAACTGATCGTGTCCGTTAAATTGTAAAACTCACTTGTATTTCATGGTTTAACTAATTATTTCATAGAATAACGATCTACAGGCCGTTAAGTGCAAAATAATCTATATCATATATCTCGCTTTTTAGTATAAGGTATATTTACGTTTCGTTTAATAATATGGAAAGTAGTGAAAAAAAACGTTAATTTCTGATTCAAATAAAAATAATTTTTGAAGGACGGTAAAAATACCAAAGCATAAAACAACGAGAATAGTTTTCGCTATACTCTCAAAATGTCAACGACAAATACTTTTACATTCCACCCCTACTGCACTTATGAACTATTCCAGGCCATAGGGAGAGAACTTGTGTAGCGTGTCGGCGCCAGTTCATTCCGGTTAATTGATTGCTTGCATGTGCCGTGAAGGCTACTGTCCATGTGTGTAAAGTTAGCACCCCATTTTTTAAAAATCATGATTTTGAAAGTTGTTCCAGATTGTTCTAATCTTGTACCGCATTGTTCCAATTCGACATTATTTTATTCCAAAATATTCCTCGAAAATTTGGAAAAACCCCCATTTGTTACTGGCACCCCATTTATCAAAAATCGCAGTTTTGGCCATCGCTTAACATTGTTCTAGTTGTTCCAAACATTGTTCCAAAAAAATAATTCCGTATCTAAACGATTCTTAAAAAAAACGGCAAAAACATTTTTTTGCTGGCACCCCATTTTTTAAAAATCGAAATTTTGGCTCTCGATTAAGATTGTTCTAGTTGTTCCAAACATTGTTCCAAAAGGACAATTCCGTATCTAAACGATTCTCCAAAAAAACGACAAAAACATTTTTTTGCTGGCACCCCATTTTTCAAAAATCGAAATTTTGGCCCTCGATTAAGATTGCTGTAGTTCTTCCAAACATTGTTCCAAAAGGACAATTCCGTATCTAAACGATTCTTCAAAAGAACGGAAAAAAACGTTTTTGGACAAACAAGACTTCCGAGCCAGGAGTAAACATACTTTTTCCTTCCTGCTCCAATGAATAACTTTTTGTTCTGAGCTGTTCTAAGCCTAAAAAACATAGTTCTGCATTATGAATCTCCTATCACCAGCGGTTCTCTCAAAAATCGATGTTTTTACTGTATCGACAAGAGTAAATATAGCCTTCCTTCTTTGTCCCAATGGCTAACTTTTTATTTTGAGCTGTTCTAAGCCTAGAAAACATAATTCTGCAGTATGAATCTCTTATCACTAGCGGTTCTTCAATAAATCGATGTTTTTACTATATCGACAGGAGTAAACATAGCCTTCCTCTTCTGTTCCAATGGCTAACTTTTTGTTCTGAGCTGTTCTAAGCCTAGAAAACATAGTCCTGCATTATGAGTCTCCCATCGCCACCGGTTCTCCCAAAATCGATATTTTTACTGTATGGACAAGAGTAAATATAGTTTTTCTCTTTTGTTCCATATAGCTAACTTTTTGTTCTGACCGTAGAGTAGTCATCGTTTTCATTACGAAAATAAGAAGGAAATTATTAATGGATGTGTTTGACAAGGATCTTATGTCATGGAACGATACGCCAATAAACGTATATACCTATAAAATCTACGTGGCTTTTTCCTAACGAAAACGAGAACAAACATATAAGTTATATTTAGGAGTACCTTTTTATAATAAAATATTAATAGCATTTAATAATTATAATAATAAAATAAGTCATATATTTGCCAAGATTTTGATGTAATGTATTTTAAAACAGTTTTTCTACTCCCGTGTATAAAGTTCCACTACACACATCAATATTTATACGTGAACTACTATTTCACACACCAGTGCGTGAAATGCAATGTAATCGTTATGGGATTTACTTCACACATACTTGCCACAAGAGACCATTCATAATTTGCTTCTTATTTTTGCAATTAAAACGATGACTACTATATGGTCAGAACAAAAAGGTAGCTATATGGAACAAAAGAGAAAAACTATATTTACTCTTGTCCATACAGTAAAAACCTCGATTTTGGGAGAACCGATGGTGATGGGAGGCTCATAATGCAGAACTATGTTTTTTAAACTTAGAACAGGTCAGAACAAAAAGATAGCCATTGAAACAAAAAAGGAAGGTTATGTTTACTCTTGTCGATCCAGTATAAACATCGATTTTTGGGAGAACCGCTGGTGATAGGAGATTCATACTGCAGAACTATGTTTTCTAGGCTTAGAACAGCTCAGAACAAAAAGCTATCCATTTTAGCAAGAAGGAAAAAGTATGTTTACTCTTGGCTCGGCAGTCTTGTTTGTTCCATAATGTTTTTTTCTCGGCTCGGAAGTCTTGTTTGTCCAAAAACGTTTTTTTTTCCGTTGTTTTGAAGAATCGTTTAGATACGGAATTGTCCTTTTGGAACAATGTTTGGAACAACTAGAGCAATCTTAATCGACGGCCAAAATTTCGATTTTTGAAAAATGGGGTGCCAGCAAAAAAAATGTTTTTTGACGTTTTTTTGAAGAATCGTTTAGATACGGAATTGTCCTTTTGGAACATTATTTGGAACAACTAGAACAATGTTAAGCGTTGGCCAAAACCGCGATTTTTGATAAATGTAGTGCCAGTAATAAAATGGATTTTTCCAAATTTTCGAGGAATCTTTTGGAATAAAATAATGTGGAATTGGAACAATGCGGTACAAGATTAGAACAATTTGAAACAACTTTCAAAATCATGTTTTTTGAAAAATGGGGTGCTAACTTCACACAAACCTACTGTTCGTCAAATACTGTTTCCATGTATTAGGTATTGAGATACATTTATTTTTTTAAGTTTTATAATTTAGTTATTCATTACTACGTTAATTTACTTTGCTTACGTTAAAGAGCAATTATTTTTAACCTTAGACCTTAAATTTAACTTAAGACGTTAAATTGTCTTGAACAATGAATTCTTTAAGTGGTAAAAAAAAGGCTGCAATGAAAGACGGGTTTGAATCTTTACTAAATAAGCCTGATGTGAAAGAGAACAGTTCTTTGATTACCCGTGAAAAATTACATTAATAAAAATACTTCAAGTATTCAAGTGGTAGTACCTACTATCCAACAGGATCTGTTTTCAATTTTATTGTTTTCGAAAATATGTATGTTTTGTCTTCTGACATAAAAAAATGATTCAATTTCTACCTTTGACTTAAATACCGTTACCTATGGTACGGATTCTGCTTCTTTATTGGCAATTTGTTGTTTAGCCGAGATATGTATTTCAATTGAGGACTCATATCGTCGGTTCTCCAAGACAATTTAAGATGACTTGTATATAAACGATCTCTTCACAGCCGGTGATGAGCTTACAGATACGCAAATTATCTGCAGGACACTTCCAAATTGTTTTTCGAAAGTGGTTTTGAACTCGGAAAGTAGATTTCAAATGATTCACAAGTTTTTTACAGCACCAGCCCTCGTAACATTCATTCAAAAATTCATGAATCTGAGTCCTATGAACACAGCAAAAGTCTTGGTCTTGCATGGTTATTTCAATCCGGTCAGTTGCGATATTCAATTTCAGATCCGCTATACCAGTTATTTCATAAATATTGGATCGTTTAAATCTTCTTAGTCCTTGTACTATATCCACCAAAATTTGTATGCAAACCCTTTGAATGGAGAAGATCTCATGGGATTTCATGAGATGATCCAATTTCTGCTGCTCTGCAAGCAAATTGGTTTTCTTTTCGACAAAAACGTGTTGCATTAAACAAGCATGCAATTCTACGTCATGCTGTCTGTCATAATTCCGTGCATGTACAGATATATCGCTTTCTGACGTTTAGGTATATGCATCTATCTATTTACGTTGTATTGACTCTCAAGGTCAAGTTTTCGTTCGGCTTTTTGTGCGAAAGCCAAGGTTGCACCCTTAAAGCTTCTCATAATTCCACAACTAAAGCTTTGTGCTGCCGCACTGCTGGCTAATCTTGCGGCTCAAGTTACAGAGGTCGTAAATATGGACCTTGATCGTTCTGTTCTTTGGTCTAATTCTACAGTTGTTTTGGGTTGACTAAAAGTTCCACTTATTTAACTTAAAACTTCGGTCTGTAATAGAGTCGCAGATACACAATTTTTCACTGCCCATGCCACGCGAGCCGCATGTGCTTACTAAAACTAATTCTTCTGATACGCTTTCTAGAGGTGTTTCCCCACTTCAGTTATTAGAATCCAGCCTGGTGGAACGGTCTTCTTAGCTACACAGCTCTGAAAGTTTATGACCTTACCTTACATATCGTATTCCTAATCTACCAGATTTAAAGAATGTTTAGTATTGTCACCATGAGGTTAAGATTAAACCTTTTTCATGGGGCAAATTTTCTAATTTGATTAAACTTAAAAAAGATACTGGTTACTGCTTTAGATTCATAAATAATAGTTGAAAACCCTTTTATATAGCAATTTAAGCTCTCTCAATAGACGAAAAGATAATGCTTTTGCATGGTTAGTTAAAGCATCCCAACGTGAATCTGTTTATGAAGAAATAAGACGCTTACAGAAGGGCACTTCCATACTAAAGTCAAGCTCTGTTTCAAGATTAGCTTCCTTTCTTGACCCTAACGGTGTTATACGACGTGTAAAGTCTTACAAGCATTATCTACGCAGTCTTACAGTCTGTGCTTCTTACTTATAAAGAATTTTTCACCATGTTAGCACAGGTGATAACTATAATAAATTCAACATATTTATCTCCACTGTCAGCTGATCCTATCGATTTTCTTCCATTAACTGCTAGTCATTTCCTCATTTGCCGTTCAATAATATCTGCTCCTGGCCCTCTTCTAAACAACATTAATAAATCCAGGTTTGATGCTTTTCAACAAATGCAGCTCCTTCAGCAACAGATATGGACTCGTTAGGAGGAAGAATAAATATATACGCACGCTCGCACGCACGCACTCGAGCATGCCCGCGGGTACGCACGCGCGTACGCACTCACGCGCGCAACCACTCACGTCAAGTACGCACGCACACACACACGCACGCGCGCACTCACCCACTAACCCATCCATCCACCCACTGACAAATCCATTATTATGTTTTGGTAATAATACGTGTTCCATTCAATTTACTCTTTACTTCAAATCTTAACAACATCGACAAAACCAATTCATACGTCAATGTTAAGATGGTCCGACTTTATTTAATTTCCATAAGTACATACCGAAAATATTCAGCTGTCGAAGGGTTCTACAATTTATTTAACTTCAAATTTTACGTGAAATTATACGTAAAGCAGGTACCGAAAATGAGAGTCATCATTTTGAAAATTATTGCTGAATTTTTATAATACTAATAGGTGAATTTTCACGCATTTGGTGTTCATTACGTTACCTACAAATGAGTAAACTTATTTTTATATCACCCGGTACACTAAAACGGTTCTTAATAGATTATAACAATGATTGGAAATAAGTCCGAATCTTTGAATGCGTTAAAAATAAAAAACTAGTACATTTTTTTTAAAATGGCAGCGATAAATTTGTACAAATTGCTTTAGAAACTCGGTTATGCTAGACATCTTCTAACTCTAGTTATTTACTGTTCCTCCATATTTCTGAAACACAAACTTCTGAAATATTGATTCTTATAAAGTTGAACAATGATGATTTAGGTGTCTATTTAGGATGTTATATGCATTTGTTATGTTACAACATATATTTTTATAAACTTGATTAAGTAGCCGTTGGGTTTGCTTTTGGTTCAAACGCTTTTGCTAGTTTCTCATCAATTTCTTAAAAGACATTTCCAGTATAGAAATGCTTATTAAAACAGCCCTCACGCATTAGTGAAATTAAAAGAGTGCTTCTGCGGAAGCTTTGGGTGCGAGATAAACAACTTACACCTCCAGTGGTAAACAAATTTAGGGCTTTTTGCAGAAGCTTTAGAAGATTGCGCATCAACTTAATATGTCCCAAAGGAAAGTCGGAGAAAACGTTCATTTTATTACAGATCCTTAGAGATAGCGGAGGAAAAATAACTAACTTTCACAATGTTCATTATTGAGTGCTGCTAACAGTAATTCTGTTAATGGAAGCTGATAATAGTTTAATATCAACTTAATGCAATTATATAAGGTGTCGCTACTGAAGTGTTAACTGATCTGAACTCGTGAGTTTAAAGGAGAGACGAATCCCCGAATAAAATTTCCAAATTTATTAAAATAGCTTTTTTAAATGCAACACAATAATAAACCACTAAAATATTAAGTTATCTTGTTGTCTATTCCAATTGCGAAAACGTAATTTGAAAATTCTCTAAGAGATGTAAAGAAAAGCTAAACAATTTTATCTTTACCATCATTAGGTCTTCAGTTCCGGAACTGGTTAGACGTGTACCTCCATTGTTTTCTATTCTGAGCTAACCTACACATTTCCTTGAAATTCCCACTGTCTGCATCTTTCACTATATGGGAGCAATAGACTGATATAGGTCTACCTCCACCTCTCTTTTTTCCTATCTCTGCTTGCAATATATCTCGCACTACTCCCTAAATGCCTTAGAACATGTCTTGCCCTTCTATTTCTCTTACTTTTTTGTTTTCCATAAATATCTTTACTATTTTTAGAACCTCTTTGTTATTAACTTCGTCAGTTCAGGCTAACATCATCATACATCTGAAGCACAATATTCCAAAAGGCTTCTATCTTTTTCCTGTCTGCTTCTCCTATACTGTCCCTATTTCATAGCAGTAATGTATGTGCTGTGTTCCACACATATGCTTTCAACAATCTTTCCTTGTTTCTATGTTTGTTGTCTTGGAACATAGCTGTTGCTCTTTCTTGTTAGATACAGTTCGGTTCCTCTTCTATTGTTTTCTAAATATATACCATATTTCACCGATATTCAGTGGTATTTGAAGGGGTTAAGAAACCTGCGGCTACCAAGATTGTCCAAGTTTCACAGCCGTGCAGTACAGTGCTCCACACATATACTTTCAGCAATCTTTCCCTTGTAATGATTATTGTCTTTGAACACAGTAGTTGCTGTTTCGTGTTAAATGTAGCACAACCTTGTGGTAATCTTTGTTTTATATCAGTTGCGCTTTTGACATCTCATGTTATATGGCTTCTCAGGTAGCAGAAATCATTAACCTCTTGTAAGTTCTCGTTTCATATTTGTATTCTAGTTCGTAATGTATTGTCCCGTCCTTTACATACTAATACTTTGGTTTTATTTTTGTTAATTTGTATACCGTATCTCTTTGTTAGAACTGTTTCCATTAAATCAAAAGCTGCTTCTAACTCCTTCTTGCTAGATTATCAGGCAGCGAATCTGGATTCAACCCCCAACGAATATTTCATTTGACAATGATTGGAAGTGAATTTGAAATGTTTGTTTTTTTAGTAGTGTCCCGATTAGGATCCAATTCCATAGCATTTTATAGCTATTTATCTTTGTTATAAATATTATTATTATTCCATTTCGAATGGACCTGCACCTTGACGAAGTTCTAAATTAATAGAACAGGTGAAATGGCTTGCGTGTTCTAATGAGCTAAAGAGCAAAACTACAGGTCTAACCAAAGTAGTAGGGTCGTTAGTGAGGAACCAGACTAAGACAGGTCCCCGAAAGAGGGCAGCGGCTCTTTCGGTACTTAGATTGGCAGAGACCATAGGGGTCGGTATAGCAGTCTAAGACACACTACCGCGATGTGGAAGGCAACGGGAAACCACCACATTATCTCCCAAGTACACAGCGTACTTAAATTGTAATGAACATGATGGCATTCTCTGGGGTAAAAAATTCCAGAGTTAAAATAGTCCCTCATTCGGATCTCCGGGAGGGGACTACTTCGGAGGATGCGATCGGAAAGAGAGTCGGAAACATTCTGCGAGTCGGAGCGTGGAATGTTAGAAGTATGAAGCAAGTAGGTAAGCTAGAGAACCTAAAAATCGAAATGAATAGGTTATCACTAGACATAGTAGGGATTAGCGAAGTTCGGTGGCCAGAGGCGGGGGATTTTTGGAGTGGAGACTTCAGGGTAATTCATACAGGAGCAGAGGAAGGAAATTTGGGTGTGGGGATAGTTATGCGGAAAAAGATAGGATACTGCGTAGAAAATTACTTACAAAAGAACGAAAGAGTACTCATGGTTAGATTAGAATCTAAACAGGTAAACACAGTAATAATACAAGTATACATGCCCACCTCTAGCTACAGTGACGAAGAGGTAAAAGCCGTCTACAAAGATATCGAAGACATATTAAGATACGTAAAAGGACATGAAAATTTAATAATTACGGGGGATTTTAATGCCGTGGTAGGTGAAGGTAGGAAAGGAGCGGTAGTGGGTCATTTGGTTTAGGCACGAGAAACGACAGGGGAAATAGGCTGGTAGAATTTTGTGAGAAGAACAATTTAATTATCACAAACACATTATTTCAACATCATGCTAGAAGACGATATACGTGGAAGATGCCAGGAGACATAGGAAGATATCAAATAGATTACATTCTTGTTAGACAACGGTTTAGGAATCAAGTAAAAGACTGTAGAAGCTACCCAGAAGCAGATATAGATACTGACCACAACATCGTAATTATGAAGGCCGCACTTAAATTTAAGAATATGAAGAAAAGGACCCATTTCGAATGGACCTGCACCTTGCCGAAGTTCTAAATTACTAGAACAGGTGAAATGGCTTGCGTGTTCTAATGAGCTAAAGAGTCAAACTACAGGTCCAACCAAAGTAGTAGGGTCGTTAGTGAGGAACCAGACTAAGACAGGTTCCCGAAAGAGGGCAGCGGCTCTTTCGGTACTTAGATTGGCAGAGACCATAGGGGTCGGTATGGCAGTCTAAGACACACTACCGCGATGTGGAAGGTAACGGGAAACCACCACATTATCTCCCAAGTACACAGCGTACTTAAATTGTAACAACTACTGTGCTCAAAGACCACAAACATAGAAACAAGGAAAAAATTGCTTAAAACATATGTGTGGAGCACAGCACTGTACGGCTGTGAAGCCTGGACAGTAAGAGAAGCGGACAAGAAAAAGGTAGAAGCCTTTGAAATGTGGTGTTACAGGCGTATGATGAAGATATCATGGACAGACAAAGTTAAGAACGAAGAGGTACTAAAAATGGTAGGGGAAGAAAGAAATATGTGGAAAACGGTAAACAATAGGAGAGATAGGATGATAGGCAACATACTACGGCATGAGGGAATAGTGCGGAATATTTTAGAAGCAGAGATAGGAAAAAAGAGAAGAAGAGGCCGACCTAGATTAGACTACTGCACACAGATAGTAAAAGATGTAGGCTGTAGAGGTTTCAGGGAGATGTGTAGGGTAGCCCAGAATAGAAATCAATGGAGGTACGCATCCAACCAATCCCAAGATGGATAAACTAATGACGAAAAGATAACTGTGCTTAAACATGATGATTATTATAAGTAACTACAAGAATTGGTTGGGCAATATTCTCGAATAATGTTAAGTGTGTGAAAGGATTTACTGGAAAACCATTATTTCGGCAAATGTCTAAGTGTTGGGGGATCTTGGTAGCCACAGGTTGCTTAACCTCCTTCACTGAATCTCGGTAAAATAGGGTATAAAATTAGAAAACAATAGAAAGGGAACGAGCTGAATACACATACTCCTGAAAAAGAAAACAAGAAAAGAAGAAACCACCAAAAACGCAAAATCAAAGTAGCTGCTTATATAACCCTACATAAAAATAACTGTGTTGCAAACGAATCCGTGACTTTCAGTAAACAATGGATTCCATTACTAAAAGAAATAACAAAAGAAATAACAAATGAAAATCAAATGCCCACAATATCTAGGTAGCATTTCAAGTTTTTCCTGGGTTTTCCTTGCAATATTAACATGAAATACAGCCTACATACATGATTTCTATTTATACATAAAATAACTAATTACATAAAAATAAGCATATTAACAATCCTTGTAAAACAGCATTGGTATCTGACAAGTATAAATCCACAATAAGGTTACCTCAAAACCATATACAATCTCCGTTGAACAATATTGGTATCTGACAAGTGTAAACCCGCCATAGGGTCGCCTGAGATCCATATACAATCTTCATAGAACAACATTGGTATCTGACAAGTGTAAACCCGCCATAGAGTAGCCTCAGAACCATGTTAAAAGCTACCAAAGAGGTAACTTAAATCATAATAAATTTTCCTCCTCAAAATAAATATAAAAAACGACTACTTAAGCCTTTCAATAATGCAATCGCACACTTCTTTAATAACCATCCTCTCAATTGTATAAATAGAAACATGTTAAAAAATGTTTTCCAATTCCAAGTTATTGAATTTATATACAATTTACCAATAAAAATTAATCAGCTGATTTCACGTTAAGCGTATTGGCTACCTAAAGAAAGCCGATCCCAGGTCGCAACACAAATTGAAGGCAATCATTCTGTTAAACTTTAAAAATTTTTGCTTAGTATACTCAAACCAAATATTTCAAACATCAATAAATCAAAGTCACCTTCAATTTATGTCATAAATGTCAAACTTGAAGTTTTTATTATTATTTTGACAACGATCCTAGGTCATGGATCGAAACGTAAATAAAGTTGATTTTAAAAACTATGAGTGGTTTAATTTCCAAAGAAGATTAACCTGAATACACATGCTGTGTGAGAATTTCAGGGAACTATGTAGGCTAGCTCAGAATATAAATAAGTGCAGGTACGTGTCCAACCAGTTTTGAGACGGAAAACCTAATGGCTGCGAAATACCTGCAACTAATGTTGACTGTGCGAAAAGATAAATTGGAAAATATATTAAATCGCCAAATGGTTAAGTGTTGGGAGAACTTGGCAGCAACAGACTGCTTACCTCCCTTCACAACCATTGAAGGTCGGAGAAATAGGGCATATAACTGTAAAACAATAGAAAGTGATTGAACTGCATCTAACAAGATAGAACATCCCCTATGAAAAAAGACGACAAACAGAATAAGAAAAAACTGTTGAAAGCATATGTGTGGAGCACAGCACAGTATACCTATGAAATACGGGAAGTCTGAAACGCAGACAGAAAAACGGTAGCAGCCTTTTGAAATGATGTGCTTCAGATGAATGAGGACGATAGCATGGACGGACAAAGATAATAACAAATAAGTTACAGAAATAGTAGGGGAACAAGGATATCTGGGGAAAAAGAGAAATAGTAGGGCGGAATACGTTCTAAGGCATTTTTGGGGAATAGTATGTGATATATTACAAGCAGAGATAGAAAAAAAGAGGTAGATGTAGACCTAGATCAGACAGTTATAGATGCAAACTGTGCATATTTCAGGAAAATCTGTAGGTTAGTTCAGAATAGGGAACAATGATGGTACGCGTCTAACCAGTTCTAGGACTGAAGACCTAATGATGATGATGAAAAAAAGGAGCGGAAAAAGGCACTTGGACTTAGAGAAACTAAAAGATAAAGATATTCAAGAAAGATTCGAAAAAAAGTCAAATGAATTGCTCAAAGATATCGGGAAAATATTTGATACTAAGGAAGTAGAAACAGTATGGAATAACATTAAATCCAGCCTAGACATGGCGGCCAGAGATATTCTGGGCTATACACAAAAAGAAAATAAGAAACCATGGATAACAAAGGATCTCCTGAATTTAATAGAAGAAAGACGAAAATACAAAAATAAATCAGACGAAACAGGAAAACAGAGATACAAAGCCATAAAACGGGAAATTATTCGAAAATGCAGGAAAGCTAAAGAACAGTGGATTGAACGAAGATGGAAATAGGAAAGATAGACGAAGCATACAAATTAATTAGAATGAATTTCAGGGATATAAAACCGTACAGCAAAAATATAAAGGACGCACAAGGAAACGTCATTATAGAAAACGTAGAGAAAGTGGGTAGATGGCAAGAATATATAGGGAATTTATATGCAGGAGAGGAACTAACTGCATTAGAACAAGAATCAGACATTGAAAATGAGGACTTGGGATATCCTATACTTAGAGATGAGTTTGAATTAGCATTAAAGAGTCTGAAAAATGGTAAAGCGCCGGGTACAGATAAGGTGCAAGCAGAAACGCTAAAAGCCGCTGGACAAGCAGTAACAGAACGTCTCTTCCAACTTGTAAGCTATATGTATGAGACAGGCGAGATACCCAAAGATTTCAAACGTAGCATCATAGTAACTATATCAAAAAAGAAATGTGCGGATAGATGTGAAAATTTTCGAACAATAAGTTTGACAGCACACGTGTCAAAAAAATTAACTAGAATTGTGTAAAGACGAATGGAAAAACGGGCGGAAGAAATACTAGGAGAAGACCAATTTGGGTTTAGGCGGAACAGGGGAACACGGGAGGCTATTTTAGCTCTGAGAGTGATAATGGAGAAAACAATAGAAAAAGGGAAAAGCGTGTATATAGGGTTTGTAGATTTGAAAAAAGCTTTCGACAATGTAAAATGGAAAAAAATGTTTGAAATACTCAAATAGATTGGAATGAGTTATAGGGATAGACGAATAGTACATAGCTTATACAAAGAGCAAACAGCAGTAATAGAATTAGAGCAGGAACGTAGAGAAGTAAACATTAGGAAAGGGGTGAGACAGGGATGTGCCCTATCCCCATTGATTTTTAACTTGTACATAGAAGAGGCAATGAATACCGTCAAATGCAGAAAGACATTTGGAATTACTATGCAAAGACAAAAAATTGATATGCTTAGATTTGCAGATGATATAGCAGTATTAGCGTCTAGCAAAGAAGAGTTAGAATCTGCTCTTAATGAAATGGAAACGGTTCTAACAGAGAGATACGGTATGAAAATTAACAAAACTAAAACTAAAGTTCTAGTATGCAAAGATGGGGAAAATAAATCAAAAACAAGAATACAAGTATGTAACACGAACTTACAATAGGTTAAGGATTTCTGCTACCTAGGAAGCCAAATAACGCAAGATGGGAAAAGCACAAAAGATATAAAACAAAGATTAGCACAAAGTCGTGCTACATTTAACAAGAGAAAGCAACTACTGTGCTCAAAGACCACAAACATAGAAACAAGGAAAAGATTGCTTAAAACATATGTGTGGAGCACAGCACTGTACGGATGTGAAGCCTGGACAAAGTTAAGAACGAAGAGGTACTAAAAATGGTAGGGGAAGAAAGAAATATGTGGAAAACGTAAAAAATAGGAGAGATAGTATGATAGGCCACATACTACGGCATGGGGGAATAGTGCGGAATATATTATTGGCAGAGATCGGAAAAAAGAGAAGAAGAGGCAGACCTAGGTTAGACTACTGCACACAGATAGTAAAAGATGTAGGCTGTAGGGGTTTCAGGGAGATGTGTAGGCTAGCCCAGAATAGAAATCAATGGAGGTACGCATCCAACCAATCCCAAGATGGATAAACTAATGACGAAAAAAATAACTGTGTTTAAACATGATGATTATTATAAGTAACTACAAGAATTGGTTGGGCAATATTCTCGAATAATATTAAGTGTGAAAGTATTTACTGGAAAACCATTATTTCGGCAAACGTCTAAGTGTTGGGGGATCTTGGTAGCCACAGGTTGCTTAACCCCCTTCACTGAATCTCGGTGAAATAGGGCATAAAATTAGAAAACAATAGAAGGGGAACGAGCTGTATACACATGCTGTGTGAGAATTTCAGGAAACTATGTAGGCTAGCTCAGAATATAAATAAGTGCAGGTACGTGTCCAACCAGTTTTGAGACGGAAAACCTAATGACGAAAAAATAAGCACCGATAAATCTGATGATTAGTATAAACAACTAGTTGTTGGTTGCGAAATATCTGCAACTAATGTTGACTGTGCGAAAAGATATATTGGAAAATATATTAAATCGTTAAGTGTTGGGGGAACTTGGCAGCCACAGGCTGCTAACCTCCCTTCACAACCACTGAAGGTAGGAAAAATAGGGTATATAACTGTAAAACAATAGAAGGTGGCCGAACTGTATCTAACAAGAAAGAACAGCACCTATGAGGAAAGACAACAAACATAGAACAAAAAGAAAATTGTTGAAAGCATATGTGTGGAGCACAGCACAGTATGCCTATGAAATACGGGCAGTCTGAAACGCAGACAGAAAAACGGTAGCAGCCTTTTGAAATACTGTGCTTCAGATGTATGAGGACGATAGCATGCACAAACAAAGATAATAACAAATAGGTTATAGAAATAGTAGGGGAACAAGGATATCTGGGGAAAAAGAGAAATAGAAGGGCGGAATACGTTCTAAAGCATTTTGGGGAATAGTATGGGATATATTACAAGCAGAGATAGGAAAAAAGAGGTAGATGTAGACCTAGATCAGATAGTGATAGATGCAGACTGTGCAAATTTCAGGGAAATCTGTAGATTAGTTTAGAATAGGAAACAATGATGGTACGCGTCTAACCAGTTCCAGGACTGAAGACCTAATGATGATGATATTATTATTATTATTTTTATTAAGGTTATACAGCATCGACTACTAGGCAATTAGCTGCCATAATTATTATTATTATTATTATTATTATTGATATTATTCAGTAATAGTTTTCCAATTACGTTTTTCGCACAATCAAAATTTCTTGAGATTATTGCAAAACCAACACCTGCAGTTGTTTATAATAATCATCAGGTGTAAGTGCATTACTTTTTCCATTGCACTAGTCTTGCACTAGTTGTACGCATACCTCTACTAATTTCTATTCTGAACTAGCCTACGCTTTTCTGTGAAATTCCCACAGCCTACATCTTTCGCTATCTGTATGCAATATTCATAGGTCTACCTCTACCTCACTTTTTTCCTATATCTGCTCCTAATATATTTCGCACCATTACCTCATGCCTTAATATGTGACCTATCATCCTATATCTCTTATTCTTTACTGTTTTCCGTATATTTCTTTCTTCTCCTACGATTTATAGAACCTCTTTGTTCTTAACTTTGTCTGTTTATGATATCTTCATCATACTTATGTAGCATCATATTTCAAAAGCTTCTACCCTTTTCGTCTCAGTTTCTCCTACTCAACCAAATTTCACGACCGTACAGTGCTGTGCTTCACATGCAATCTTTGGCTTGTTTCTATGTTTGTTGTCTTTGAACACAGTAACTTCATTTTTCTGTTAAATGCAGTATGGCCCTATTCTAATCTTTGTTTTATATCTTTTACAATCTCCCGTCTTTCATTATTCGACTTCCTATGCAACAGAAATCCTTAACCTCTTGTTTTCTATTTGTATTCTGGTTTTTGACTTATTTTCCCCTCCTTTACATACCAGTACTTCAGTTCAATTTTTTTTATTTGCATACCATATATATATATATATATATATATATATATATATCACTATTAGTCCTGTTTACATTTCATTAACAGCTGCTTCTAACTTTTCCTTGCTAAATGCTAATACCACTGTATCATCTGCAAATCTAAGCATATAAATCTTTTGAACCTGCATAATAATTCCAAATGTGTTTCTACATTTGACAGTACTCATTGCTTCTTCGACGTACAAGTTAAATATTAACCGGAATAGGGCACATCCCTGTCTCACCCCTTTCCTAATATTTACTTCTCTACGTTCCTGTTGTAATTCTATTAGCGCTGTTTGTTGTTTGCAAAAGCTATGTACTATCCGTCTATCCCTAAAATTCGTTCCAATCTTTTTGAGTATTTCGAACATTTTTTTCCATTTTACATTGTCGAATGCTTTTTCCAGATTTACAAACCCTATATACACACTATCCCCTTTATCTATTGTCTTCTCGATTATCACACTCAGAGCTAAAATAGCCTCCTGTGTTCCCCTGTTTTGCCTAAATCCAAATTGATCTTCTCCTAGTATTTCTTCAACGCGTCTTTGTACAATTCTAGTTAATATTTTTAACACGTGTGCTGTCAAACTTATTGTTCGAAAATTTTCACATCTATCCGCGCCTCTCGTTTTTTGTATAGTGACTATGATGTTACGTTTGAAATTTTGGGTATCTCGTCTGTCTCATACATATATCTTACAAGCTAGAAGAAATGTTCTGTTACTGCTTGTACGGCGACTTTTAAAGTTTCTGCTTGCATCTTATCTATATCCGGTGCCATACCATTTTTCAGACCTTGTAATGCTAATTCAAACTCATTTCCAAGTCATCCTTTTCAATGTCAGATTCTTGTTCTAGTCCTGCTAGTTCCCGTACTGCATATACGTGAAATTTACTATATATTATTGCCATCTAACCACTTTCTTTACATTTTGTATAAATGATGATTCATACCGCGCCCCTTATATTTTTGCTAAACGGTTTTATATCCCTAAAATTCATTCTAATTAGTGTGTATGCTTCATGTCTTTCCTATATCCATCTTAGTTTGTACCTATTTGCATTTTTCATCAATCCATTGCTCATTAGCTTTCCTAAATTTGCGAATAATTTCCCATTTTATGGATTTGTATCTCTGTGTTCCAGCTTCACCCGGTCTGGTATTTTCGTCTCTCTTCTATTAAATTTAGGATATCCTCTGTTATCCATAGTTTCTTATTGTCTTTTTGTGTATACCTTAAAATATTTCTGACTGCCATGTCTAAGCTGGATTTAATGCTATTCCATTCTGTTTCTACTTCCTTAGTATCAGAAATTTTCTCGATATCTTTCAGAAATTCATTTGACTTTTTCAAATCTTTCGTGGATATCTATATCGTTAGTTACTCAAAATGAAAGTGCCCTATTCCGTTCCTATTTTTCAAATTTTTAAATTTAATGACGGCCTTCATAATTGCGATGTTGTGATCAGTATCCATATCTGTTTCTGGGTAGCTTGTACAGTCCTTTACTTGATTCTTAAACCGTTGTCCAATAAGAATGTAATCTGCTTGATATCTTTCTATATCTCCTGGCATCTTCCACGTGTATCGTTTCTAGCATGATGTTGAAATAATGTGTTTGTAATGGTTAAATCGATTTTCTAGCAAAACTCTATCACCCGAATTTCCCTGTCGTTTCTCGTGCCCAAACCAAATAAACCTACTAATGCTCCTCCCTTACGCTCACCTACCACTGTATTAAAATCCCCCGTAATTATTAAATTTCCTGCTTTTACGCAATTTCCGATATCTTTGAAAATCGCTTCTACCTTTTCCTCACTGAAGTTAGAGGTGGGCATGTATACCTGTATTTTTAATGTATTTACCGGTTTAGATTCTAATTTAACCAGGAGTACTCTTTTGGACGTTTGTAAGTAGTTTACTATACAGTGTTCTTCGAATAACTATCCCCACACCCGAATTTCCTTCCTCTGATTCTGTCCGAATTACTCTAAAGTCTCTACTCCAAAAATCCTCCGCCTCTAAACACTGAACTTCCGCTGTCCCCTACTATGTCTAATGCAAACCTATTCATTTTAAGTTTCAAGTTTTCTAGCTTACGTACTTGCTTTATACTTCTGACATTCCACGCTCCGACTCGCAAAATGTTCCCGACTCTTTTTCTAAACTTTCCGATCACATTCTCCAAAGTAGTCCCTTCCCGGAGATCCAATCGGGAACTATTTTAACACTAAAGACCCCCACTCTAATTTGGTTAAACCTATAGTTCGGTTGCTTAGATGACTGGAACACGCAAACCATTTTACCCGTTCTAGTAATCTAGAACTTCTTCAAACTGTAGGTCTATTTATAACGGAACCAGTTTTATATAATAATAAATTGTTAAGAGAGTTACATATTCTTTATAGTAATATGAATTAAAAATTAAACGTAATAATTATTTTTCTAGAAATAGAATGATACATTGTATTATGGAATTTAATGTAATAAATGTCAACCGAGTTCATACTAGGAATAAAATAAGAGACAATTCCTTTGTAGCACAGGCGCAAGTTGATACAATTAGGCAAGAAATAATGAACTGCTACCAAGCAAACATATTTATAATTAACTAGAGATAAAGACCTTGTATGATTATTAAGAAACAGGATTAAGCAATTTTGCAGTGTCTCACAGAACGATGTGAGACTAGAGACTCTATGTTAAATGTAAGAAGCTCTACCAGCCAGTTAGTCTTCGAATCTCATAACTTTAGCCTTGTTAGAATTCAAGCTGCTCGCCATTAATTATAAATCATTAAAAATTGTAACTTGTATTAATTTAATTCAGTTTAACTTGTATTTAAAGAATATAAGTGTTCAAATGGTTTGTGAGTAAAACAAGTCTGTTGGTAATTGAAATAATAAAATTAATTTTGATGGTTGCAGTTCTTGAATAAAACTTAAAAAAAAACGCTTCCTAAGACCCAAAATTTATCTAGTGCCACCAGAAGAACTAGTACTACTTGACAAATATTATTTTTCTCTGGATAAGCATAGGAATGCGATGCTGTTATCAATCACACGAGAAACAACGTCGTCAGTTGTGTTGCAGGTTTCGAAATACATTCACTTCCAGCAAGTGGCGAAAGAATATTTCGGTTTCGCTAACGATAACCCATTGTTCCTCAGGTGATAGGGCACATCATCATACTCCAATATTCACACAGCATAGAAACATGACTCATTAACTAGTCTAATAACCAAATCAGTAAAAACCCATTGTAGTTTGTCGCACAAGCACATGTTTGATGAAACAAAGGCGAAACAGACTATCATCACTAGTTTGTTAGAAATATAACTGTATGACGTCAGAATAATAACTGACGCTGATATATTGTATTCTGGTGATCGAGGACATCATCATACTCCAATGCCCGGCTGGAGTAGAAATAGAACTCATGCACGAGGAAAATTCCGTATTTGGAAACACACGAAGATATCATCGAAATGTTCGTAATACAATGCTTTTAAGTAACTAATTATTTCTTATGATAACCAAGAGAAATTTTAAAAATGACAATACAAGAGAAGGACTCTTAAACAAAAAAAAATTTAATTAGAACGACTCTTAACAGCAAAAGATGATATGGAAGCGTTTAAAAATAGAATCTTTAGTGTCCAATTTTTGATTTATTAACATGAAAAAACGCGTAGATTGTAAAAGGGAATGTTTTGAAAAGCAATAAAATTATTTTTTAATTCTGTTTTCTTCTATTCCAGAATTTTAACAGAGTTGCTTTATTAAAAAACAAGCTATCAAAGACATTATTGTATTTACACAAGATTATTTGAAATTTTGGAAACGCAGAAAGTATTCAAAATCATCAAAAGTAATTTTAAAATAGAAAAATTTAATCTAATAAAGTTTCTAGTTACTGGATAAGAAATATGAAAGGATTTCAGAAATAAGAACACTGCATGTAAGAATTCATTTTGCGTTCTATAGAATTTCTTTACCGAGCACCCTCTTCATTTGAGTTCGGCCAACAACTGACTAATGATGATTTCGAACTTTTGCATTTTCAGCTTCTTCTACATCACAAACTGATATTGAGAACGTAGCTTTGCAACAAGACACTTATTGGATTCATTGGGATAGTAAGTCTGCTGGTCCAGAAAAAAACTTTCTTGCATACAATGCTTTACTGCAAAACTCCTATCAACTTAATTAGGCATATGTATAGACGTTCAAAACTAATGTTCCACGACTTTTCTTGACGATGCACTTTACGAAAGCTTACCTTCGCGGTAAACGGTGATGAAATGGGTCGATGCAGGTTAGAAGTTGAAAATAAGCGCAACGTAGCTGTAAGAAAAATACAATAAGGATTGATGTTACTGCTGGGACAACAAAAGCTATAAAATATGTGAACTTACTTTCGCGCGGGCGAAGGTATTTTCAATGCACCTGTGGGTGGAATTATTGTCGTTGTGACAGTTTAGATGGTTTCGAATTTGGATAGTTTACCTCACATTAATTTGGAATTTTGGGCTGCATTTGGTTAAAGGTAGCTGTTGCTTGAAGGCCAAAAATGGAAATATTTAAACATTGAAACACTGAAGGTATTTGGACAACCTGAAAGTTTTGAAAACTGTGAGTAGAATGAGCTTTTACGTTTATATTGCTTATTTTATGTATATGTGGATTTTGTATTTAAATAGATTAGTATTTATAAATAAGAAATTAATTGAACATGGAAGTCATTATTCTACTGTTAATGATTTACCGACGGAACGAGTGTTGATTAAATTTAAAGCATAATGTTATCATTTTAAATATTAAGAAATATGTACGCATCGATTTTGTAAATTATTTGGAATGGACATTGAAATGATGCAAGGAGAAGTAGGTATTCAACAGTTTTTTTTATTTGTTAGTAATGACATTTCCTATAATTGGGATTTATACATGCCGTCTAATTAAATATTGAAAGCAGAAAAAATGCAGAGTAATGAACAGTTTTGTTGATGGATTAGGTTTAAGGTCTTTCAGGATTTTTCTTTTAACAATATCTTGGCAGAAGTGAGGTTAAGGAATTTAGCTTTTAGGGAAAATATATTTGTATTTTTATTGCATTTATTTAATTTTAATACAGGTTAAGTTTAGGTTGAATTTTATTTAAATTTATTTAAAACTAGGCAAATAGACACGGGTGCAAGGGATATCCAGTTACCCGGGTAACGGTATCTTATTTGGAAGAAGCATTCTATTTTCATAGATGTCTTTAGTTATGACAGTATTAATAAGTGTTTTTAAGCTTGTTTCCATTTCACATCTGCAAAGTGCATTTTATTTTTAATCAATTAAATCAGCCGTAGTTCTGGTATTAAGATTATTTATGTCAAAGATAACTTAACTGTCGTAGTATTTTACAAAACAACCATCCTCCACCATTTTGCAAAGTTCTATGTTACTTATTGCATGTCGTATAATAAATAAATTACTCGAACTTATACGTTCAATGTCTTCAACAATTAATCTTTACTAAAAATTTTCATGTTGTAAAATGAATTGACCGCGAATGAAATCTGAATGATGAATACTGAATATCAAATCTTACATGTTGTTCGTCTTAAGCAAGAATGAATGTCGTTCTAATTCAGCTCGTGTTTATATACAAAAATTAACTCAATACGTCATATTCTTCCTTCCAGGTCTATTTAGAAGTATGACACACCCAGGTGATGTAATCTTTACTCCAATTTCACGTTTTAATGGGCCTATTAAGTACGGTTGATATAATTTATGATTCTCTCAAAGTGTCGTCTATTCATTTTTAATACACGAAGTTAATGGACGCGGTCTCCTTTTCTGTAATACGTAAAGTTATTAGACCCGCATTATTTTATCTCGGTTTTATTTTATGGATTTTTAATAGTTGCGCGTTTCTTTGAATAAGAGCGTTTATTCATTTACGGGAAATAATTAACTATTTACAGATGATTTATGACTTTATAGAATTCTTTCGACGAAATTAACTTAAATGTTTGAATCTTCTGGAACTAATACTTTTATTTTAAAGATTTAAGTGTTATTTTTAACAAGAATGAATGTAATTGTGTTTTAAATAAAAATGCGTTAAACTAACACTATTCTATGCCATCTACCTTCAGTAGTGACACGCATACCTTAAAATGAAAACTCGGTTTTACTAAGTATAGAGGGCTATATTTACACAAGGTATCTCTCAAGAGTAATTATTCTAGGCAATGAAATTAAATGGCTTTTGTAAATATATATTAAAATGAAACCTCGTTTAAGGAATTCACACGGCTGCGATTGATTAATTTAACAATTGGACTTTGTGTTTATATCGGTTTTATGACCTTTTTACACTCTATAATAAATATAATACATGTGATTTAATAACATAATTAAGAGATTCTTCTTATGCTTGATAAATGCAATAAAGTAATTTTTATTTTCACAAGGCTTAAAGTTGGACTTCTTAAATGTGCTAACAATACTATATGTGTCCTAAAAGAGTATTAATCTTCACGGGAATCTCATTTTATGTGCTGATTGAATATGTTATGTTCTATACAGGGTGGAAAAAATTAAATATTGGGAAATTATAATTTTTCACGTTTTCTTTTTTTTGGGTGGTAATTTTTCATAGAATTTGGCGTTTAATAACTTTCGTGACTTTTTTTTATCACATCAATATATATATATATATATATATAAGTTGAAGTAGATTATAAAAAGTCTTTGGTTTAGAGGTTTGGAGCGTTTACTTATCTCAAGATCTTTGAGTTTCTGCTAGAGGCAGTGAAACAATTTAAAATTGCTTTACAGAGTGATATTGCATTATAGAGTGAAATTGCCTCATAGGGTGAAATTGCCTTATAGAGTGAAAGTGCCTTAAAGAGCGAAATTTAATTATTCTCTGATCTTATTTGGTAGACATTTTAGACGTTTCCATGCATGAACCGATACGAACACGGTTCTAAAGTTTAAGTTTATAAATATTCTGGGTTTCCCTAACCCCACCAAATGGGCTCGTCAGCGGGTATATAAACCGCTGCTATCGAGCGGAGCGTCAGTTCTTATTCATCTTTGCGAAAGACAAATCTATCTTTAAAACATACAACTCTCTTTATTAAGTGTAAAAAAGTTGATCGTGTGTTACTTGTTGCAGAACGTTGAGCTGCTAAAATAAATCGTTCCTGGGACTAATAAAAAATATTGCCGACCTCCTTGGATTGGCGCAACACCATCTGTTACGTCTTCATCGAACAATTTGGTATTGGTGACAATAAATACCATTAGTGCGGATACCCTACAGTTTAATGAAACATTTATGCCGGCAGTGCGAGTGCGTGAAGTGACACAGTCGTACTCGAACCGTTACAGAAGACAGTTGTATGAGAGCTTTTGGAAGCGACACCACACCCAACGTGCGTGTTCTTGGTTGTCCGCTAACCTTTTGTGTGTGACTTTTATTGCCCAGAGCGGCACAGGCTTTAAGGTATTTATATCCTTTATTAAGTAGTTTGTCGTAGTTGCTTTATTTATTACATAACCGCTACACTGCCATCGGTATTGCTACAGAAAGCAATTGGTCCTTCCCTATGATTACCATATCTAGATCACCTTATCATCCCACAACATTTGTTGGTCCTTAATACGATCCGAATTTCACTAGTCCTATGTTATACGCATGCCCTAAATTGAATATTATTTTGCATTTCAGCGAGCGTATTTTAATCATTTATTTTAGCTTTAAATTTGTGTTCAAACCCCATATTTAGCGGGTTAAAATATGTACAATATTAGCTATATACTCTCTTTACATTAAATTAAGCGATTTTGCCGTAATTAAACCAAGCGGTTAATTACAAACAAATCCTTTAATATAAAATTTGCTAATTTGCATTAAAAGCCATTGCGCGTTTTTTGTATCATATACAACCCTTCAGTCAGTTTGCAGTACAATATTGAATACATCTGCAAAGGGTAATAAAGTTGTAAAACTGCAACCTTTCTTGCAATATGTAAGCCACATGTTTTAAATGTTAGTGGACCCTCTGAGCTTTGATGTAAGGCCGCCCGTTGTAAACTGTAAATTTTATCGTAACGCTTTGCTTGACAAACCGTTAGGTTTTCGACGTGGTTCTTAAGACCCATTGCAGGCTAATAGTCATAAACGTGATTTATTGATTTATGCGCTATTTCACATTTACGTGCCTTGAACAACAACCCATAATATTTAACATTTCTCAGCGCACAGCTGCGCGATTACCGTTTACAGCATTTTATTGTAGGTCTTTCAGAATAACAGTGTCATTATGGCTCCGAGAAAGACAGATTTAGCACAACTCGAATTATTTAAAATACGGATTATCGAGATGTTGGAACTTGGCAACGCTATACAAAGTGATTCAAGTTTAAAAACGTTATTCCATATTCAAACAAGGGGAGTAAATGACATTTACTCCAATTTTAATAGAGTTTTAATTGATGTCTTAGCATCTTGTAACGAGGCAGAATTATTAAATTACAACGCTCTACGGAAAGAAGTAAATGCCGCTTATTATTGCATACTGCTCCATCTTGGAACGCTGCAAGAAATGCGAGCACCACAAATTATTGAAAGTACATCAAGCAGTACGGCATCAAAATTGTTACCGTTAAAGCTCCCACATTTTAATAATGAGGTAACTGAATTCGCATCGTTTATTGATTTATTTGACAGTCTGGTTTACAATAATGCCTCGCTGACCAATATTGAGAAGCTAAATTACCTTATTAATTGCTGTAGCGGGGAGTCTTTGAAAATTGTTCAATCGGTACCTGTTTCGGGGGATAATTTTATTATTTCATATAATGCCTTGCGTGAGCAATTTAGCAATCCACGTTTATTAGCAACTTTGCATTGGAAAGCTATGAAAGACTTTCCACCTTTAAAATCAGAAGACCCTAAGAAACTTAGGGCACTTATTGATTGTTTTTCAGAGAACCTTGCTGTTCTAACTAATTTAAAATTTCTTACTGAACATTGGAACTTCATCCTGGTCGATTTTCTTTTAGAAAAACTCGATCCGTTTACTAGAAAACGCTTTGAACTCCAATCGGATCCGAAGCAAATACCCAAGTTCGATGATTTGAGATATTTTTTAACTCAACAATGTGCAGCGTTGGAAACCTTTTCTTCAACCGCACCTGTTCCTTATTCGACGACTGTTCATACAGCTCACACATCAGTGCCTAAGAAATCCTCAGCGTTTCAGTTTAAACCAAGAGTTTCTTCTAACGTAGTTTCACTGGACACACCAATTAGCTCCAATGACTCAAAGAATTCATTTTCGCACCATTGTCCTTCTTGCAAGGGCAATCACTTAATTTACAGATGTCAATCGTTTCTAAAGAAAACTCCGACAGAACGTTTCGACATTGTCAAACGCTTACGCCTCTGTTTGAATTGCTTACGTACAGACCATGCGTCCATGCAATGCAAATCCTATAACTCTTGTCGAACTTGCGCCAAGCCGCATCATACCTTGCTACATTTCGAAGCGCAACCTGCTTCTAGCCGTTCAGTTGAACCGACCGCTACACATGCATAAAAATGCCAATACGACGTAGTCAGCCTCTCCTATTCCGGCAAATGTTTTGTCTTAACAGACGAATTCAAATCATGGTGTTACTGTCTTACTCTCCACTGCTGTTGTGGAAGTTCAAGACCGTTCTGGTAGATACAAACCGATCAGGGTACTCTTAGACCCTGGTTCCCAAGCTAGCTTTATTCGAGACGATTGCGTGAGCAAACTTTGGCTTCCACGCATACGTTCTCAAGTTCCGATTTATGGACTTGGGCAAACAACTTAAGCGGTCAATAGGGGTGCCGTCAGCTGCACGATTCGCTCTATTTTAGACTCTAAAAAATCTGTAGAAGTCACAACTTTTGTGCTTTCGTCAATATCTGGCAAATTACCTAGCGTTGAAGTTCCTAATAATTGGGAACACTTATGCGGCCTGCACTTTGCAGACCCGACCTGGAACTCTCCAGGAACTATTGACATGCTCCTTGAAGCAGATGTTTATCCGTTCATCATCACTGGCGGTGTTATACATGGCAAATTTCTTCAGCCTGCCGCCATAAATACAATTTTTGGTTGGACTATTATTGGTCCCACAAAAAGCTTGCAGTCTGACACTGTCCAAGCATTTTTTACTTCTGTAGAAGATCCTATCGACCAGACCTTAAGGCGTTTTTGGGAGATAGAGGAGCTGCCATCCAAGCCTTATACTTCTCCAGAAGAAGAAAAGGCAGATTTGGTTTTCGAAAACACGTTTTCTCGTGACCCTAGCGGTCGTTTTATTGTCGCGTTCCCGTTCAACGATACTTTGCCCATTTTTGATAATTCCTTTGGCATGGCTAAAAAAAGACTATTTTCGTTAGAGCGCAAATTGCATGCTCAACCGGAGCTACGCGCACAGTACAACAATTTCATGCAGGACTATCTTGATGCGGGTCATATGGCATTACTCGATTTTCCGCCCGTTGGGAACGATAATTATTTTTTACCCCATCACCCTGTGTTTAAAGAGGAAGGTCATACTTCTAAAATTCGTGTGGTTTTTGACGCTTCTGCAAAGGCTAAAAACAACGTGTCACTTAATGACACTCAATTGGCTGGACCTAGTCTCCAAAACGACATTTCGTCAATCTTACTTAAATTTCGTACTCATCGTTTCGTTTTTACTTGTGATGTTCGCCAAATGTATCGACAAATTATGGTTACCGAAGAACATCGAAAGTTTCAATTAATTGTTTGGCGGTTCTCCGCAGAAGAACCCATTCAGACTTATCAGCTTAATACAGTGACCTATGGTATTAAGTCATCGCCTTATCTAGCATTAAAAACCCTTCAGCAATTAGCCATTGACGAAGACAAAAGGTTTCCGTTAGCCGCTGAGGCTATACGGTCAAATCTATATATTGACGATTTTGTCGCCGGTGGAGATTCTATACAATCGGCCCGAGAAATTAAAGATCAGCTTATTCGACTTTTGCATTTGGCTGGATTTGAACTTCGAAAATGGAGTTCTAATTCAGCTTCTATTTTGGAAGGCATTCCGTCAGATTTTTGCCAAGATACTTCTCTCGATTTCGATTCTGACGAATCAATAAAAATATTAGGTCTTCGATGGTCACCTACAGAAGATATTTTCTCATTTTGGGTTAAACCATTAAACCCAATATGTACAAAGCGCAACATACTTTCGCAAGTTGCCAGAATATATGATCCATTAGGATTTTTAGCCCCACTAATACTTTTTGCATAACGCCTAATCCAGCATCTGTGGATGTTAGGTTTGAATTGGGATGACATCCCATCAGCAGACATTTCGTCTCAATGGCAGCAGTATCAAGAAGAGTTGCCGTTATTATCGTCATTAAAGTTACCACGTTGTTTACCCCCTTCGGATCCTTTTACTTGTCATTTGCATGGGTTTTGCGATGCTAGCGAGGTAGGGTATGCAGCGGTAGTATATTTCCAATTCATAAATCAAACTACTGGAGAAATAACTGTACAATTTCTAACCGCTAAAACAAAAGTAGCTCCAATTAATCGCCTTTCTATTCAACGCTTGGAATTATGTGCCGCCGTTTTATTAACCGATTTACTTTCTTTTACCGTTCGGTCTTATCAAGGCTTGATTGAAATCTCCGATGTTTCAGCGTGGAGTGATTCTACGGTCGCTCTCACTTGGATACGTTCTCCACCTTTTCGTTGGAAAACTTTTGTGGCAAACCGTGTTAGCCACATTCAAGAAATCATTGCACCTGGTCGATGGTTTTATATTAAATCGTCACATAATCCGGCTGATCCTGCATCTCGGGGATTAATGCCAAGCGCGGTTATTTCATGTTCGCTATGGTGGGCGGGGCCTAAATGGCTTCACTACCCTAGCGACTCGTGGCCGCCTCAACCAACATTGTCAACCTCAATTGCTGAGGTAACTACGGAAAAGAAGATCCTAACATTTGTCGCTCAAACAGATCCAAACGTCATTGACATTTTACTAAGTCGCTTTTTATCGTTATATAAAATCCAAGGCATCGTGGCTTACATTTATAGATTTTCTAAACCCATGGCTCAACGTCATACGGGTCCCTTAACAGACATTGAATTACACAATGCTCTCATGATTATCGTTCGGCATGTACAAAATGTTACATTTTCAAAAGAAATAGCTTCGATCAAGGCAAAACGTAAATTACCTAAAACCTTGCAAAAACTTTCTCCATTTGTTGATCCACAAAATATCTTAAGAGTAGGTGGGCGCTTGACACATTCTTCGCTTTCCTATTTCGAAAAGTTTCCTGCGTTATTGCCTCAGCGGCATCGATTAACCGAACTTATCATTCGGTCAACTCACGAAAGGTATTACCATCCCGGTGTTAATACCACAGCGTATCTTATACAACAGAATTTTTGAATCCTTTCTATTAAAAACTCAATCCGAGGTTATTTATCATCATGTCATAGATGTTTTCGTACCAAACCGGTCCTGGTAACTCCTCCTATGGGAGACCTACCGGTAGCACGTATTACCCAAATCAAACCGTTCAGTATTGTTGGTGTTGATTTTGCTGGCCCTCTTTTAATAAAGGCCAATCGCCTACGAGGCTCTAAAACTCTTAAGGCCTATATTTGTATTTTTGTTTGTTTTGCCACTAAGGCAGCACATATTGAACTCGTTTCGGATTTGTCGGCAGACGCGTTTCTTGCTGCTTTGCGACGATTTATAGCACGTCGAGGACGCTGTTCTCAAATATTGAGTGATTGCGGAACTAATTTTGTAGGTGCTTGTTCCATGTTTGGTTTTTAACTTGGTAAACGCCAACTGAAACTTTAGCAATGCTCTGGAGAGCCTTCGAGAAACATTCCCTAAACAAAACAGATTTTTACGTTCGGGTTACGGCTACAAAACTTCACTTGAAGATGACCATCGTGTAGGAGGTTGTTCTACGAGCAAAACTGATACATTGTAAATATTCGACAACTCATTCGCAAAGACAACCGACAAACAATCCATCATTTGTTTATACGTGCCGGCATTAGCAGTCACCGAGACTAAAAAACACCAAGACCGATCAAAAGTGCAACAAAAATCATGCTCATCGTGTTTTTCGACATCAAAAACATTATCGATCTCGAGTTCGTGCCAGTTTGTGTTACAGTAAACTCAGATTTTTATCGTAAAGTTTTAGGGTGGATGAAAAAAATGTGCGACGAAAAAAGTGTAAATTGTGGAAAGCCCAAAACTTGTTATTTCATCATGATATATACCTGCCCACGCTTTACTGAAAACCTCATAGTTTTTGGCCAAAAACAATATGGCCTCCATCCTACACCTAACACATTTACCAGATTTAAAACCCTGTGACTTTAAATTGTTCTCAATCGTGAAAATTCAAATAAAAGGTCACCATTTTCACACAGTTGAAGACATTCAGAACAATGTGCAGGACAACCTTCAAGAAAATAATCTTTTGCTACTTTTCCGGCACGAAACAAACGTTTAATGCGTTGCATGAATTCGCATAGGGATTACTTGGAAGGAAATGGAAGCCATTAGTGACTTAGGCAAGGACAAAAAAGTATATTAAACCTCGTCCGGGAACTTTTTGATATCACCTCGTATGTTCACACTTGCAGTAGTTTCCCTCTTTTTAAAAAAAAAAGTATCGTAAACTACTAAATTAATTTTTGAATATTATTTGAAAAACCACACTAATTTCTTCACTTTATTTCTTTACTGTTCTACATATCGACTACAAAATTAATTTTATGTACACGTACTAAATTAGTAACACGTTAACTCTATATTTGTTTGATGGCGTGCCCAAACCCCGCGATTTGTAGTGGCGGTTTGAAGCTAAAATGCGTGAATATGTGAAAAAATAATATATTTTGGTGATGCGAAATGTAATGTAAATAACTGGGAATTTATAAAAACGGTTAATATAAGGAAGGACCACAGATGATTCTGATGCAAATTAATTACAATATATAAAAGTAAACAGCAAACAATGTACTCACAGTTTCTGCGTGAATCACTTTGAAAATACTTCTGCGGACGTCCGTGGTGCACAATGTTTGTTGCTTGATGTTCACAACCGGACTCACTTTATTTGTTTATTGTAACACGGTAACACTTGTGCAATGCGATAACTTGTCCTTGTGATAACACATATTTACATAGGGGTTAGGAAAAGGATTAAAAATAAATAAAAATGAGGGCAAAACATTCAGCCCACCAAAATTACCAACTGTGGAGAAATTTTCAAAAAAAGAAAGAATAACAAACTGCATATTATTAATAAAAATTATTGAATACTAATGCTTTAAGAAAAAGTCTATGTATACATGCAACATGCAAATAATAAGTAAAATACTTATTAGGACACAACTTTACCATGGGTCTTTTAAGTAGACCAACTGAAGCTGTACGGACCGTTGCAACACAAATGTACTGCGGTGATTCCCCCAACCCCCACTGCAAAGGTGGGACACTGTCATCACGTATTACTACTAATGTGCCGATAAATCGGAGTGGTTCAGTTAAAGGCTCAAGTGTCAGAAAGTGACCTGGCGAAAGAGCACTTAAATCAACTGGGTTAGTCGAAATGCTGCATAGGGGGGCGAATTAAGTAATGCTTTAACTTGCACGCAAGGTGTATTTAACTCCTCATAAGTTAACATTTAATCACATACATCACGGCTGAGGTGGATCTTTACATCTTTGATGCCACTTTCCAAGTGATTGATTCACCTTCAACTGCCTGTTGCATAAAGGAAATGAGTTCCTTATTAGCTTGAACAAAATTGGTTCCATTGTCGCTAACTATCTGAGAGCAACAATTACGACGTGCAATAAAAAGTCGCAACGCACCAAGAAATGCTTCTGTCGTTAAATCTGGGGACACTTCTATGTAAATGGTTTTTGTTGCAAAACATACAAAGATACAAATGTACGCTTTCTGAGTTTTAGCTCCACGACGTCAAGATAAAAATATGGTAAATGGTCCGACATAAACAACACCTGCCACACTAGAGGGTTTTATCTGACTAACGCGAACTGAAGGTAAATCACCCGTGAGAGGGGTTTTATTTATTGGTCGTAGCCGGAAACAACGATTACATTGCAATAAATGATGCCTAAATGTGTGTCTGGCTGATAATATCCAAAAATTTTGTTCAATGAGATATAGAGTGGTATTGACACCAGGGTGCGAATGTTCCATATGAACATGATGAATTAAGAGTTCAGTTAAACGATGCTTGCTGAAAAGAAGTGCTGGGTGTTTGGTTTCGAGCGGTAACGAAGAATACTTCAGACAACCACCAACCCTAAGCATCCAATTACTGTCTAAAAAAGGAAAAAGCTTTTTAAATGGTTTAGAACAAAAACGATTCCAATTTCATTGCTGAATGCGGAAGTTTGAATTTCTTTGACAATAATCATAAGTGCGCGATGAAGTTCATTTGTGGCTAAGGCACCTAGAGTCTTAAGCTGTTGTTGCAGCTTGCAAATAAAGCGAAAACAGTATACTAATATGCGTTGAATTTATCGCAATGAAGAAAAACGAATGAGGAGACAACTGATGATTGAAGGTGCGAATTCTATTACCAATGTGATAATTTTTTCTTCTCCAAAGAGTCATTACTTGCGTGTGAGTAAGATAGTCTGGATGGCCATGAGTCTGCGGAAAGTTAAAGGCGGTCCCGCCCACCAAAGGCTACATGCGAGAAGTTCCTCTGGCAGCTATCCTCTAGACGCCGGGTCTGCAAGATTGTCTGCAGAACGAATGTGATACCAATTGCTGGGAGGAATTATTTCCTGAATGTGAGCAACTCTGTTTGCAACAAATGCTTTCCACTTATGAGTGAAAGTGAAGAGCAAATCCAAGATAGAGTAACAGTAGAGTTACTCCATACAAAGACCTCATTGATGAAAAAATGGTTTTGACAGTTTTGCAAAATAAAAGAAAACACGTTTGAAAGCAATACTGCGGCACATAATTCCAAGGGGAAAATCGAAAGTCGTTTGGAGGTGCGACCTTAGACTTGGCCAAGACAAATGCGGTAGATATGTTGCCGTCATCACCAAATCTGAAGTAAACAACACAAACGTATCCCAACTCAGAATCGTCGCAAAGTGCGTGAAATTGACATAGAACAAATGCGGTCAGTTTGAAACAGCGAGGTACATTAACCCGAGCCATGTGCGTGAGAGTCCTTGAATTGTTGCCACCGTGAGAAAACATCATCGGGTGGTACCTTATCCCATCCTAACCCCAAGGTTCATAAATGTTGATTAAGATGTCTTGCAAAAAATGCCTACGGTGCTAAAAAAAACAAGGGATCGTAAATTTGTGCTACTGCCGAAAGGATAGAGCGTTTTGTGCCAGAGAGATCATCCGCTTTGATTTGAAATGAAAATATATCTGAAGATGAATGCCACTGAAGGCCTAAAATTTTGACAATTGAATCGATATTAAAGTTTGCGGGATTAATTTGAGTATGCTCGACTGGTATGCCTTTTAGAATTGAATTGTGATTGCACGCGCATTATCTAAGTTCAACACAACCTAGGCGTAATATATCGACAAGTCGTCTGCGGAGCTCCATTGAGGTAGAGAGATCATCGGCACCACAAGCCAAATCGTCAACATACAGATTCGATTGAAGCGCTTGGAATGCTAGAGGGAATTGAGCCCTACCTTCTTCGACAATTAGAGCAAACAACAAATTGCAACAAACGGACTCAAAGAGACCCCGTAAGTCACTGTATTGAGAGTGTACGTCTCAATAGGATCTTACGGTGAGAATCTTCAACGGATAAGTAGAAAAATGTTGTGCGGTTCCCAAATGGAAACCTGACGAAGCATCTGACGAATGTCGCACGTAAAAACATAAGTATGCACACGGGAATTCAATAAAATTGCGGAAATGTCTAATTGTGGCTTAGGTTCGCTCAACAAGCAAACATTGAGTGAAGTGTTATTGAGTGCCTTTCCTGAATCATCAAAAACAACTCAAATTCTTTATGAGTAATCATTCGACTTAAATATACAATGATGCGATATAAAATATGCCTGCGAATCCACGAGAGATTTTGATAATTTCGACGTGTCCTGAATGAAGATAGTCCTGCATGAATTTCATATACATGCGGTGAACTACTGGTTGATTAATCAATCTAGGTTCAAGTGTCAAAAAACGACGATCAGTAATTTTAAGTGAACCATCAAATGTGGGGATAGATTTAACCTTTTTAAAAGGTAATCTATTGCCAAATCGTCCTGACCGCGTGCGATAATGCGTACCAAATAATAACTCTTTGGCTTGTTGATCCTCTGGAGAATTAGCTGGTTTTGAATAAATTTCTTCTATTTCCCAAAACTTCATCAAAGTGCTATCAAGACATGACTGCCTAGACACAAAAGAGGAGTGAATTGGGGTTGACATTGAGATTGTGCCAAATAAGACCCAACCAAAAAAAGGGTTAATCGCTGTAGAACAAACACCATCACTAGAAATGATACCTTCTCTGACAATGCTTGCGTAAACATCTGCACCTAATGATAGTTGTATAGAAGCAGATTTGAACCACTCTGGGTCTACGAGTTTCAAATTTGAGAATGATTGCGATTTGGGTAATCGAACGTTGGGAAGATCAGAACATATCTTAGGCAACACCATTGCATGGAAGCTCAACGATAATTCTGAAGATCTAATTGTGCGTATATGACACTGTAGTTTCTTGCGAGGAACCAATAGCTGCTAATCCTAAACCCTGAATGGGAGCAATAGCCTGCCGTATAGGTAAACCAAAAAATTAGGGTAAAAGAATTTTGCTGCGCTACACATTCTTCCGGGGGTGCGCTAGGAACAGGTTTACTGTCTAAATGTAACAGGGAGTTGTGTCTAGCAGAACAATGTTTACATGTTGAGATCGATTTGCATGAGTTCGAAAAATATTGTGAACTGAGACAATTGTAACACGAGCGCATTACTTATACAAAATCTATGCGATTTTGTATGGGTAACTTTAAAAAAGATGTACATTTAAAAATTTGATGTTCTGCAGATTTGCGCCAATTCGTGTTTGACAAAATTCGTTTACTGTGCACACTACTTGTGTCTTGTGAAGATAATTTGTTTCTAAGCACTACACTGTTCCATTACAAAAATTTTCAATTTCTTGTTGCAAAAAAATTTCACCTTAGCAAATTTAATTTCAAATTTAATTTACGAGTTGTTTTATCAATTTTCTGCTTGAGTAAATGAAGAAGTGTAAAATCCCATAAATCAAGATTTTTAAATTGTGAAAGTGCGGTTATTCAATAAACTTCTAAGAGACTGTGCTGAATCTGTAACTGCTAATACATCGACTGCTAATACATCATAGCTAGAACTCGGTCGTTTTGATAACGATTGGTGAGTTCCTTAAATGCGATCAATTAATTTTCACAGCTAATTGGCAAATGATTGACGATTGCCACTGCTTCGTGAAACAGACTTGATAGCAAATACTAATACTTTTCAATCGATGATAAACTGTAAATTTTGTGAATTAAAGTTGTAAACAAATAATAAAAATTAAGTCATGCTTTCAAATCTTGACCTGAATATTTTGGCAACGATATTTTCGGTAACCTCAAATTTTGATTAGTTGACCTATCAGATTCCTTACATGTGATTTTCCAATGCTCTACCCGAAAGTACTACATTGGCCAGGAAGCGTATTTTTTACCTGGAAAATTTAGAATTTTGCCGAACCCTTGTTGTTCCAAGCAAGGTAGGGATCTTTAACGTGCGTGACAACACTGATACACGGATCTTCCATTTTACCTCTCATCCGAACGAAGGTGTATTTTTGTGAAAAATGCTCGCCTAACATTTTTCAAGCGGACCGTGTCGGGATTCGAACCCAGGACGTTGGCCTATCAGATTCCACAGAATTGCTCCGTGTACCTGTACCGATGACGTGACTAATTGTGGCGCTGGCACAGCACTCACCTCAATATTAATGCGATCGTGAGTTGCTTTTAAGTGACAATAAACCAAATCTATTTCACAAATGCACTCAAGAAGTGTTCACCACATATCAGAACTTTCGTCTGACAATGTTGAACGATTATTTGAAAATCCTCATACAACTTTGAAGCAATTTCAAAAAATGCGTTAAATTTAAAATGATCCTGTACGTCTTCAAAATTTGTTACGTTTTTAAAACCTAACAAAGTTGCGTTTATTTGCTTTACGATAACCAAAGATTTGTCAACTGTATAATTCATTTTAAATTCTCAAAATAAATACAACTCTTAAGAATTTGTAAATAAATTTTATCAATACAATTATGAATGAGTGAAAACCAAAACAAGGTGAAAACCTGTCTAGTATATTGAACTTGATCAGGCCAAAAGCGTTTGGTGTCGATAAGGTACAGCTGTTGCAGTCCTAATAAATAGGTAAAACGAAAAATTTGCTATAATGTTGTTCGTATAGCACGTATAAAAAATTTTACAAATTCGAATGTATATTTTTATTTAAGTAGAAATGCGATGCGATTATACTCAATAAATGCGATCACTATATAAATATTGCTAATTACTGTATACATAGAACTGATTCTTAAATTTGGCTACGAAGAACTAAAAACTTTTGGTTGCGTGCCCAAACCCCACGATTTGTAGTGTCGGTTAGAGGCTAAAATGCGTAATGCGTGAATATGTAAAAAAATATAATATATTTTGGTAATGCGAAATGTAATATAAATAACTGGGGAATTTATAAAAACGGTTAATATAAGGAAAGGAAGGACCACAGATGATTCTGATGCAAATAATTATAATATATAAAAGTAAACAGCGAATAGTGTACTCACAGTTTCAGCGTGAATCACTTTGAAAACACTTCTGTGGACGTCCGTGGAGGACAATGTTTGTTGCTCAATGTTCACAACCCGACTCACTTTATCTGTTTATTGTAACACGGTAATACTTGTGTGATGCGATAACTTGTCCTTGTGATAACACATATTTGCAACGGGGTTAGGAAAAAGAATTAAAAATAAATGAATGAGAACGAAACGATATTTTTCGTTTATTTTTTTAATCGTCTATTAAAGATTGATTTAGTAATCAACAAAAACACCTAAGTCTTTGAACGTTTCTGCTGGGTCTAGTTACAGGTAAAGAACAAATTTAATTTCGTAATATTTTTGTATAAAAAAATGCAGGTCTCTAGGTGTTTGTCCAGTTTATGTACATATATTTTTATTGTTTGTATTGTTCTAGGGTACCGCAACTGGTAACCATATATTTTTTTACGCAGATTTATTTGCAGGTTATCGCCATTTTGGCCTACGCTAGGCTTTTTAATCGAATGCATACTGATAGAGATAAGTGAATCATTTAGATATATCTACCTATTTCTCTTGGTTACTAGCTGAGTATATTTAATAAAAAATTCTTCTCACATTGATAGGGCCCTAATCCCACTTTCTTAGATCACGCTTCTTGTTAGGGCCCACTTCTTTTTTTTTTTAAACCTTATACTTAATTTCCTTACTGCTTACCCCCGCGGATTTTGTCCCAGCTAGTCATAACTTCTCCCATAATTTTTCTAAATATTATTGGCCATTGTTTCCACCTTTTTTTGACCGTGGGTCCCTTTTTACTGAAATTTTCCCGTTATTATCCAATTTGCACATACTGGCAAAACTGCTTTGAAACGTTTTGCCAAATTACCAAATAGAGAGATAGACATAATCTTTTGCGTAAATAGTTTGCATTTGATTCAAACGTGTATAGAATAGACGGTGAGGTGCAATTTACAAACCATTTCCTTCATTTGAATTGTTTAATAATGAATGATTTGACAACAATGGATAGGAAAACAATTTCAAAACAATGTTGTGATGTGGGACCTACCTGTCAGATGAGTCTGAATGCGATAATAACGAAACTAAGTGAATGCATTTAACAACGTCCTGAATATACTTCTAGCACGAATACCATTGCCAAATGTAATAACCTAGCTTAGAATTCTGTTAACCAGTGGAAAAAGCGTTCATTGTCAAAACTAAAGGTTATAAAAAAACTATTTAAGGTCTCCAATTTCGCACGAAATTTTAACAAATTTATCCCTCACTGCAATCGAAGGCAATAACTTACAAAATCAAATAAAAATAGTTTGATTTCAAAAATTATTTGTGCAAAGATTATGAAATAAATACTAACATAAGATATAAGGATAGAAAGTCTTTGACCTGAATTACAAATTAACATTTAATGTATATGTTTTATAAATTTACATTTTTTTATAGTATCAGGGTGCCCTGAAACTAGATTTGTAGGCTAATGCTAGAGATCCCAGAGCCAGTTCTGCTTATACTTTACTGGTTCCACGCTTTTCAGTTACATTTTTAAATTTCCGACAGTTCGATTTGCTTGATTATGTACATCTATATATTCTGCGCTTTATTACTTTACAAGAATGAAACTTGTTGCTAAGCCTTTTGTGTTCGGTATATAATAAGCTGTGATGGTTTCTTTTGGTAATAATTGTACACAATGAAAATCAAACCCTACTGTTTTACGACTAGTTTTGGTATTATACATCTAGCTATTATTACCAACAGACCTTTGCATAATTTATTGGAAGATGGAAACAAAAGCTTTAAACCTCAACACCTGCACCTTGCCGGAGAAAATACCGCCATCGTCAAGTTTTAATAGGCAATATGGATAATATACGATTGGTTATTAGAATTTTTGTTTCCTAATTTTTTTACAACACACATTCCCATCAGCTCCTAATTTTATCTTTTCCCTTCTCTTTCTCTTAACAGTAAGTTCAATCGATATTGCAGGGTAAATATTCTGATCTTAAATATAAGGATTTAAACAATATTCCATATTGAATATGTTTATTTTACATTAGTAGATTTAATAATGCTAAGGTTACAGTTTTGAACTGAAATGTACAGTGTTTCAGGTTCGATTTCGGTCTGCAGTAACTTTATATTGAAAAGTTTCTGTCGCTACTCTGGGTGTTTGTGAAGTCGTGGCCCCGTATTTCTGTCAAAATAAAATAACTCAACAGCGACATTTGTATTATAAGTTGTCGTGCATATATATATATATATATATATATATATATATATATATATATGCGCCCTTTTTGTGAATTAAAAAAGCAAAAATTTTTAATCTGTCAATTTTTGATTTTTAATGCATAATTTTAATTGCGTCGGCTAGCTCAGTTTTTTAATTACGCACGGAGCTTGCGACAATACGACAAACAAAGAATTTAAATCTACCTTCTACCACTCCTTCCTGTTTTAATCTTTAAACCAAAACACCATTAAGTACAAATTATTATAATGTTCTCAAAAATATTTACAGCGTATGAAAATTTTAAGAATTCTTTAACTAGAATTTTCATTGAAAAAATTGAATAAAAATTATATAATTATCATTCCCAAAGATGACCAAAAAGCCAGCAAAATCACTATTATTATTATTATTATTATTATTATTAACTGAAGCCTGATGAACGTTCATTGAACCTCTAAATATTTACGTAATTCCCCTATGAGGGATCATAGCATAGCCTTAATCACACTAGCGTCCTCCATTAAACTCCTTGACCATTTATCGTTGAAGTAAATGCTTGTTGCATTTCCTCATTTGTTCCATTAATCATTTATAATCGCCTCCAGTATTTATTTAAACTTGTTACCAGTAATCATTTAGATTCGTTCCCCAGTAATTGTTTAGATTTGTTCCCCAGTAGTCATTTAGAGTCCTTTTTATTAAGGTGAATATTAGAATTTAAATTAAAACACCTTTTAATTACTTACGCATTTTAAGGGATTAAACGACAAACCCTTCAATTTTCCATAATTACAATGGTATTATTTCGCTTCACAATTCATCACTTTATGTAAATATCTGTGTTTTAAGAGACGTGAACTATGCCTTACTTCATGGTGAATTAATTTGTTTACAAATCCGGTCATATTTAAATGCACCGTCTATCTATTGACAAGCGCAAAGTTCGTTGTTGTATATTAAACTTTCATACCAGGTTTTCGGATATTCTATGGTATTATTAGTGCATATTAACATCAACGCATTACTTTTGTCACGTACCATTTCGAGTTAATAGCATTGATTCGGTTGGATTTTCATACTTTTAGATAAGTAAACCATTGTTTGTTCAAATAAATTTGATGAACTTTGATTTTAATTACCATGCTTTGTTTGTTTCCAATAAATCAGTGTCGATTTTAATTTTCTAGTCACGTAGACTTAATACAATGTATGCCTTAAATTATATGCGTTTGCTATCTTACGCATTTTTAAACCTGCTTGTTTTAATTAGGATCCTTGACGTAATAATGATGTGTTATCCATGCATGTCGCGTTTCAGCTTGCATTTATGTTGTTTAACGACTTGCAAATTTGTTTATTCTAATAAATCTTTAAAATATTTTTTATTAACTGAATTAATTATGATAATGATTTATATACAGGGCGTTGTCATTTACTTTCTAGTCTAATCATCGTATTTCTTGTTTTGTTTAGAAAACTGTCTCGTTTTCTAAGCCCTTATGTATTTTATTTGAAGTGCGCTATACTATTGGTCCTAACTACCCCTAAATGACCTTACTAACACAGCAATATATATATATATATATATATATATATATATATATATAGAACATGTGAGTCCTTTGTGGTAATGCATTTTTCATATTTTATATGTATATTTACACCCACAAATAGGTAAGTAATGAAGTATAAAATAGCCGCCATTATTACAGTGTTATTTCCAAGTGTCAGTGCACGTGCTTCGTTAGAGAAAAAAAATTATTAATCATTACCAATAAACATAGAACCCTGTTTGAAAACTTCATCCTGTAAACTAACAAGCATAAACTCCATTTAGTCGTCGAAATACGTATTAGTTTAAAATTATATATTATGAGGCTTATTATGTTTAACTTGAATTATGCCACAAAGCAATACACATCCAAGGATTCTCGCACCATCACTCCAACATTAAACTGGCCGTAGCTTCCTATTCCAACTCAATTTCTAATATCATTAGCTCCAGGACAACATCCCGTATCCTTCGCACTAACAACCATAAACCCAATTTCTTCCAAAATCCTCTCCAACCTACCGTCCCGGTAGCTTTTAAAAACCTCTGCCTACAATATCCGTGACGCCAACTGGCAATTTTACCTACAATTTTTATCAAAACAAATCCCCATGTTTACTGAACATACGCCCAAAGAGTTCTCATACCTTAAATGTACATATCATAAACAATATACACTTTAATGCAACATTATCTATTCCCTACAAATTACGTAACGCCAGCTTCTCCGTGGTCAACTAAAAAAATAAACGCAGCAACGTGGTTGTTTCTATTTCTGTTGCAAACCCACGTTATAATAATAATCGGTCAAAAAATTCACCACTTGCTAGTTAACTTCCCACAAAAAGCACATCTAACTACACTTATGAACCCAGAATATTCCCACCCTCCAAAAAATTCTGGCATCTTTCTCAATTAGTTATTTTTCTACAATTTTCGATGTACACATTCAATCCCACAGCTAATAATTGACAAATATATAACTTCAATTAACCGCCCCGACCTGTAACTTTACCACAATTACCTTTAGACCATAATATCAAAAATTAACTCAAATAAAGCCCCAGCTGCCGACATGATAATCAATACAACAGGAATCCATTCAAATCTTTTTCCAAAAATGGTTACGATGCATTACTTAATTTCATATGTAAAAACTTCCACATTCATATATGTTATTGCCCCCTTCCAAGAATTTTGTTCTATGTTTGACCGAACAACCTTAAGTAACTTCAATTCGTTAATTTCTCTTCCAATACTTTTCTACTAATAAGAACCTATCTTATTTCTCGTACAGTAATCTTACACGCCAACTTTCATTCGATAACCAAATCCCTGGCATAACGTTTTTACCCACAGTCCTTTGAATTTTAGTAGTCAATCTCCTATTAGGCCTAAACATACATAATAAATCCCCCATATGCCTATGCGGATGATCTTACCTTCCCAATTCATAGTAGTCCACCACAATTCACGTTCATTTCTTGAACTAAAAACTTCAATATTAATAAACCACATAAAATGTTGATCCTTTTGATACAAATGACAAATATCTTCTAAAATTTCAAATACTATTGCGAAAAGATTACCTAGATCTACGCCATAATCATAAAATCCGTATCTTCGAATATCACTGAATTTCTTTGCTTCAGTTTTCTACCTCGAATTACAACTTGAAAGTCGCCTAAGCATACCTCTCCACAAAGCCTACTTCAACTAATTGCTACCAAAATCTATCCAAGTAAGACTTTCCACTTGAACTATACCCATTATCCGATACGAAGCTATTTCCTAGTATATCCTCACTACTACGCATTCCAAACTTATACTAATTACCATCATTCGGCCGTTATTACTGTATTTATCAAAAGCCTACGAAACTACATTCGTTTCGTTTCTGTATACCCTATTAGAAACTAATTCACTAGAAAACTTCAATGCAACTCTGGAACCTAGAATTGACTCGCTCTGCTGACCTACACGCCCGTGTCCTATTCTTTGACATATATCGCATCTGCCCTATCACAGAAATAAAAGTTCTCATTAACAACTCCTTACTCCATCAGCAGTAGCACACCTGCTCTATCTCAACTACCGAAAAATGGACGTATGAAGTCTTCGTCATCTTCACTGATATCGTCGATCGTACCCCATCTTTTAGTCGAATCATTCCGCTAATCGGCTATGGAAAATTCAGAGTAAAATAGTAACTTCAGTTTATATTAGCTCTGCTGTTCATGTGTAGCCCCCTTCCCCATGTTCAAAGATCTCGCAACCTAATCTACCAATGACAAATTTTTATGTTACGTCAGAAGGTTGGTGTTGGTGGCTGAATTTAATAAATAGACTGTTTCTAAAAAAACAAGATATCCTCGAACTCCGCGCGATAAAAATGTTGGCTTTGTTTTATTTTATAAATTGTAGAAGGCCGACTGCTCCACTCATATTTCGAAAACCTGGTCTTCTGAAGATAACTCTAAGTTCTGTCTTTAAGCGATCTTTTTCTAGAAATGGGTACACCTTTGGTAGCTGTTCTAGCAGTTTATTAGGAAAGTTTTTTTCATAAACAAAAAATTTCTCTGCATCAAAAAGGAATATTACAGAATAGTATGTAGTGAAAAAAAATCTTGATTAGTTATCTCCTCACAGACTTCTTTGGTTACTAAAGCTCTATTTAAGTAATCATTTTCCATTTTCCTTTTCTTTGGTGTTGGCTTTCGGTGAATTTAAAGTGCTATTTTGTGCATATCATCTTTTTCTTTTCTACTGATTTACGAAAGTGGCCGAGATGCTTTCTGGTTTGAACTGCATCAATGGTTGCATAAGCTGGCCACATATTGGTATAATATTGTGAAAACTAAGCCAAAATACAAACACAGAATCATTCAGTATACGACGAATTGTTCTGGCTTCAGTAATTGTTATCGTTTACTTATATGATGATTCAATTGTTTTTGTAAATTCAGTTAGCATTATTCTACACTCATACACGGTATTGTTAAGTTCAACTCTTGGAATTTCATCCCAAAGAAACGTGCGGTACTCTTTTGCTGATAGCCTCATTCAGAACAGAAATTGTTTACGGTGAGTAATTAAAAAGTTAAAAATACCGCTCAAATTAAAAAAAATACACTTGAACTTGTCGATTTTGAGTTGTGCATTGAGCCACAATCAAATTTAGTTGCGCATACCAATGCAGAGGATGAGTATATTTATAATGGTGCTTAATAATAACTTGTACTCCTCCAGGGTATGTGGTCATTACAATCATCATAACTCTGGGATGTCATCTTTCGGGATTGTAAACAACACTTTTAAGCACGGTGTGAATACATTCAGTAATTGATGTAGCGTCATGTCCAGGAGGGTTAATAAAGTACCATGGTATTTTCATCCATTTCGAATGGACCTGCACCTTGCCGAAGTTCTAAATTACTAGAACAGGTGGAATGGCTTGCGTGTTCTAATGAGCTAAAGAGCCAAACTACAGGTCCAACCAAAGTAGTAGGGTCGTTAGTGAGTAACCAGACTAAGACAGGTCCCCGAAAGAAGGCAGCGGCTCTTTCGGTACTTAGATTGGCAGAGACCATAGGGGTCGGTATGGCAGTCTAAGACACACTACCGCGATGTGGAAGGCAACGGGAAACCACCACATTATCTCCCAAGTACACAGCGTACTTAAATTGTAACAAACATGATGGCATTCTCTGGGGTAAAAGATTCCGGAGATAAAATAGTCCAACATTCGGATCTCCGGGAGGGGACTACTTCGGAGGATGCGATCGGAAAGTTAAAAATTAGAGTCGGGAACATTCTGCGAGTCGGAGCGTGGAATGTTAGAAGTATGAAGCAAGTGGGTAAGATAAAGAACCTAAAAATCGAAATGAATAGGTTATCACTAGACATAGTAAGGATCAGCGAAGTTCGGTGGCCAGAGGCGGGGGATTTTTGGAGTGGAGACTTCAGGGTAATTCATACAGGAGCAGAGGACGGAAATTTGGGTGTGGGGATAGTTATGCGGAAAAAGATAGGATACTGTGTAGAAAATTACTTACAAAAGAACGAAAGAGTACTCATGGTTAGATTAGAATCTAAACCGGTAATAATACAAGTATACATGCCCACCTCTAGCTACAGTGACGAAGAGGTAGAAGCCATCTACAAAGATATTGAAGACATATTAAGATACGTAAAAGGACATTGAAAATTTATTAATTACGGGGGATTTTAATGCTGTGGTAGGTGAGGGTAGGGAAGGAGCGGTAGTAGGTTTATTTAGTTTAGGCACGAGAAACGACAGGGGAAATAGGCTGGTAGAATTTTGCGACAAGAACAATTTAATCATCACAAACACATTATTTCAACATCATGCTAGAAGACGATATACGTGGAAGATGCAGGAGATATAGGACGTTATCAAATAGATTACATTCTTGTTAGACAACGGTTTAGGAATCAAGTAAAAGACTGTAGAAGCTACCCAGAAGCAGATATAGATACTGACCACAACATCGTAATTATGAAGGCCGCACTTAAATTTAAAAATCTGAAAAAAAAGGAACGGAAAAAGGCACTTGGACTTAGAGAAACTAAAAGATAAAGATATTCAAGTAAGATTCGAAAAAAAGTCAAATGAATTGCTGAATGATATCGGGAAAATATCTGAAACTAAGGAAGTAGAAACAGAATGGAATAACATTAAATCCAGCCTAGACATAGCGGCCAGAGATATTTTAGGGTATACACAAAAAGAAAATAAGAAACCATGGATAACAAAGGATATCGTGAATTTAATAGAAGAAAGACGAAAATACAAAAATAAATCAGACGAAACAGGAAAACAGAGATACAAAGCCATAAAATGGGAAATTATTCGAAAATGCAGGAAAGCTAAAGAACAATGGATTGATGAAAAGTGCAAAGAAGTACAAACTAAGATGGAAATAGGAAAGACAGACGAAGCATACAAATTAATTAGAATGAATTTTAGGGATATAAAACCGTACAAGGAAAACGCACGAGAAAACGTCATTATAGAAAACGTAGAGAAAGTGAGTAGATGGCAAGAATATATAGGGAATTTATATGCAGGAGAGGAACTAACTGCATTAGAACAGGAATCAGACATTGAAAATAATGACTTGGGATATCCTATACTTCGAGACGAGTTTGAATTAGCATTAAAGAGTCTGAAAAATGGTAAGGCGCCGGGTACAGATAAGGTGCAAGCAGAAACTCTAAAAGCCGCTGGACAAGCAGTAACAGAACGTCTCTTCCAACTTGTAAGCTATATGTATGAGACAGGCGAGATACCCAAAGATTTCAAACGTAGCATCATAGTAACTATACCAAAAAAGAAAGGCGCGGATAGATGTGAAAATTTTCGAACAATAAGTTTGACAGCACACGTGTCAAAAATATTAACTAGAATTGTGCAAAGACGAATGGAAAAACGAGCTGAAGAAATACTAGGAAAAGACCAATTTGGGTTTAGGCGAAACAGGGGAACACGGGAGTCTATTTTAGCTCTGAGAGTGATAATGGAAAACAATAGAAAAGGGGAAAGCATGTATATAGGGTTTGTAGATCTGGAAAAAGCATTCGACAATGTAAATTGGAAAAAATGTTTGAAATACTCAAAAGATTGGAATGAGTTATAGGGATAGACGAATAGTACATAGCTTATCCAAAGAGCAAACAGCAGTAATAGAATTAGAGCAGGAACGTAGAGAAGTAAACATTAGGAAAGGGGTGAGACAGGGATGTGCCCTATCCCCATTGATTTTTAACTTGCACATAGAAGAGGCAATGAATACTGTCAAATGCAGGAAGACATTTGGAATTACTATGCAGGGACAAAAAATTGATATGCTTAGATTTGCAGATGATATAGCGGTATTAGCGTCTAGCAAGGAAGAGTTAGAAGCTGCTCTTAATGAAATGGAAACGGTTCTAACAGAGACATACGGTATGAAAATTAACAAAACTAAAACTAAAGTTCTAGTTTGCAAAGGCGGGGAAAATAAATCAAAAACAAGAATACAAGTATTTAACACGAATTTACAAGAGGTTAAGGATTTCTGCTACCTAAGAAGACAAATAACGCAAGATGGGAAAAGCACAAAAGATATAAAACAAAGATTAGCACAAGCTCGTGCTACATTTAACAAGAAAAAGCAACTACTGTGCTCAAAGACCACAAACATAGAAACTAGGAAAAGATTGCTTAAGACATATGTGTGGAGCACAGCACTGTACGGCTGTGAAGCCTGGACAGTAGGAGAAGCGGAAAAGAAAAAGGCAGAAGCCTTTGAAATGTGGTGTTACAGGCGTATGATGAAGATATCATGGACAGACAAAGTTAAGAACGAAGAGGTACTAAAAATGGTAGGGGAAGAAAGAAATATGTGGAAAACGGTAAAAAATAGGAGAGATAGGATGATAGGCCACATACTACGGCATGAGGGAATAGTGCGGAATATTTTTTTAGAAGCAGAGATAGGAAAAAAGAGAAGAAGAGGCAGACCTAGATTAGACTACTGCACACAGATAGTAAAAGATGTAGGCTGTAGAGGTTTCAGGGAGATGTGTAGGCTAGCCCAGAATAGAAATCAATGGAGGTGCGCATCCAACCAATCCCAAGACGGATAAACTAATGACGAAAAGATAACTGTGCTTAAACATGATGATTATTATAAGTAACTACAAGAATTGGTTGGGCAATATTCTCGAATAATGTTAAGTGTGTGAAAGGATTTACTGGAAAACCATTATTTCGGCAAATGTCTAAGTGATGGGGGATCTTGGTAGCCACAGGTTGCTTAACCTCCTTCACTGAATCTCGGTAAAATAGTGTATACAATTAGAAAACAATAGAAAGGGAACGAGCTGAATACACATACTCCCTGAAAAGAAGAAAAGAAGAAAAAGAAGAAAAAGAAGAAAACCACCAAAAACGCAAAATCAAAGTAGCTGCTTATATAACCCTACATAAAAATAACTGAGTTGCAAACGAATCCGTGACTTTCAGTAAACAATGGATTCCATTAATAAAAGAAATAACAAAAGAAATAACAAATGAAAATCAAATGCCCACAATATCTAGGTAGCATTGCAAGTTTTTCCTGGGTTTTCCTTGCAATATTAACATGAAATACAGCCTACATACATGATTTCTATTTATACATAAAATAACTAATTACATAAAAATAAGCATATTAACAATCCTTGTAAAACAGCATTGGTATCTGACAAGTATAAATCCACAATAAGGTTACCTCAAAACCATATACAATCTCCGTTGAACAGTATTGGTATCTGACAAGTGTAAACCCGCCATAGGGTCGCCTCAGATCCATATACAACCTTCATACAACAACATTGGTATCTGACAAGTGTAAACCCGCCATAAGGTTGCCTCAGAACCATGTTAAAATCTACCAAAGAGGTAACTTAAATCATAATGAATTTTCCCCCTCAAAATAAATATTAAAAAAACGACTACTTAAGCCTTTCAATAATGCAATCGCACACTTCTTTAATAACCATCCTCTCAATTGTATAAATAGAAACATGTTAAAAAATGTTTTCCAATTCCAAGTTATTGAATTTATATAAAATTCACCAATAAAAATTAATCAACTGATTTCACGTTAAGCGTATTGGCTACCAAAGAAAGCCGATTCCAGATCGCAACACAAATTGAAGGCAATCATTCTGTTAAACTTTAAAAATTTTTGCTTAGTATACTCAAACCAAATATTTCAAACATCAATAAATCAAAGTCACCTTCAATTTATGTCATAACTGTCAAACTTGAAGTTTTTATTATTATTTTGACAACGATCCTAGGTTATGGATCGAAACGTAAATAAAGTTGATTTTAAAAACTATGAGTGGTTTAATTCCCAAAGAAGATTAACCTGAATACACATGCTGTGTGAGAATTTCAGGGAACTATGTAGGCTAGCTCAGAATATAAATAAGTGCAGGTACGTGTCCAACCAGTTTTGAGACGGAAAACCTAATGGCTGCGAAATACCTGCAACTAATGTTGACTGTGCAAAAAGATAAATTGGAAAATATATTAAATCGCCAAATGGTTAAGTGTTGGGGGAACTTGGCAGCCACAGACTGCTTACCTCCCTTCACAACCATTGAAGGTCGGAGAAATAGGGCATATAACTGTAAAACAATAGAAAGTGATCGAACTGCATCTAACAAGAAAGAACATTGCCTATGAGGAAAGACAACAAACACAGAATAAGAAGAAAATTGTTGAAAGCATATGTGTGGAGCACAGCACAGTATGCCTATGAAATACGGGAAGTCTGAAACGCAGACAGAAAAACGGTAGCAGCCTTTTGAAATGATGTGCTTAAGATGTATGAGGACGATAGCATGGACAGACAAAGATAATAACAAATAAGTTACAGAAATAGTAGGGGAACAAGGATATCTGGGGAAAAAGAGCAATAGTAGGGCGGAATACGTTCTAAGGCATTTTTGGGGAATAGTATGTGATATATTACAAGCAGAGATAGGAAAAAAGAGGTAGATGTAGACCTAGATCAGACAGTTATAGGTGCAAACTGTGCATATTTCAGGGAAATCTGTAGGTTAGTTCAGAATAGGGAACAATGACGGTACGCGTCTAACCAGTTCTAGGACTGAAGACCTAATGATGATAAGTATTTTCATGCGCTGTCCATTAGGTAAGGTGTGTATCGCAAAACAATAGCCAATTGAAATACGGATGATATGTCAGTCGTTTGATTGGCAATGATTGAAATAAATTCTGTACTGCTTGTTTTTTTTATATTTTAAGGTTCCTTTAAATGCCGTTGCATTGGTAAATGATCTTTTACAGATGAATAGTGTTCTGCGGAATAAGCAAACAAACCTCTAAAAATTCTACTATATAAAGATTTGTTTTTTTCATCGCGAGCTCGAAACGCTAATTCAAAAGCACCACGAAAGTTAATACAAGCAATTATCTTTAATAGGACATATCGATTTTTTCTAACCTGTTCATTATATTTTTAAATATTTAAACAATAAGCGTTGTCAGGCTATTGGAGAATATCTACCGTTCCCAAAAGGTTAAATTCCAGAATAGAATTCAAATGTGATTGCGCGCACTCATGTTGCTTTATTTTTTGAGTTGGGTGAGATAAATCCAAAACACCAAATGTCACTCAACTGGATTCATCACTTAATTCTGCAAACAACATACAGGGAAAGCAATACAGTCTATTAGTCATTTCGCATCCACATATTCACGTAATTCTTTTCATTAACATTCCGTTTAAACTCTCTTTCAAAATCACTATTTTTTTATTTAGTCACCTGTAATATGTTCAGCTGACATATTGGTCTGCCACACTGTTTTGCCTTATTTTTCTTTCCAACGATAAACTGGAAAATATCAACTCCTTTAATCCTGAAATTTTTAAATTGTTTAAAGTCATAATACAAACAGAATTCTCGCCAAAACTACCTTTATTATTGCGGTATTGTAATAAACAAAACTGTTGTTTAACGGTAATTGAACGATTAGCATATGCTGACCGCCGTCACAGTCTATAAAACTGTATTACAAATACTATAAGCAATCAGTAACGTAGCATCTGTATTTATTATATTGTAAAGATAACTATTTGCAATAACAACAGTTCTTTATTTTCAAACTGGTTATACATGTCATTTTTAGTAAAGCGAGATAGGTTTTGGACCTTTGGGAGCTTCTTTTTAAAAAGACTTTATTTACAAATTTACACTTCCATCAAGTGTATTTTAATTTATACAGAAATTACAATTAGATTTAGCAAATGGTTACGTTATAATCATTAACGTTTAACACTTAAAAATAATCAAAGTTACTTTCACTAATTAAACTAAATTGAGTAGCTTGAACAACCAACAATGTTAAACTTGTGAAGCTCGAGATTGACTGGCCATCTTGGGCTCCTGAGGGTATTTATGCTATCCCTGCCCCTCACATTGCTTGTGGGAACTGCAGATCTCATTTCTGTTCTTTCTTTATTCAATACAAAGTATTACTTTTTAATAATCTTAATTCTAACAATAAGTTTCTTATAATTTATTGTGACCTGCACCTGCAGTGTCATGATACGTCTGGAATACAAAGTATTCACATCCGTTCTGATGTCTTGTTTATAAACGTCTATTAACCTTTTGTAATATGCCCTTCAATTATACATTGTAACAATCTAACTTAGGATTTAATAATTCCATTAGATTACCTATATATCCTAATTTGGGGATATGTAACTAGCGTAGTACTATAAAATTTCTAAAAGTTCACTCAACTATTTATTTTTAAAGCTTTAACTAACAGTACAAGTATTATCTTCTCAACATTAAAACTACATTGCTATCTTCTAAATTAATACCGAAGCACTATAATGAATTTATATCGTGCCACTAATTATTAATTTATATTAGTTTATATGATCACTAACAGTAATTTATATTACATTACGACTTTCAAAGCTTTCAACTAGAACATTGCAGTCAACGCTTTACATTAGAACAAGTATTACAATGAACTCTGCAATTAGAATTGACTTGCCATAACTATGCCCGCAAATTTATATATATTTTAATTGTTCTCGAAGACTCTAGTACCTACAAAATTTACGAACATCGCCTTCTCGAATTTTTCTATTAAAACTCTAAATAACATCTCGAATGAACCTACTGAGATCTTTAAACGCAAAATCCTGTACCTGTCAATCAAAACTTATCCGAAAGGTGTAACGCCGTGGATGGCCATCAATTCATCTTTTATATTTAACCCTTTGTCTGCTTTCAAATATAATTACAGGTAGACCAAGCGACGTTACAATATTTTTAATTACCAAATTGAGCAGTTTAGGTATAACTTAATTTTTAAACATTTTTAAACATCAAACATTTTAAACAGAAACTAAGTATTTAAACTTATGATTTAAGTTATCACTTCACTACACACTTAAGAGCTAACAATATGTTACACCGCGCGCGCCCAATTTTTTGTATTGCGTGCGCAGAGTGCATAATAATGTACTCATTTTTTTTATAAAATCAATTTAACATAGCCAGTTGCACCTTTTTTTTAATTAAACCACTATATTTTACCAGTACTTTTATTTAAATAATAACAAACAGCAAACAAACGAAATAAATTCTACCACGAAACCTGTATAAACATATCAGATAGTTTTCGAATCGTCTTGCCTGCAGAATACACCAGGATCTTGACGCACGTGCTGCTCTTCAGGATATTGCCGTAACAAAATGAACAACAAGTTTCTGCTGTCATTTTTCAGTATTAGAGGCGCATATGCTTCGAGTTTATCTACTAAATGGTTTATAACAATTTGCATTCTACGTTTGAGGTCAGTAAGTCGATTTTCCATGTTATGAAAACTATCTGTTTGACGTTCAACGTTTAGTGGTTATTTTTCTCTAATTAGAAGATATTCAAGGTTAAGCTGTAATCTTTGTAGTTTAAACTATTGGAAACTAATATCTTAATAATTATATTTAAAAGCATAGATTTTTGAACTTTACACTAGATTAAACTTTTGCTTTATAGGATTGTTTACCACAACGACCTGTTGAAGAATTTAGATTATGAATTATACTGAATAGATTTTGTTACTAGAGTTTGCTTATTCATGTTGATTATTTATCATACAGTTAAGTAGTTTCTTATATGGTGGGCCATAAGTCACTTGACACTAGCAGTCACTCAGTATCAATTGGACTCTAGTAGTAATCTGTCAGCTGTTGCAACAAAACAACAGTATTATGTTGAGGTTATGTTAAAGTAAGGAGTTGTGTGAAGTCATTGTGGTTGATTAAGTTTTGTAATTAATTAACTTAATCAATTAACGTAATAAGTTAATAATGAATAGTAAGCTCCCAATAAGAAAACGCGTTTTTATTCTTCAGCAGTTGTGGTTACATGATCATAATTACGAAGATGTTGTAGAGTCATTTGTGCAGCATTTCCCAAACAGTGACCATTATCACGACAAGCCATTCATAACTTAAATAAAAGGTTTGAAATGACTGGGTCTGTAGCGGATCTTCCGCGATCAGGTAGGCCAAAATCTGTTACAACCGAAGAAAACGCCATGACTGTAGCGCAAAGTTTAGTACAATTGCCATCAAAATCAACCCGAAGAGCGTCCAGTGATATTGGTATATCAAGAACGAGTGTTAGAAAAATGTTAAAAGCGGTGGGGCTGAAACCATATCGGCCTACTTTACTGCAAGGTTTGAGTGAAGATGATTATGACAGGCGAATTGAATTTTGCGAGTGGTACGTAATAAGACAAGGAGCTGACAATACATTTTATAGATCCATTCAGAGAAACCAACTGATCTGCAACATTTAGGAGAAGGTATTGAATCTGTATTTGAAGAATTATCTACCACAGGTATCACTGACACTATATGCGCTTCTGTGCTTAAAAGATGTTATATCTGTATAGAAAATGATGGAGGACACATGGAACATTTACTTTAGGTATATGTACATTGTAAACATGTGTACTTAACATATACTTTATAATACATTAGTATTTACTATCGCATTGCATTTTTGTCAAGTGACTTATGGCCCATCCTCTAGAAATTGTTAAATAAACACTTACAAAATTTATTGTAGATTCCTGTCAGTTTGAAACAAAAGTAATTTTAGTTAATAGATGTTTTGGTTTCTAACAAGTCTAATCTTTTTTTAAGTTAGAAGTGGTTAATCACACCTCATACATATTTTTGGATTCTATAAATCTTATATGAACTAAGGGTGTATAAATTTACTAAGTAGAGTGTCCATGCACCAATGGCCAGCATCAAATTCTCTAAGTGCATATAACTTGTGTGATTTATTGATTTTATTATTTCGAGACGCAAACTGCTGTCTCCCATGTATTTTCATGTACTTTATTTTATTTCAGGATAGACGTACAAAATCTTGACGTTTCGGCTTTGCAGCAGTCTTCTAAATGTACGTAACGAAGTACATAAAGTATTTTTGCAAGTGTAGAAAATTGACAAGAGCTTTTATCTTAGATTATATTTAAAGGCTTTACTTTGGGAGTCACGTGCTCAAGTGCTCTAATGGGGTAACCGCCATTGAAACGTTTTAGAGAAGGAGCGTTTGAGTTTGAGCAATAAAGGTACCTTTAGTGCTATGGAAATTTGGCTATTTGGATATTTGCGGAATTAGATATTTTCGCTTTTGATCATCTAGGGTATTTTCGGCTTCGGGTATTTGGAAAAAATAGTTTAACAGATGACATTTGTTATTTTGTATTGCTACATGTTAAATTTTCAATGTTTGTTACTAAGCTATGAGTATCTAAAGAAATAACAGATATCCTATTCATTTCCAATATGTGTAATAGGCAAAACGCAAACTATATAACGTCGAACGAAAAGGTAAGGTTAAGGGTGTAACAAAACAAACAAATCACGTGTTTTTCTGAACAAACGCGCATGCTCCGATCTCAAAATAGCCAGAAAAGTTGAACTTCAACCAACTTTTGGGAGATTGGAGATTCGGCGTTTTTGACGTTTCTCGGCGGTGTCACGTGATCACGTTAACCAATAGAATCATTCTCCAAATATCCAAATCGCCAAATCTCCATAGCACTAAAGGTACCTTAAAGGGTTAATTCCATAGCACAACTTCAACTAAAAATAGTCTTCGCTTTTGACTTTTGACAAATGTCAGGTTAAATTTTAAAAATAAGTTTCCGATTTTCGGGATAAAGAATAAATTCCAGGGTAAAAACTTCCCTAGAACAACAATCTACACCTACGATTTTTGAACAATAATACTTCACATGTCCAGGCGGTTTCAGGAAGCGTTTTCTGGTGTATGAATAATGCCAAAGCTTAAACCCAGAAAAATGACACCAGAACTAAGATCTTCAGAAAAAATTACCGCGTACGTGTATAAACTATCAAAAATCTTACAATAAGAAAATGCAAATTAACCAGTGGTGGATCGAAAATTAGTAGTATGAAAATGCGGTGTCCGAGTTGGTCCACAAAAGGTCATTTCTGTTTCATTTTGTGTTTTATTTTTCAAACTGCAAAACTATAAATCGTTTTAATAAATATTTGAAACATTCACAGACAATCTAGAAAGAGAAGCAAGCAACTTGCTGTATAATCAGTAGCATAATTCTGAAAAGGAAAACAAAAAGAATATTTTAAAGTTGTTGTCGTGGGAATTAAAAATCGATAATAAAATTTTCATTCATATTAAGAATGTGAAAAATATTTTGCAATTTGTAGCTTTGTTAAATTACTCCGAGACGTACCCGTTACAAAATTTGATTAATATTAGTATTATAACTTCCACTATGCTATGCAAAATTTAACAATCGTGACATTAAAACTTTACCTACTAGCTTTGAGTATGAAGGTTAATTGACAACAACAAACCTGAAGCAGTGGATTCTTTAATTGCAAAAATTTGCGCAATTCTTTGGAATTGGATATACAAATTCAACTTACAAATTTTTAGAAATAAAATGAAATTCAGTTTACTCGAAAAGTAACAAACACTATCTTATATAGCATCTAATTACAGCCCTAATTGTGAAAAGTATTTTACGAATCTGCACACGAGTTCGTTACGAAAGTAACTTCATGCTATATAGAAAATTAAGTTTCAGCAATAAAAGTTATAAGCTCGAACTTGAAATGTAATTTACGAGTTCTCAGCACATGGTCTATAACAGTGAATTGCTGTAAAGCTAGAAGAGCCGTGTGATGCATAAGTAGTTAGTTATACCTGATGAGCTGAAAACGAAGACGAACGCAGTACCATAAATTAAATTTTACAAAGTATATCTCTGAAATATTTCAAACACAACAAATTAAAAATTCTCAAGCATAAAAAGTCTTAAATGTATTTAGCTCATAAACGAAATTTATTTGTCAAAAACGAAAATTTATTTGGAAATTCTAAGTGAAATAAATGTCTATCTAGATTTACAACTAGTATTTCTCATGTTCACGGTGTCTTAAATTTTTATTTATTGCTGCAGAAGTCGGTTTCGCCGACGCCTTTTTTTTGTGTTTTGCTTTTGTAATATTTCTATTTGTACCGTATCTGTGAGCGAATGAAATGGACTGGCTGAATTTTTGAAAATATCTCCGTGGCAGCCAAAATAGTGTTCTACACAAAAGAAATCATTATTAAAAAATAATAAAAACACAATATTTTATCTGCCAAAAGCATTTTAAAAAATTCGCTTGTCGATTCCCATCTACACACGCACAGTCATCAACATCATACAAAAACAATTATAACACTGAACAATACAAAAAAGAATTACAGCAACCATTCAAAAAACATTCTAAATTGTAAGTTGATATTATTAAACATTAAAAGACCTCTTAGTTACGTTTCGTAAAAAAATTTTCTTTTTCATTTAGCAGGCATATACATTTTGTAACTGTCAGATTTACACTATTAACTCTCCTTGATGTTTTCGTCTTGTTCTTTAATTAAGACGTATTATGATAAACCACATGTTTTACAAGTTCTTGTAACATAATTTAGCACTTCTCTTTTAGCTATTTGACGAATGCAACAAAAATTCTACACAGCTTGAAATGACTACTTGTTAATTGCTCATCAAAGAACACTATAATTTCTTGGAATTGTAGGTTACCTGCACTTAAAATTATCTTTTTGATTACTTACGATTAAAGATGCGCGCTTTTGATTATCTAAAATTAAGGATATCATTTTTTTGGATACTTGCGATCCTCAAGAAAATTTTGAAATCAGTTATTACCTCAATAAAACAACGCAAAACTACGCGAAAGCAAATACTCAGTAGTCTCACCATTTTAGCTGAAAATGTATACTTTCTTGGCTTCAAAATAATGTTTGCTATAAAGTTTAAAAGAAAATCATCAAACGGAAAGATGTATAGAGGGGCCACTAATAATTTCAAATATGAGTACACATTTAATCGCCTTATATAAAAATACAACTCTTTAAACTTTTTTAAAATGTCTTAAATTACCCTTTTACAAGAGCTGTGTGATAGCTAAAACGTGTCGTGTCGACCACTTCCAACGATTCGTCTTGATTGGATACTATAAAACATTTTCGCTAGCAAATAATATTCTAATACGAATAAATCTTAGTTAAAACCTTTTGCCCTTTTCTGAGATCATTCGCTTGTAACCAGTGGTGGCTTGCTGGTACGAAAATCGGTGGAGTGCTATAATATTTAAATTGCAAAAAAATTTACCTACTTTTTAAACACTAAGTCTATTCTTCTGTCTTTTTTCCTTAAGGTGGTTCTACATTATGCAATCTTAAAACAATGCAAGGCATTGCATTGTATGTCACTTGCAAGCCATTTCCTTTTTACTCTTATGCAATTTGTATGCAATTTTAGTTTGATGGGAAGTGTTACCAACGAATGAAGAGAACAGTTTACCGAAAGAAAAAATGTTATAATACTCAAAAAATGTAACAGAAAGTTTGCTTTTCTCACATTGTTGCATTTCGATTATTTATGTTGTTCAATAATGAGATAAATATAAGTCATGTTATGCTTACTATAATTTTATTTCTAATTTGGTATCTCACTTATCGCTAAAAAAATTATCAGAATTGCATAGAAATTGGCAAAAAATAGAACATGTTCTATTGATTTGAAGTATCAACAACTGACTGAAAACTTGCATCAAAATCGCATAACGTAAAGTCACCTTTACAAATTTGTCAATCAAATCGTCATAAAATGGCTGTATTTTTATCAATTCCAACAGAAGTTGCTTTTGGATAGAAATATTGGCCAAAGAAGATACTCTCTCTTGAAATATGGTATTTCTTGAGTAAAACAAGAAAAACTACTTCCATGGATGCACTTGTCGAAAAAATAGTTATAGTTACACAAACGAGTTTATACTTCTGTAAAAAGGTCTTTGTTTTCGTCTAATTTTTTTAGCAGTTCTTGCAGCGGAATATTTCTATAACTTTCATAAGCGTACACAAGACGAAGTTCATTTTTAGATATTGGGTTTTGAAAATACTTTTGTTGAAAGTTTTCTAAGGTATCAAAAGGAAAACTTAAATTAAAATGTTCAAATTTTTCCGATGACCGCAAAACAAATAAATTGCAGATTATCACAATTTGGAAACGTTACGTCCAGTATATCATAAAAAAGTACTTATATTTTACAGTACCCGCTTTGTGAGGAACATCAGCACATGGCCGTTTAGCACTGTCTTACGAAAGTCACCATATAGTTTCTTATTTAAAATTTAGCGCGTTGCTTTTATTTGAGGTATACAAAAGTTTATGTCTAATGCTGTTTGTAACGCGCAGTGTTATGCTAACAATAAATTAGAGATGTAAGAAAGAAAAAATTAATCTTGAATGAACTAACTTGTCATTGAAGCACTCTATATAATTTTAATTTCATGTAAAATAGTGTTTAAAAACAAAACATGCAATTGTTGCGTTTATTTTGAACATCCCGTACATTTTTTCTGTTAATACAAGATACGCGGTCTAATAATTTTCAACTCAAATCCCTTTGGCGTTAAAAACGAAAATTAATTCAGTAAATTAAAATAACCCTTTCACGTGTTAATTCATTTATCTATTTGTATAAATTGATTCCTATTGTTACATCCTAGAGCCTAATTAATAACAAATACTCCTAAGAATTCCTCAACGTAAAGTTTATGCTAAAATTAAACAGGCGATAACTGGTTCTAGGTATCTGATAATTGATTCGCATGTGTTTTCCATTGAAACCTTCGTCGAACTAAAGCCGCGTAGTATCCCAATAAACCATGTTTTTCCAGTTTCATTTCCTTAACAACAATATTACTTTGAGCTCTGTTCAATAGTGAAACGAAATTAATATTCACTTGCTCTTTAATCTACACAACAAAAACACGTGTAGAATGGTTGGTTGTTTCCGTTTTTCTGAATGAAAGTTCGCGCACACCTTACAGCGTGGTGCGTATTTATGGGTTTTATAAAATTGTACTTTTCGACGACAATAAATTAGTTTTATTTATAATTGCTACAGCTCCTTTTGGTAGCCCTTAAAGCAACAATGAATGGTCGCATCTTGTTGTGATAGGAGGACCATCCCAAGGCGGGATCACGCGCACCTCTGTTTCGCATCGTTTTTACAGACGGTAGGAGCCAACCCGACGGTGGTGACGCGAGCGTGAGTGTTTATACATTAATTTTCTTATATAGGTACCCGGTAGTTGTTGGAAACAACATATGCACACGGGTCTACGTATGCATCACCTTGTTGGTGGTAAAATGACTGGTTGTTTGTATGTGCGAGGATATTATAATGTTTACTGATTTTTTTATTACGATAATTTTATGTATATAATTCCGTACTTACAATGCTGATTTCGAGCTGTGATTTTTAATGGAGTAATTTTGTTCCTTTTTCTTGTTTGAAAATTAATATAAGGGGTGACCTAAAAACTGCAGCTCGCCATGTTAAAAATGATTCTTTTTTTATTTGTAAATATGTATATTGTGTACCTACGAATTGTTCATTTTTGGTACTATTGTGTTTTGTATATAATTTTGTTTTTTAAATTAGAGGTTTTTAGTTTGTAAATGTTTGATTGTGTGTGAGCCCGGTCAATTTCTTCTTTTTCTTCCTCGTTTTTATTTTCTTTTTTTTAGACTACGTCGCTGAACGTAGCACAATCAAATCCGCATTTGTATTCGAATCATACACTAAAAACCACAAAAATAATCGTTTTATTTCTGTTTAATACATATTGGAGCTTAAATTAAGAGTTGTAAATTATTTTAAACCACAAGAATGTAAACAAATGAATTATAACCAAAAAATTTCATAGTGGAAGCATATTGAGTTTTTAAGTAAGCTTTAGATTAATGAAATAATAGCCAACTCATTAACATGCACCCCAAACATGAGCTTTAGAAAGTTTAATTTAATAAATGCCATGCAAAATGACAGTGGTTAATAGACAGTTTCAATTACCAAAAAAGTAAACTTCAGACGTACTTGAATACACTGTAACAAAATAAACGCCGAGCAATGAGAATAGATAAGTGTAGGGTTACACAGATGACTTACTCTTTTCATACAAGAGATTATAGTGTATGCTTTTATATGGCTTCAAATAGAGAAATAAAAATACACACCTACGTAAGTTACATAGTAACATGTACATCCCATGTGCCATTTATTATAAATTCAATAACAAATTGTGCAATAACATAAAACCACCAACAACATATAAAGTAGAAGGAGAATTAAAGGACACTAATTACATCCAACTAAATTTTTAAAAAAATTAATTGTGAACCGGCAATACAGTAACATCAAGATTTAGAGATACGCGCGAATAAAACAGGAGGGAATTGGGAGTTGATAGAAGTGAGTTTTATGTGAGGATTGATAGAATGCGAATTAAAAAGTGGGGATTTAAAAAGTAGGAATTTATTTTTAGGAAAGTGGATATGAACGTGTATTGAAATTATTTTTATGTTAATAGAGGTTAAGTTTAAGTTGATTTTTATTTTAATTGATTTAGAAAATGGGTAAAGCCAGTGATTTGTAAAGAACATTCTGCTACCCCAGTGATAGTCTTAATTGGAAGGAGCATTTCTCTAATTATAACCAACGTTAGGCTAGCAAAGCAAGGGAGTTTTATGTAAAATAACAGTGTTCCGTATAAAAATGGCATTAAAGAATTGCTGTGAGAATTTAGCGCGCATCGATTTTGACAGAGAAAAACCTTTCAGGGTAAGTGTTAACGTAATGTTGAATTTTAAATTTAAACCTGGTTATTTATTATTTTTGCATTTCTTTATTTTTATTTATTTTCTTTTCACACACATCCCTAGGAAGCCTTATCTGCATCACGGCAGTTAGTCGACGATAGGGCAAATCAAAATTAATTTATTTAACGCTTATTTCACCCGCAACATTTTCTTTGGAGAACATTAAATAAAAATAGCTGTCTAACTAAAAACACCATTAAATATTAATGCCGAAAATGTAAATTCAAAATTATTTATGTCATTGAAAAACTTGTCGCAGGAGTAGAATTGATTTCTGGTGAAATTCTTCTTTTAAGTCCTTCCAATATTAGATAATCACCGCCACCAATTTAGAATTTGAAAATCATCGGGTTTCGGTTATAGTCGGTATATATCTTGTCGATCTCGAAGCAATCGCATCAGATCGCTTTACTGAATGATGAAAAGCATAGGAGTTACAGCAACTTGCAATAAAATTCATCTATAATTTGTTTTAAAAGTTTGTTATAACAGAAAATTAAAACAATGCGCTAGCCAATGTGCAAATTCGGCTTGTGGGTCTTCCTCCTTTAACTTTTTCTGAAATCCATGCAAGTAGCCAAACATGACGCTCGCCCCATCGCAACACTGTCCTATTAACTTACTCGGATGTTCAAATTCATTTACATTGTATCTATTCTATCATATAACATTTGTGACGTCGTATCAGTATTCACATTGCGGAAACGTGAAAACATTCCACCACTGTACCCCTTGAATCGATAAATCTTATAATTAGGAAGAACCGAGACTTCTGAATTATGTTAGTGGTGCCATCAACCTGAACCGCAAATAATTTGATATCGTTAATCTCATTTTAACATGCGTATTTATATAAACAGAAATGCACTCAATTTATAGTCTTCACCTGACTTATCACGAACTCACTTAATTGGCGTGTATTCATTCATGTTGGAAAGATAATTAGCGGTTATTTACAAATTGATTTATAGCTTTACGAACAATCTGGAAAGATTACACTCGTTTCTTTCAAAGGAATACAAATAAATGCAGTATTTTACATTTTGGATTAAATAACGTTTATTAAGCAGTATTGTTTAGATAGGACAAATCTTGAGGCATTATTGGATTAGCATTTAAATTTTAAAACGGGTTTTAAAAAATATGGGGCTTTCAATATGCATAAATGCGTTAGAACCCTGTTTTAAATAATTTTTAGTGTTGTTACGGTACGTCCGTGTGTGACTGTACGGCCGCAACGCTTAATACACGAAATTTTAACTATTATGCCTAAGACTGATAGCGTCATCTTATGTTGTTAATACAAGAAGCGCTTTATGCGAAGTAACGTTATCTGCAATACCGACCAGTGTCAGCAAGGTGCTGCAGTATAAAATACTAGTACTTATTCTTGCTTGTACGTTGTCGAATAAAGAGTATTGTAGCGAGCTACTATTAACGGGTTTCGCAAATTTAAAACAAGTAATAACAAAAGCCTTTATTACTCACTGTTCACAAGTCTAATTAACAGTACATGCCTAACTCGGTACTTCATCAACGGTCTTATATATACCCTGAATTAAATGGATGATTCATACTCCGGTATATGCTAGAAGATTCGAGGCCTCTGTAGTATATACATTGCTTACGGCGCGTGTGTGTTTGACGGGTTGCCTAATAGTAGCTCGTAACACTGCCCCCTCTTTAAAACAGTTACGTCTCGTAACTGTAAATACATTTTGACGCCAATTCGATGACTGATGACGGTATCGCCAGCTATCTCCTCTGGTGCATCCACCACGTCGTTGGAAATAACAGTCAACACTTTTTTCTTGGTCTTGGTAGGCAACCAGTTGATAACAACAAACAAGAACCTGGACGTTGGTTCCCTGGAAAACTACTTCTAGCATATTTCGGACTATTCTCCAACCTAAGCGATCCAGTTCACAGCCTAGCTTGGGCACCGCTAGTCTCGATACTCCATTTTCCATCATCTGAGCTTTAAGATTCAGCAAAGATGTCCATAACTAGGTCTCTGCCATGAAGAATTTTTGGTGACCAGATAGTAAACATAACGATTTTTAAACTGAAGAACCAAAGCTTTTCCTACAGTTGGCTGCTGTTGTACTAATTCATTCACACATCCAAACTTTTTCTTGAAAACAACAGCTATTCCTCTTGACATTTCCAGATCTTGAGCTACGCAATGTGCAAGGGAATACTCTATCTCTCCTATTTTTACTGTTTTCCGCATACTTCTTTCATTTCCTACCATTTCTAGTACCTCTTTATTCTTAATTTTCTCTGTCCATGATATCGTCATCATACATCTGTAGCACCACATTTCAAAGGCTTCTACCGTTTTTCCTTGTCCGCTTCTCCTACCGTCCAGGCTTCACAGCCGAACAGTGCAGTGCTCCACACATATGTTTTAGTAATCCTTTCCTTGTTTGTATGTTTGTGGTCTTTGAACACAGTAGTTGCTTTTTCTTGTTCAATGTAGCACAACCTTGTGCTAATCTTTGTTTTATACCTTATAAGCTCTTCTTATCTTGCGTTATTTGGCTTCCTATGTAGCAGAAATTCTTAACCTTTTGTAAGTTCTCATTACCTCTTTGTATTCTTGTTTTTGATTTATTTTCCCCTCCTTTGTATATTATAACCTTAGTTTTATTTTTGATAATTTTTATACCGTATCTCTCTGTTAGAACTGTTTCCATTTCATTAAGAGCAGCTTCTAACTCTTCTTTGCTAGATGCTAATACCGCTATATCATCTGCAAATCTAAGCATTTCAATCTTTTGTCCGTGCATAGTAATTCCAAATGTCTTCCTGCATTTGACCGCATTTATTTCCTCTTCGATGTACAAGTTAAAAATTAATGGAGATAAGACACAGCCCTGTCTCGCCCCTTTCCTAATATTTACTTCTCTATGTTGCTGCTCTAATTCTATTACTGTTGTTTGCTCTTTGTATAAGCTATGTACTATTCGTCTATCCCTATAACTCATTCCAATCTTTTTGAGTATTTCGAACATTTCTGCCATTTTACATTGTCAAATGCTTTTTCCAGATCTACAAACCTTATATACACGCTTTCCCTTTATTCTATTGTTCTCTCCATTATCACTCTGAGCTAAAATAGCCTCCCGTGCTCCCCTGCTTTGCCTAAACCCAAATTGATCTTCTCCTAGTATTTCTTTAGCTCGTTTTTCCATTCGTCTTTGTACAATTCTAGTTAATATTTTTGACACATGTGCTGTCAAACTTATTGTTCGAAAATTTCACATTTATCCGCGCCTTTCTTTTTTAGTATAGTTACTATGATGTTACGTTTGAAATCTTTGGGTATCTCGTCTGTCTCATACATATAGCTTACAAGTTGGAAGAGACGTTCTGTTACTGCTAGTCCAGCGGCTTTTAAAGTTTTTTCTTGCACATTGTCTGTAGCCGGTGCTTAACCATTTTTCAGACCCTTTAATGCTAATTCAAACTCATTTCGAGGGATAGGATATCTTAAATCAACATTTTCAATGTCTGATTCCTGTTCTAATGCTGTTAGTTCCTCTCCTGCATATAAATTCCTATATAACCTTGCCATCTACCCACTTTCTCTACATTTTCTATAATGACATTTCATCCAGCGTTCCTTATATTTTTGCTATTTGGTTTTATATCCCTAAAGTTCATTCTAATTAGTTTGTATGCTTCGTCTGTCTTTCCTATTTTCATCTTAGTTTGTACCTTTTTGAACTTTTCATCAATTCATTGTTCTTTAGTTTTTTTGCATTTGCGAATAATTTCTCATTTTATGGCTTTGTATCTCTGTTGCCCTGTTTCGTTTGATCTATTTTTGAATTTTTGTTTTTCTTCTATTAAATTCAGGATATTCTTTGTTATTCGTGGTTCTTATTTTATTGTGTATTCCCCAGAATATTTCTGGCCGCCATGTCTAAGCTGGATTTAATGTTATTCCATTCTGTTTATACTTCTTTAGTATCAAAAATTTTCCCGATATCTTTCAGCAATTCATTTGACTTTTTTTCAAATCGTTCGTGGATATCTTTATTTTTTAGTTTCTCAAAGTCGAAGTGCCTTTTTCGGTTTCTTTTTTTTAAATTTTTAAATTTAAGGGCGGCCTTCATAATTAAGATGTTGTGGTCAGTGTCTATATTTGCTTCTGGGTAGCTTCTACAGTCTTTTACTTGATTCCTAAACCGTTGTCTAACAAGAATGTAATCTATTTGATATCTTCCTATATCTCCTGGCTTCTTCCACGTGAATCGTCTTTTAGCATGATGAAATGTGTTTGTGATGGTTAAATTGTACTTGCCGCAAAATTCTACCAGCTTATTTTCCCTGTCATTGCTCGTGCCTAAACCAAATAAACCTATTACTACTCCTTTCCTACCTTCACCTACCACTGCATTAAAGTACCCCGTAATTATTAAAGTTTTATGTCCTTTTACGTATCTTAGTAGGTCTTCGATATCATTGTAGATCGCCTCTGCCGCTTCCTCACTGTAGCTAGAGGTGGGCATGTATACTTGTATTATTACTGTATTTACCGGTTTAGATTCTAATCTAACCATGAGTACTCTTTCGTTCTTTTGTAAGTAGTTTCCTATACATTGTCCTATCTTTTTTTCCATAACTATTCCCACGCCCGAATTTTCTTCCTGTAATCCTGAATGAATTACCCTAAAGTCTTCGCTTCAAACATCCGCCGTCTCTGACCACCGAACTTCGCTGATCCCTACTATGTCTAATGCTAACCAATCCATTTCAATTTTCAAGTTCTCTAGCTTGCCAACTTGCTTCATATTCCTGACATTCCAGAGGATGCCATCATCTTTAATAACAATTTAAGTACACTGTGTACTTGGGAGGTAATGAGGTGGTTTCCCGTTGCATTCCACATCGTAGTGGTGTGTATTAGAATGCTATACCGACCCCTATGGTCTCTGCCAATATAAGTACCGAAAAAGCTGCTGCCCTCCTTCGGGAACCTGTCTTAGTCTGGTTGGGCCTGTAGTTTAGCTTTTATATCACTGGAACGCACAAGCCATTCCACCGTTCTAGTTATCTAGTACTGTGTCAAGGTGCAGGTCCATTCGGAATGGCTAACTGCCATCGGAGATGCTGTAAAATCTTTATCATCATCATCATTAGATCTTCAGTCCTGGAACTGGTTAGACGCGTACCATCATTGTTTCCTATTCTGAACTAACCTACAGATGTCCCTGAAATTTGCACAGTCTGCATCTATAACTATCTGATCTAGGTCTACATCTACCTCTTTTTTCCTATCTCTGCTTGTAATATATCCCATACTATTCCCCAAAAATGCCTTAGAACGTATTCTGCCCTTCTATTTCTCTTATCTTTTTCCCCAGATATCCTTGTTCCCCTACTATTTCTATAACTTATTTGTTATTATCTTTGTCTGTCCATGCTATCGTCCACATACATCTGAAGCAAAGCATTTCAAAAGGCTGCTACCGTTTTTTTGTCTGCGTTTCAGACTGCCCGTATTTCATAGGCATACTGTGCTGTGCTCCACACATATGCTTTCAACAATTTTCTTCTTGTTCTGTTTGTTGTCTTTCCTCATAGGCGCTGTTCTTTCTTGTTAGATGCAGTTCGGTCAACTTCTATTGTTTTACAATTATATACCCTATTTCTCCGACCTTCAGTGGTTGTGAAGGGAGGTAAGCAGCCTGTGGCTGCCAAGTTCCCCCAACACTTAACCATTTACCGATTTAATATATTTTCCAATATATCTTTTCGCACAGTTATCATTAGTTGCAGATATTTCGCAACTAACAACTAGTTGTTTATACTAATCATCAGATTTATCTGCGCTTATTTTTTCGTCATTAGGTTTTCCGTCTCAAAATTGGTTGCACACGTACCTGCACTTATTTATATTCTGAACTAGCTTACATAGTTCCCTGAAATTCTCACACAGCATGTGTATACAGCTCGTTCTCTTTTTATTGTTTTCTAATTTTATGCCCTATTTCACCGAGATTCAGTGAAGGGGGTTAAGCAACCTGAGGCTACCAAGATCTCCCAACACTTAGACATTTGCCGAAGTAATGGTTTTCCAGTAAATTCTTTCACACACTTAACATTATTCGGGAATATTGCCCAACCAATTCTTGTAGTTACTTATAATAATCATCATGTTTAAGCACAGTTATTTTTTCGTCATTAGTTTATCCATCTTGGTATTGGTTGGATGCGTACCTCCATTGATTTCTATTCTGGGCTAGCCTACACATTTCCCTGAAACCCCTACAGCCTAGATCTTTTACTATCTGTGTGCAGTAGTCTAACCTAGGTCTGCCTCTTCTCCTCTTTTTTCCTATCTCTGCTTCTAATATATTCCGCACTATTCCCTCATGCCGTAGTATGTGGCCTATCATTCTATCTCTCCTCTTGTTTACCGTTTTCCACATATTTCTTTCTTCCCCTACCATTTTTAGTACCTCTTCGTTCTTAACTTTGTCTGTCCATGATATCTTCATCATACGTCTGTAGCACCACATTTCAAACGTTTCTACCTTTTTCTTGTCTGCTTCTCCTACTGTCCTGGCTTCACAGCCGTACAGTGCTGTGCTCCACACATATGTTTTAAGCAATCTTTTCCTTGTTTCTATGTTTGTGGTCTTTGAGCACAGTAGTTGCTTTTTCTTGTTAAACGTAGCACGGCCTTGTGCTAATCTTTGTTTTATATCTTTTGTGCTTTTCCCATCTTGCGTTATTTGGCTTCCTAGGTAGCAGAAATCCTTAACCTCTTGTAAGTTCGTGTTACATACTTGTATTCTTGTTTTTGATTTATTTTCCCCACCTTTGCATACTAGAACTTTAGTTTTAGTTTTGTTTTCATACCGTATCTCTCTGTCAGAACCGTTTCCATTTCATTAAGAGCAGCTTCTAACTCTTCCTTGCTAGACGATAATACCGCTATATCATCTGCAAATCTAAGCATATCAATTTTTTGTCCCTGCATAGTAATTCCAAATGTCTTCTTGCATTTGACAGTATTCATTGCCTCTTCTATGTACAACTTAAAAATCAATGGAGATAGGGCACATCCCTGTCTCACCCCTTTCCTAATGTTTACTTCTCTACGTTTCTGCTCAAATTCTATTACTGCTGTTTGCTCTTTGTATAAACTATGTACTATTCGTCTATCCCTATAGCTCATTCCAATCTTTTTGAGTATTTCAAACATTTTTTTCCATTTTCCATTGTCGAATGCTTTTTCCAGATCTACAAACCCTATATACACGCTTTCCCCTCTTTTTCTATTGTTTTCTCTATTATCACTCTCAGAGCTAAAATAGCCTCCCGTGTTCCCCTGTTTCGCCTAAACCCAAATTGGTCTTCTCCTAGTATTTCTTCCGCCCGTTTTTCTATTCGTCTTTGCACAATTCTAGTTAATATTTTTGACACGTGTGCTGTCAAACTTATTGTTCGAAAATTTTCACATCTATCCGCGCCTTTCTTTTTTGGTATAGTTACTATGATGCTACGTTTGAAATCTTTGGGTATCTCGCCTGTCTCATACATATAGCTTACAAGTTGGAAGAGACGTTATGTTATTGCTTGTCCAGCGGCTTTTAGAATTTCTGCTTGCACCTTATCTGTACCCGGCGCCTTACCATTTTTCAGACTCTTTAATGCTAGTTCAAACTCATCTCTAAGTATAGGATATCCCAAGTCATCATTTTCAATGTCTGATTCCTGTTCTAATGCAGTTAGTTCCTCTCCTGCATATAAATTCCTATATATTCTTGCCATCTACCCACTTTCTCTACGTTTTCTATGATGACGTTTTCTTGTGCGTCCCTTATATTTTTGCTATACGGTTTTATATCCCTAAAATTCATTCTAATTAATTTGTATGCTTCGTCTGTCTTTCCTATTTCCATCTTCGTTTGTACCTCTTTACACTTTTCATCAATCCATTGTTCTTTAGCTTTCCTGCATTTTCGAATAATTTCCCATTTTATGGCTTTGTATCTCTGTTTTCCTGTTTCGTCTGATTTATTTTTGTATTTTCGTCTTTCTTCTATTAAATTCAGGATATCCTTTGTTATCCATGGTTTCTTATTTTCTTTCTGTGTATACCCCAGGATATCTCTGGCCGCCATGTCTAGGCTGGATTTAATGTTATTCCATTCTGTTTCTACTTCCTTAGTATCAGATATTTTCCAGATATCTTTGAGCAATTCATTTGACTTTTTTTCGAATATTTCTTGAATGTCTTTATCTTTTAATTTCTCTAAGTCCAAATGCCTTTTTCCGTTTCTTTTTTTCACATTCTTAAGTTTAAGTGCGGCCTTCATAATTACGATGTTGTGGTCAGTATCTATATCTGCTTCTGGGTAGCTTCTACAGACTTTTACTTGATTCCTAAACCGTTGTCTAACAAGAATGTAATCTATTTGATATCTTCCTATATCTCCTGGCATCTTCCACGTATATCGTCTTCTAGCATGATGTTGAAATAATGTGTTTGTGATGATTAAATTGTTCTTGTCGCAAAATTCTACCAGCCTATTTCCCCTGTCGTTTCTCGTACCTAAACCAAATAAACCTACTACCGCTCCTTCCCTACCCTCACCTACCACGGCATTAAAATCCCCCGTAATTATTAAATGTTCATGTCCTTTTACGTATCTTAATATGTCTTCGATATCTTTGTAGATGGCTTCTACCTCTTCGTCACTGTAGCTAGAGGTGGGCATGTATACTTGTATTATTACTGTGTTTACTGGTTTAGATTCTAATCTAACCATGAGTACTCTTTCGTTCTTTTGTAAGTAATTTTCTACACAGTATGCTATTTTTTCCGCATAACTATCCCCACACCCAAATTTCCTTCCTCTGCTCCTGTATGAATTACCCTGAAGTCTCCACTCCAAAAATCCCCCGCCTCTGGTCACCGAACTTCGCTGATCCCTACTATGTCTAGTGATAACCTATTCATTTCGATTTTTAGGTTCTCTAGCTTACCTACTTGCTTCATACTTCTAACATTCCACGCTCCGACTCGCAGAATGTTCCCGACTCTTATTTTCAACTTTCCGATCGCATCCTCCGAAGTAGTCCCCTCCCGGAGATCCGAATGGGGGTCTATTTTAACTCCGGAATCTTTTACCCCAGAGAATGCCATCATTTTATTATAATTTAGGTACGCTGTGTACTTGGCAGGTTAATGTGGCGGTTTCCCGATGCCTTCCACATCGCGGTAGTGTGTCTTAGACTGTCATACCGACCCCTATGGTCTCTGCCAATCTAAGTACCGAAAGAGCCGCTGCCCTCTTTCGGGGACCTGTCTTAGTCTGGTTCCTCACTAACGACCCTACTACTTTGGTTGGACCTGTAGTTTGGCTCTTTAGCTCATTAGAACACGCAAGCCATTTCACCTGTTCTAGTAATTTAGAACTTCGGCAAGGTGCAGGTCTATTCGAAATGGAAAATCTTTATATTATGTTTTTTTTAAATAGTCGAACTTTTTCTGTATAATTTTGTAGATGACTCAGCTACTCTCCAATGGTATTTCAGAGTTTTTTTTGTTCATCTATAACTGCAAAAAGATAGCTCCTTTACTGCATAATGTATCGCTAAGAAAGACCCGATCAACTTTAATTCGATTTAGCTACTGCCAAAGACCAATTGCGTGCTTCACTACTTACGCAACGCAGTTTTTTACACTGTTTTAATATCAGATTACATCTAGAACTACAAATCGTAATTGTTGAAAAACTGTCTATGGTAAATGTGTTTCTCGCAGTTGTATGTTTGGTAAAGAGACAAATGTTTGTAATTACTTAATTTTAATAGGAATGTCTTATTTTAAAAGTGATATTTGTCATTTTCGCGTGATTCCGAAGCTTTTTTACAGTATACGTTGCCAAATCTCGAAAAAAATATGGGTGGTTTTAGAACAAAATTACTCTATTTGCCATATTTATACACGTAGGCAGTAGTGATGTCTAAATTATCATACTCTTCTTCAAATTTGCCGTATTAATGTAGATTTTTGATATGCGTTTTGTTAGTCATATATTTGATTTTAATACAAATTTGTTGACGCATTTCTTTATTAATTAAAAATTCTTATATCTTTGCTCTTAAAATAAACTAAATCATGCCATTTAGATATGAGTTTATGGACTTATCCTTCAGTTTTTAGAAAAATGTAAAAATAAGTACTATATTAGATACATTAATGGTTTTAATGGAACGGATGTGCTAATGCGTAATTAGATCGATTGAGAACGTGATTGTTGGTGACGCAAATCTAATTTTATGCGCTTTTCAATAAAAGTTTATTAAACGAGGGTGATAACTCTGGTAAATGATAGACATGATCTTTATAAATAACGATTGCTTGCTTTTCTTTTCTTTATCAGTAGCATGGTTAAAGATCACGGGTTTATCATCAAGGCTTTCAATTAATTTTGAATTCAAGTTCTATGGCCTAACGGATTTTTAAAATGTTATATTACTCTTCTTTACTAACTGGCCAAAGTCTTAATATTCGCAAAATTATCAAAATCCTCTTTAATATATTTTTTATTAAAGATCTTTTACATTGAAAGCGCATTATTTTCCAGAAAAATTGTTGTCAGGTAGTTCATGTTTTTTATACTAATTTTTTTAAACAATTAATGGAAGAAATTGCAAACATTGTCTAAAGAATTGCGACATGTTGAATGCATTTTTTCTCTACAGTTTCTTACTGTTCTGTTGATCAATTTTTGTGTCGCTTTTGATTATGACAATCAAATTCGCACTACAGATTATCAAAACTAATACAACTGCGTAATCGATTATTTAGCAAGCTCGTATAAGATTCCTTTAATTAGATTTTGATCTGTATAGTGGTAGAATTGTGCATCTATTTTTTCAATAGGTATTTTTAAAAAGAAGTGGTATATCCTCTACATGTCTAACTTTGGCTGGCATGGAATCACTATGTTGTCAAGTATAAATTTGTACAAACATTAATGCTTTTGCAATAAAACAAAGTAACTTCTAAACTAATAACTAACACAGTACACGTTTAAAGAGTTCTATCAATAAATATTTATTTTTTACTAGTATCTAATTTAATTAGAATATTCAATACCTTTTTCCCATTAGCTGGAATTAAATAATAAATTCAAAGAAGTTTTTTTATCCTAATACAAAATGTTCGTTAAGTGTGCTATTATTTCTTTTTATTTGACGGGATGCTTTAATGAAATAAAGTAGCTAGATACAATTTAAACTGAAGTTGTATTCAGATATTGAATTGAGATACTTTTAATCGCAGTTTATGTATACACAACTTTTTTATACATATTTGTTACTGTATTAGAGGTGAACTTAAAACGTCATGTAAGGAATTCAAACGAAAATTGCTTTTAATCTATAACTGCAGATCTCTTTTATCAATTCTAGTATGCTATCAACTTTCGAGAATTTATTGTTTTACTACCGATTCGGGCTATCTAATAATTGGTTGCGTCGTTTTTATATGGTTATCAACATTCAAGATTTTCAAGTTCGTTGATTCTCTATCACTCCAAGTTATTAAATGATTAAGTGACCTCGTTTATAAATGTTTTATCTCAACATTTGATCGTTCTAGAAGATGAGGTCAATAAAGAAATACGTTTTTTCAATTGAAATATTAACGTACTTTTACTTATTTTATCTGAACATTAAATCGTTCTAGAACACGAGGTCCTTAAACGCGTTCTTTATTTAATTAGAAATACGTCTTTTCAATTAAAATTCTAACAAACTTTTACATTAAATCAAAATTCCTGTTAGATTATGTAATTTTACATAAACTTGACGTAAATTGATACAGAAATTTATTTTAGAATATTTACGCATTTGAACAGAAAGAAAACTGTTTTATACTATATGATTGAGTATTTAAATGCATTTAGACGTAACAAATGTCTCTATTTTTATTTAAAACACGATTAAACTATATAATATTCATGGTTTTCTGTGTCAAACACAATCGACACCTTTTATACCGGACCTTTCACAAGTTTTCCATACAAATAAATATCTAAATAATTTTGTTTTTTTGAGTTTTTTTGAATTCTTTGCATTTCTGAAGTCAGACCTTTATCATACAATGGTACATAACCTTTAAATGATCTTTAATCACATCAATATATACATATATATTAACATGGCAAGTCTGTCACGAGGCATCATTGAAACCCAAAGCCTACAAATAAAACCCACCAAATATGAAAGAAACAAGAAAGCATAGAAATTTCCTAAGATTGATTGTTTTACCCTGTATCTATAAGAGTACTTTTTAGCCATTAAAGTAAAAAGCGAAAACACAATTCCGTGCGCAGGTACGTTTCGGGCCTTGGAAGCGCTGTTTTTAATAACTACTTCGAAAACTTAAATTTTATTAGTTTATACAAACATTAATTATGGAATATAGACAAACTGTTGGAAATTATACTAAATTGAAATAAAATAATTAATTGCACTAATATTAGGGCAAGTAGCCTAGGTAAACAACAATGTTAAAGCTGAAATACTGACTGGTCTTGGGACTCCCGGGGTATTTATGTTGTCCCTGCCCCTCACAATTCTGTGGGAACTTGCAGAGCTGCTTTTAATCAAATGGAAACAGTTCTAACAGAGAGATACGGTATAAAACTTATCAAAAATAAAACTAAAGTTATAGTATACAAAGGAGAGGAAAATAAATAAAAAACAAGAATACAAATATGTAACGAAAACTTACAAGAGGTTAAGAATTTCTGCTACATACGAAGCCAAATAACGCAAGATGGGAAGAGCAAACAAGGTATAAAACAAAGATTAGCACAAGGTTGTGCTACATTTAACAAGAAAAAGCAACTACTGTGTTCAAAGACAACAAATACAGAAACAAGGAAAGGATTGCTAAAATATACGTGTAGAGCATAGCACTGTGAAGCCTGGGCAGTAAGAGAAGCGGACAAGGAAAAAAGGTAGAAGCCTTTGAAATGTGGTGCTATAGACGTATGATGAAGATATCATGGACAGAGAAAGTTAAGAATAAAGAGGTACTAGAAATAGTAGGAAATAAAACAAGTATGCGGAAAACGGTAACAAATAGGAGAGATAGGATGGTAGGCCCCATTACTAAGGCCTGAGGGAATAGTGCGGAATATATTAGAAGCAGAGATAGGAAAAAAGAAAAGTAGAGGTAGACCTAGGTTAGACTATTGCACACAGATAGTGAAAGATTTAGGATGTGGGAATTTTAGGAAAATGTGTAGGCTAGCGCAGAATAGAAATCAATGGAGGTAAGCATCCAACCAGTTCCAAGATGGTAAAACCAATGACGAAAAAATAACTGTACTTAAACATGATGATTATTATAAACAACTGCAGGTATCGATTCTGCAATATTCACAACTAATTCGGCAAATGTTTAAGTGCTGGGGATCCTTGGCAGCCACAGGCTGCTTAACCCCCTTCACACACACCCTACATTTGATTTTCCAATGCTCCACCCGAAGGCACTACATTGGTCAGGAAGCGAGTTTTTTTACCTGGAAAATTTGGAATTCTGCCGAACCCTTGCTGTTTCAAGCAAGGTAGGGATCTTTAACGCGCATGACAACACTCACACACGGGACCTCCATTTTACCTCTTATCCGAATGAGGGCGTCTTTTTGTGAAAAATGCTGGCCTAACATATTTCAAGTGGACCGTGTCGGGATTCAAACCCGGGACCTTGAGCATAGTAGTCACACCCATACCAACTACGCCATGGAGCCGCCCCCCTTCACATACCGTACATTTGATTTTCCATTGCTCCACCCGAAAGTACTTCAATGGCCAGAAAGCGAGTTTTTTATGTGGAAAATTTTGAATTTTGCCAAACCCTTGCTGTTCCAAGCAAGGTAGGGATCTTTAACGTGTGTGACAACACTCACACACGGGACTTCCATTTTACCCCTCATCCGAAAGAAGGCGTATTTTTGTGAAAAATGTTCGCCTAACATTTTTCAAGTGGACCGTGTCGGGATTTAAACCCGGGACCTTGGGCATAGTAGTCACACGTATACCAATTGCGCCGCGGAGCCGGATCCCCTTCACATATCACTGAATCGCGGTGAAATAGGGAATATAATTAGAAAACAATAGAAGAGGAACCTAGCTGTATATAGTCCGGTATGGGAATTTCAGAGAACTGTGTAGGTTAGTTCAGAACATAAATAAGTGGAGGTACGTGTTCAACCAGTTTCAATCCCCTTCACATACCTTACATGTGATGTTTTCAATGCTCCACCCGAAGGTACTATATTGGCCAGGAAGCGAGTTTTTTCTTTACCTGGAAAATTTGGAGTTTTGCCGAACCCTTGCTGTTCCAAGCAAGGAGGGATTTTTAACGTGCGTGAGAACACTCACACACGGGATCTCCATTTTACCTCTCATCCGAACGAGGGTGTATTTTTGTAAAAAATGCTCGCCTAACATTTTTCAAGCGGACCGTGTCGGGATTCGAACCCGGGACCTTGGGCGTAGTAGTCACACACATACCAACTAGGTAGGGTATATAATTGTAAAATAGTGGAAGGTGACCGAACTGCATCTAACAAGAAAGTACAGCGGCTATGTTCAAAGACAACAAACATAGAAACAAGAAGAAAATTGTTCAAAGCATATGTGTAGAGCACAGCACAATACGTCTATGAAATTGGGGCAGTAGGAAAAGCAGACAGAAAAAGTTAGAAGCCTTCTGAAATGTTGTGCTTTAGATGTATGAGGATGATGGCATGGACAGACAAAGTTAATAAAAAATAGGTTATAGAAATAGTAGAAGAATAAAGATATCTGTGGAAAACAAAAAATAAAAAATAGGAGATGTAGAACTGCAGAAGTATGTTCTAAGGCATTTTTGGGAAATAGTACGGAATATATCACAAGCAGAGATAGGAAAAGAGAGGTAGAGATAGACTGAGATCAGATTTTCGCACGCAGATAGTGATAGATGCAGACTGTGCAAATTTGAAGAAAATGTGTTGGTTAGTTCAGACTAGGAAACAATGAGGGTACGCGTCTAACTAGTTCCAGGACTGAAGACCTGATGATGATGATGGCACTTAGCCACTTTTATTTTTTAGCGAAAAAATTTGATAGATTGTCCATATTTGAGGCTCTATATTCGGAAGTCATTAGAGGCTATTTTATTGATGGATATATATGTCGGTGGTTTCAAATCGGGAGATACTGCTTCTGACCTATTTCCTACCTCATCATACCGTGTTTAAGAATAATTCTACAACTCCGTTGAGATGTGTTTTTAATGGAAGTGCGAAAACTTCAATCCAAGTTTCGCTTAGTGATTTGTTATACAGGGTGTTTTGAAACATCGTTTAAAGATTTTAAGGGTATGTACTGCGATCGAAAATAAGGTTGAAAGTCATGACAAGTATATGTCCGCAAATTAACTGTTTACGAGATAACAGCGATTTTATCGCAATTGTAGAAGTGTGCACTCTTTTAAAAACAAGGGTTTTCTCGAATTATCTGACAACAGTGTTCTATTCGTTGGCGCAACTCTGGAAGATTGTTTACCGGTGTTGCGTACACAAAACTTTTTAAATAACCCGAAATACTAAAGTCCAACGAGTTTAGATCGGGAGATCTTGGAGACCAATCAATGGGATCTGCTCGCTCTATCCATCTTCTAGGAAATTCATTGTTAAGATGTTCCCTAACAGCAAGCGTAAAGTGCGGTAGAGCTCCATCTTGCATAAACCAGAGGTTCAGTCTCAGATTTAGAGGCAAATCTTGCAAAAGTTTAGGTAAAGTATTTTCCAAGAATTCGAGGTAAGCAACACCTGTTAAGCGTTGTGGCAAAACAATCGGTCCTAACAACCCTTCCCCTATCATGCCTAACCAGATGTTTAGAGAGAAACGTTGCTGGTGTCTGGCTTCAACGATAGCATGAGGATTCTTGTCACACCAAACGTGATTGTTGTGAAAATTAAATATTCCGTTTTTAGTAAAACCAGTGAAAAGGATGTTATCAGCGAAATCTTGCCGATCAGCACCTGTTCGCAAAAACCACTCACAGAAAGTCATTCTTACTTAATAATCCGGAGCAGTAAGGGCTTGTACCCGTTGGATATGGTAGGAGTATAGGAGTTGCTCATTAAGAGTTCTCCGAGCAAGATAGCTGCTTACACTCACTTGAGTCGAAATTTTTCTAAGACTAGTTTCGAGATTTTCATCAATAATATTCAACATTCGATCTTCTATCTGTAGAGTACATGCTATTCTCTGCCGTCCAGTATCATAAAACCACTTCTCAAACAAACCAGTCTCTCTTAGGTGTTGAAACACCGTCTGAAACATCACATGCGAAGGCAGTTGGCGATCAGGAAACGTTTCAGCATAAAAGTGACGTGCTTGTAAAGAATGTCCATTAGTACGACCGTACATGAATATCATATCGCTCATTTCAGTATAAGAATACGCAACCATTGTAAATTGCTACAAATTGCACAAAACGTCAAATTAAACTGTCATAAAACAAAAGCTGATAAGCACCTGTTTACTGAAATATGTTATCGTTTACTTATTTATTATCTCGTAAACAGTTAATTTGTGAACATATGTTTATTATGACTTTCCTACTTATTTTCGATCGTACTACATGCCCCTAAAATCTTTAAACGATGTTTCAAAACACCCTGTATACAGGTCCGAAATTACAAAGTAATGTAGTTGACATATGTTTGAATTTTTGATTATTGTCTATAGCATTTACTACTAACATTCGTCAGATGTATTTAAGAATTCAAGTAGATCCTGGTCAACGGAAATTTCAGCAAGTTTTATAGCGTTTTTCAAGAAGCGACCCAGTTGATGTGTACTGTTTTAATATCGTCGTTTTTGTGTTAAAATGCTCTCCGTTTTAAGTATTGATAACACTGAAATGGCTAGCGATAGATGAAGGAGACAAGTATTCGCTGGCGCGTACAGTAATTCAACAATATTTTTACATGGATGGTTTACTTTCGTCTTGTACTTGTTTGGAAGAAGCTAAAACGCTATATTAACGATTAAGTGATATGTTTAAACTTGGGCAATTTCACTTAACAGAGTGGGCTAGTAATTCAGAGGAATTACTTCATATGATTCCTGAAACGGATCGTTGTTCGAAAACAGTTTGGATTGGGATGAAATTATAGAAGGAGATTTGCTGGCACAGTAGTAACGTTTACAAGAAGAATTGCCCCTTCTTTCTGGTTTTAAAATTTCTTGGATATTATTGATAATCCTGAGGAAACTATATTATTGGTAGGATGTTGCGATGAGTGTTTAGATGCGTACGGAAAATGCGTACTTGAAAACCCTTTCACCCTATTGGAAATGTTTATATTAATTTAGTTAACGCTAAAAGTAAGATGGCGCCACTAAAAGTTCAGTTCATTCCTAGGCTGAAACTTCGTGCGGTTGTATTATTACCCAATTCATTGAATTTCGTAAAGTCTACGTCGGAATCTCGTGTGCAAATTGCAAGAATATTTGCTTTCTCCGACTCCACTGTAGCTGTGAATTGGTTATCAGCACCACCTTACCGGTAGCAAATATTTATAGCTAACCTGGTAGCTCAAATACAAGAATTAATTCCTCTAGATTGGTGGTATTATATTGAAGGTGAACAAAACATTAGTGATGGTTTGTCTCGCTGTATGAAGCCCTCAAAATTTGCGGCTATGAAAGCTTGGCTACGTGGTCCTGATTGGTTACAACTATCCTCCTCATCGTGGCCAATTAATCGCAAACCCGTCTATGACGGGGATTTACCTGAAGAAAAGACTATTTCGATCTTGACAACCAAAACTGTTTCGCATCCTTAATATAAGTTAATCGTACGTTATTCGTATTGGAATCAATTATTGCGATCGACTGTGTACGTACTCAGATTTTTAAATATTGTTATCTTACAGGAAAATTCTAGTTTCCGACTCCGAAATAGCTATATTCGTATTGATCAACGTTGTGCAATTTCGATATTTTTATTCGGAAGTTTTGTTGTTAGAAAAAAAATTTTGTGTTCGGCCCGTTTTCGTGTGCTTAGTCCGTTTCTTCACATTGGAGTGATTAGAGTAGGAGGAAGGCTACGTAATTCTAAATTAGCATTTGATCAACAGCATCCTTTTCTATTGCTCGAAAAGACAATTTTGTTAAACCAATAGTGGATCAGTGCCATCAGCAAAATTTACATACTGGTTCTTGTTTGGTTTCCGCGATTTTGCGCCAAAGGTATAGAATGCTTGGTGCTCGGAATACTATACGTCATCAGCTAAGCAAATGCAATCATTGTTTTAAATTTGCTCTCAAAGGTTTATTTCCAAAAATGGCTGATTTGCTTTCAGTAAGAGTTACGGAAGAGAGAGAGAGAAGCGAAACGAAGCGACCTAATGTCCGCTTACACTTGATTCTATTCATAATACATAGTTGCTATCTTAAAAGCTATTCATAATTACAATGTTGCAGGCTTACTTCTGCGTAATCTCGGTACGTGACTTCCTACGACAGTCTGTGACCTGACATCTGCAGTGTCACTTATCCTTGTGCTACTTTGTAGCGCTTCCGTTCACATGAACGTTTATAAACTGAATATAAATTGTAACAAATTGTCTTTTAATTACATTGTTGCATTTTCCTAATATTTCCTAATATTTCCTAATATTTCCTAATATTTCCTAATAATTTTCTTAGGTATTAGTTTTGTATTGATATAATAAATGGGGGATCACATAACTCCTCCCAACGTACATTAAAAATTAAGGGTTTTTACCTTTTCTTGATTTTTAATTAAATTAAATTCGTTTAATCTCATTTAAAATTCATATTTTCTAGGGGTACATTTGTTTCTTTGGGTTTCTCAACTCTAAAATTGTTTCCTTTATTATTCTTATATCTAATACGTATTTTGTAAGTTACATAAATGATCAATAAAATAGTCAATATAATCAATATGATGGTCCATACACTAATGTTATCGTAGTGCACTTTGGGCGTGTTGATCTCGTTCAGGTGTTCCTAGTAATCTTCCATGAGTTTCATGGCGTGGTTTAGGTTGTCTAATTCCAGGTGTTCCAATTGCATTGGTTTTTGAATTATTTCTTGGTCTTTGTCTTGGGTAATCTTGATTTGTAAATCGGGTAGATTTGCTAATTTCTTGCTTTGTACGGGATCTTGATAAACTCTAATTATTTCATTTTTAAATTTTAAATAACAATTTTCCTTAAGGGTGATTAATTTACTTCCGGTTAACGCTAAATTACTTTCATCTTTATTGCAATACATTGTTGCGATTACTTCGGTGGGAAAAATGGCTATCCATTTATTTTCCGTTACTTTCTGAATTTTCATATTGGTGATTTATACAGGTTTGGCTTCACAATTTTCATAATGATTGGTGAATTTTAGTAGTTGTACTTCGCAAGGGCTGTCTTCTTGAATTGTTGTTGTTGTTAATGATTGGCATAAGTATTGTTTGGGTGTGACTTCATTACATTTTTCATTCGTATAACCATATCTTTGTTCATTTAAGGATAGGAATTTGGTTTTTGGAATAATAACTTGGTATGTGCTAGTCATTTTCATTGGAAAAGCAAATAAGTGATAATAATTGTAACTGTTAATCTCTACTATTGGTATTTCTATTAAAAATGTTATATCGTCATTATTTACATAGCCTTTAACTATGGCTATTTTTTCGAATATTAAAATGTTTGATTCTATTACATCAAAAGGTAATTTACTATTAGTTATAAAAGATTTTATTCTCAATAATTCTTTTAATAAATCTATTGGTTCTATTATACTTGAATGTAGCGTATTTAATTTTGCAAAGGTAACTGCGTTTTCTAATGTTGCTAGGATTTGTTGAATTAAAGTTAGGGTTGATATTATCTGGTTGTATATCGTATTGAATCGGATTAAATCTCGCATGCCTAACATGGTAGTTCGCATGTTATTTTCTAAGGTTTCTATTCGATTGGCTATACTATCTTGATTTCTAACTAATTTTCTTAGGATTTCATTAAATTTGATGATCGTTGATTGAGTTAACGATATCTGGTTACTAATTATGGTTTTAATGTCGTTTTGATTTTCTATCAATTGTTGTATCGCGTTGTCATAGCCTTCTGCGTCTTGGTTATCTAGATTTCCGGTAATTGCTTTGATTATGTTTCCTAATCCGTTGATTAGTCCTCTTTTTCTTCTCGTCATTTGTTCTGTAGGTATTAGTCGATTAAACTTGTCTTCTATATTTTTCAAAATGCTTTCTGTTATACTGTCGTAGTTCATCATTTCTATTGCGCATTCTTTTCCGAATTTTGTTGTGTCCATTGATTGTTTTAGTCGAAAATAATTATTTTTGATTATTTGAAATTCTTGTTTTAGTTCGGTTAAATCGAATTTTTGTGCAAAGGTCCAATAATCTATAGTGTTCTGCATACTGCCTAATTTTATTGGTAGTATACCGGGGTTATTCTTTATGTCTTCAATTATAATTTCTGTGTCCGTTCTATCTGGGTGGAGGTTGACGGTAAGGGTAAGGGTATTATATCATCTAGGTACACAAGGCATTTTTCGTTGTGTATCCCTCGTAGTATGTTATCCATTACTCGTTGAAAAGTTGCGGGTGCGTTCTTCAGTCCAAATGGCATCCGTTTATATTCATAATGTCCTCTAGGTGTGCTAAAGGCTGTTTTCTGTGTATCTCCTTCTTCCATTTCCACTTGATGGTATCCTGATGCTAAATCTAGCGTCGAAAAATATTGGCACTTGCCTAACTTATCTAAAATCTCTGTTATATTCGGTAACGGGTATTTATCGTCTACCGTTTTTTCGTTCAGTTTGCGGTAATCTATTACCATTCTGTATTTCCGTTTTCCTGATGCGTCTAGTTTCTTCGGTACTATTAGTACGGGGCTGCCCCATGGTGAATTGGAGTGTTGTATTATATCTTGATCTAATAGATCGGCTACTTGTCTGTCAGCTTCTTCCTGACTTGCCTGGGGTAATCTGTATGCTTTGGTGAATATCGGTTTGTTGTCCGTTAGCTCAATGTTGTGCTTAACTGTATTTGTAAAGGTTAGGGGTATTTCTTCGCAATGGAATATGTCGCGGTACTCGTGACATAATTTTTGTATTGCTTTTTGTTCCTCGTGATTTATGTCGCGGTTAAATCGGATATTATTTAAATTTTGTCTTAACATTTCGTCGTTTTCTACGGGGTTGTAATTTTCGTTTAGGTTTTCGTCTATTTCCATTTCATTAAAATTTAATTCTTCTACGTTAATCGGGTTTGTTAGGGATAGTTCTACGGGGTAGTCATTTGAGTTTAATATGGTCGTTGTGGCATAGTTATCTTTGATTTTTACTAATGCGGTTGGAGTTTCTACTCCTTGTTGAAAAGTTATGTGGTTTATTATTCCTAATGTATTATTTGAATTTACGGGAATTCTTATTTTTTTTCTGTTCGGGGTTCTAATGTATATTTTTCGTCAATTTAGGTGTTTTGAAATTTGATGGGGATTCGTCCATATTTGGTTCTTAATAATCGGTTTTTAATATCTATGTTGGCTTCTAATTTTCTTAGAAGGTCCATTCCTAATAGTCCGTCATATTTGTCATTAAATTCAAATATGCAGATTTTATGTTTCATCTTTACGTTAAAGGTTTTTGGTAAAAGTATGTTTGCTACGAATTGGTGTAGGGTTGTTTGATGGGCGGTTTTAGTTTTGAAGGGTTCTCTTTCTACATAGTTTAAATAATGTTTCTTTACTGTTCGCGGGCTTATTAATGTTTTTGAAGATCCGGTATCGATTAGTAATTTAAATTCAGCGTGGGGTATTTCGATATAAGGTAATACAAGGTGATTCATATTATTTAGATTTATTACGTTTGGTCGTTTATAAAATGGTCCATTTGAAAATTTGAACATGTGTTCTCTTCGTCGTCCTCCTCGTAATTTTCATATGGTTCTTCGCGTTCATAGTGATTTGATTGATTTTGTTCGTTATTCGTACACGGTCGATTGTTATTATTCTGGTCATCTTCATACTCTTCTACTTCTTGATGAAATAGCTCTTCTGAAGTGAAAGTGCGTTTTTGATTGGGGTTTGGTCTTATGTGCGTTATTTTTGTGTTGGGTCTGGTGTTACCAGATGAGGTATCCATTGGTGTAGGCTTGTAATAGTTATTGGGATTATTAGTGTTTATCATCGGTGAGTTTTTGTTAGGATTCGCGTTGAATACTGGTCTTTGTTGATTTACATTTTGGTTGAATCTCGGTTGAAATGTGGGTTTTGAAAAGTTCGGGTAAAACGTTGGTTTTGAGAATTGTTTGTATTGGTTGTTAAAGTTTGAGTTATTAAAATGTGGATTATTGGTTCGCGTTTGGTTTGTTTGTGCATTGAACGAGTTGAATTTTTGTTGCGGATTTATTTGTCTTGCGAGTTGTATAGTTTTCATTGGCGTGTAGCTTTTATTCGCGTTGGGGTTATATAGTCGGTTTCTATAGTACATTACATTCTCTTCTTCGATTATCATGTTCATTGCTTTTTCTAAGTTTTGGGGATGTTGAAATCTAATTTTATCTGAAAGTCGTTCGGGTAGTGCATTTAGATAGGTATCTAATGCCATCTCGTCGTACATTTTCGTTTTTAAGAGTCTTACGTTTGGACCAGTTTCTTCGATTTTGAGTTTTGTCAAGATTTAGCTTCTTACATCATGGCATTTCATTCCAAATTAATAGGGTAACTGGTTGTGTTCCATCCTAAGGTTTGTTAAATCCCTTACTAAACATTTTAGGTTCCGTTGATCGCCGAAATATGCAATTAATATGCGTTTGTACTCTTCCCATTGGTCCACGTCCTCGCGACTGGCAATTAATGTTAGTGCCCTTCCGGTCAGTTTACTGATAATAAGACGAATCAGCAAAGTGTTACTTTCGTTATCTCCCGGTTTGTAAAAGGTTTTTAGGAATATTTTAGAGGCTGAAATATACGTACTTAACATACATTGATCTCCGTTAAAGCTTGGGATCATTTTGAGGTACAGTTTCATTTCATTAGTCATCTTGGCTGGAGTAATATTTGGGTAATTTTAAAAAAAGTAAAAAAAAAATTATTTTTTTTTTGAAAAAAAAATTTGGATTTATTTTGTGGTTATTCGGTGCTATTTAATGGGTTTTACGCTTGGTATTAGTTTGGTTGAGTTTACTTTTAATTTGCCGATTTTTAATTTTTAATTTCTTAAGTTTCAATAGGCTGAGTAATTTTTTGTGGTAATTTTTTGGGTTTGAATGTTTTGCGTTAGTTACGTCAGTTAAAACTTCTCTATTTTTTAATTATGCCGATTTTAGTTAGGTGTGTAATAATTATCTCTTTGGTTGATGCGATTGTAAGGTGTCTGCAATGCTTACAATGTTATAATCTGCTACAGGATGTTGTTAGCTACTTAGTTGTGTTTAGCGTCTTTATTATAGGTTATTTTTAAATATACTGTGGGTGTTATTCAGTACTCGCTGCGATTTTATACACTGAAATTTGTGTATCGTTAATTTACTGCAATAGTTAATTAAAGTTTTCACGTTTGAATGCGTTCTCAGTACCGTAATTATTTATCCTTGCTGAGTAATTTTAAATTGATACTTTATAAAAGTTTCTGTTCGTAATTGTATGCTGCTTTAATTTCACAATGCTGAAAGGTTTCGCGATGTATTTAAATAGCTTTTGTATAGTGATTTATTATTAGATTTTATGCGTATTTATTCAAGGTTAGTTTTAATTCACTTTTGAAGATGATACTTGTTGGCTTTGCGTTTGAATACTTCTCGTTGTTTTAATAATAGAATGCAAGTTGTCTATTTATGGATCGTATTCGCGTTTGAATAGTTGTGTTGTTATAAAGTTTTGGTTTTAATTGCTCGCGATTTTGCTTTCGCTTTTTATTCTCGGTGTATTTAAATTATTTTTTGTGTGCCAGTTAATTCGCTTATTGTGGGATTAGAAATTTGTTTCTTGCGTTAGTTAAAGTTGTAGAATTAGAAATTCTAAAATTTTCTTGCGTTAGTTAAGATTGCTGAATTAGAGATTTGGTTTCTAAAAATTTTTCCTACGTTAGTTAAAACGTGATCTAGTCTCTTGTGCGCTCTGCGACTTTTTTAATTGTCTCTAGTTTTTTGTGTCTCAGAATAGTTTTTCTCAGTTCTTTGTCTCAGAATTTTTTGTTGTTTCAAGTTTTTGTAAATATTTTTCATATATAAGTAAAATAATAATAAAATTTCAATAACAGCTTGAAGATAATCTTTAGCAATTGCTAAGTCGGTTATTTTCAAAAAATGGCATAAATTAGTTGTAACAATAGTTAATATGCATATATAAATCATAAACTAGCAAATATCAAATGTCTTTGTTAATAATAAAATAAATTTCAATTGGTTTAGAAAAATGAACTTACACTAGTTGCTTTGTTGCTTTCATTGATTTCTTTTCTTTGTTTCTGTTTTCTTTTGGCTTCTTGGATTTGATTTATGCTTGTATCGCCTCCAATTTTTCTTTTGTTAAATTCGAACTCTGCTTGTTTTTCCTTCAACTGCTGGACTTGAACGATGCGTGTTTCGCCTCCAACTTTTGTTTTGTTCTGCCAAATTCGGAATTGAAATTCCTGGACCACCAGTTCCTCGAAGTTGGATTCGCTAGTACCCTTTCGACATCCGTTACGACTGCGCCAGTTAAGGTTCGTGGCTTCAAGCGGTCCTTTTTAGAAAGACTTCTTTGAACGTTAACACATTTATTTCTTTTAAACAGATTTGAACAATGGAATTTTACAATCTTGAATTAAATTATTCTAAGTTGAAATACATTAATTAATAATTCTACAAGTGAGTTACCGACGGACTGCAATGTGAAAGCTGAACGTTGATGAACTGACCGCGAGTGGAGCTCCCGGTCCTTTTATAATCTCCCTACCCCTCACAATTCTGTGGGAATCTGCGAACCTAATGTCCGCTTACACTTGATTCTATTCATAATACATAGTTGCTATCTTAAAAGCTATTCATAATTACAATGTTGCAGGCTTACTTCTGCGTAATCTCGGTACGTGACTTCCTACGACCGTCTGTGACCTGACATCTGCAGTGTCACTTATCCTTGTGCTACTTTGTAGCGCTTCCGTTCACATGAACGTTTATAAACTGAATATAAATTGTAACAAATTGTCTTTTAATTACATTGTTGCATTTTCCTAATATTTCTTAATATTTCCTAATAACTTTCTTAAGTATTAGTTTTGTATTGATATAATTAATGGGGGATCACATAACTCGCGTAACTGTAATATAAATGAATACATTGTACTGTAAAATGATATCTGGTCGGCAATTTAATTTCTGTGCCTTTTATTAACTCATCAGTTTTTCTTTGTATTTAACAACATTGTAAAACTCAATAATATTGCGTCTTGCAAACATTATAGGTGATATCTATAACTAGGTTGGTGTTTTGTTCGTTGGAATATTTTTAATGGACAATATACAAAAGCTATTTTAATATTTTATGAGAAATGCATTGAAATCCTTTTTTCTTTTTTGGTGGCTTTTAAAATAATTAATGAATCGAAGTTTCATTTTAATATGTATTGTACAGAAATAAAACGATGTTTTTGTGATTTCTGGGTTTATGATTTTTATAGAACTATTTATTGCAACATCCTGTTAAACACATTTTACTAAAATCAAAATTATACAGAATGCTTTAATAATAAGTCGTCCCTTCTAAATTACTTGTTCCTTTCTCATCTGATTTATATTTCCCGTAACGTACAAACGTTACAAGTTCCATAGCCCCGGAAGGAAAGGTCGCGAGATGGATAGAAAGGCTACTAGAGTACAATTTCGACATTGAACATCGAGCGGGACTAATATAAACACTTATTTTTATTGGCCCACCGATCCATAGTTCACGAGAGTGCAGCATGTGCGATGATGGGACGTGAGATATGTTTACCATGTGATCCTGAGTCCGGTAGTAGGTCTGGAGATAGCGTTGCAGGCAAAAGTTATGTCGAGAGAGACAAGCGGAAATGCATGACGTCCATAAAAACGTAAGAACGAGTACTCAAATTGGGAGAAACCGAATGAAGATCAGGTACGGCATCAAGGTGCAAGAGTTGAGTTTTCAAACAGGAGACCGCGTATAGTTGTATAATCCCAGACGAAGGCGTGAATTGTCGCCAAAGTAACAAAGAAATTAAGAGGGTCCTTACAAAGTACTGAAAAGAATCAACAATGTATTATGTAAGATTTGTAAGCTCCCAAAAAGCAGAACAATAATGATGCACATTAATAGAGTCACATATTACGACAGTGACAACTACGAAAGTGCCGGACGACATAATAAAGTGAGGCGAGTAAAGAGCCAGGAAGACGAACCAAGGCCTGTCTAAATTATGAATGGTTCATAGTGGTGCGCACAAGGCGAGGTTTTGGATTATCGATGAGGCCAATAAGAATTTATTTGATGTGCCGTTGAAATACTCTCTTGCACATTGCGTAGCGGCAAATCTCAATATGATTCGAGGGATCGCTACGCTGTTCAAAAGTAAATTAGGATCAGCTTCGCCAATAACAACCAGAGGTGGACAAAACCATATACCTTAGAGTTGGACGTCGTCGCATTTATTACCTAGTGATAAAGCAATTGTTCTCTAGTAAACTTCGTTACCAGGACCTATGGTTGTGGGCTCGATAGAGTGGACTAGAGGATAGTATAAAACATGCTGGGGTACTATTCCAGAAAATTGAGGTCCAATTCCTGGTATGCGGTTTTAGCGCAAATGCGACGGCACCCGCTACTAAGAGTGTCGATTCCTACTCCCATCAATATGGAAAATGTAAAAATGGCACCGATTGTTCTTATCGTCACATGGACATCCGATTTCCGGCTCGCAAAATGTTCTGGGACAACAGTTTTAAGCGGAGAGCAATGTAACAGTAATTTAGAAATATATGTAACATTCTCGAAAGGACGCTTATTCAGTTTTAATTAAAGTGGTCTCATATCTGTCTGCCGATAACAAAAGATGATTACAGGTATCGCAATACGATAGAGTTGTTCTCGAAGAGCTTGATAACGCACATTCTAGATATTTTCTCCAATTTTCGAGAATAAAGTATTATCATATATAAGGGTGAATCCCATTGCTAGATCTTCAAGCAAAACAATGCTCTTCAGGTATTTTTGAACCGCATCTTACCACATTCTTGTGCACTGATCTTGCAAAATCATACCTAGTGATTCTACTATTACATAAAATTTTATTAAAATAAATACAAATTCTAATCTACTTGTCGTTGTACAAACCAAACAAAAATAACAAAAAAATCTAAGACGCATGTACGCCTTACAACCAAACTTACAGAAAATTTATAAAAGGAAATTATATTTTTTTTTTAAATGAAATAACTAGTGCTTAAATGTTAAACAAAATTTTATTATTATAAATATAATTTAATAAATTTTATTGTTTTAATCAAGTTTGAGTCGGACTACTTAATGATATAAGCTCCCAGCACCACTCAAACAAACAGAAAAATAGAGAATAATTAATTAAAATTGTTAACATATATTCTGTGATTAGTCCCGGGTATTGTGATTCCTCCAAATAAGTCAGTTTGATGTACGGTTGGAATATCTTCAGCCGAATTAGGAATGATTGCTTCATAGTGATCTCCATGTATCACATCCCTGCCATTTCCAGCGCAATGAACTACAGCTAAAGGCTCGCGAACTAATTGATCTTCTTTTGCACAAAAATTATATGATGTGATACTGAAGCCGAAATGATAATAAGAATCATTTGGATATTTATTAAAGTTTATATTAGTTTGTACTGTTAACACTTCTCAAATGAATTCGATTATCTCGAAAACTAAATGAGATATCGAAAAGTGTATAGCATATTTGTAATCAGCGTAAAAAACTAAACAAGGTACATATACAGGGTGAGTTTTTAGTGTGGCAACGGTCGATAACTCCGTTATTATAAAAGCTACGTAAACCAAATTTGGAGGCATATTAAGCATGCCTAAAGTGCACATTTTAAAAATACAGGGTGTTTCATAATTCCAGGGCATATTAAACTTGTATTTTTTTAAATGGAACATCCTATATATTACTACATTTTTGAAAAGCCCATAAAAAGAGCTTTAATTTGATATCAAATTGTATCTGTCTATTCCTTTTAGTTTTTGAGATATTCAACTGTTTTTAGAAAAAATGACCCTGATTAGATACGTTGCCACTGCACTAATACACAACTTATTTTAATTTTCAAAATACAAAAATTTTTACTATATACCATAGTATATTTGTAATTATCACTTTTTTGAAATTTTTTCGCAGTATACAGGGTGTGTCAGGTTTCGCAAAATGTAATTTTTAAAATTTTTTTTAAATGGCACCCTACCAATTTTATTGCTACAATGGATAGTTCATTAAGTGTCCTTTCATTTTTGTTAAGTATTCCCTATACCTAAATCCATTACTTTCTGAGATATTTTTGATTTTCTTCAAATTTTAAGAATGTTTTTAATTTACATAACTAAAAATAACTTACTATTGGAGAATATTATACAACAATTACTACATACTGATTAACACTTAATTACACTTATCTAATAACAATTTTCACTAAAGATATAACAACCTACAATAATACGCTATCAATAGATTCTGCCAGATCAACAATATGCATTTTATAGAAAATGTTCAAACAGGAAATCAGGCAGGCTTTGAAAAAATAACAATTACAATTAAAATGTCATTTAGGTTTATTAATTGTAGTGTGTTGTTATTTAACATATTATCAGTTCTGTTTTAAATGTAATCTTTAAAGGAGTTTTCAAAATGAATTTTACAGAGGGAGAACAAATAAATATGTTTTGGGTATTGGGAGAAAGTTTAAGAAATTTCCTACTTGCATCAAGAATATACCAAGAGAGATATCCTGTTAAATGACAACACACTACAATTAATAAACCTAAATGACATTTTAATTGTAATTGTTATTTTTTTCAAAGCCTGCCTGATTTCCTGCTTGAACATTTTCTATAAAATGCATATTGTTGATCTGGCAGAATTCTGTTGATAGCGTATTATTGTAGGTTGTTATATCTTTACCGAAAATTGTTATAGGATAAGTGTAGTTAATTGTTAATCAAAATGTATTGATTGTTTTATAATATTCTCCAATAGTAAGTTATTTTTAGTTATGTAAATTAAAAACATTTTTAAAATTTGAAGAAAATCAAAAATATCTCAGAAAGTAATGGATTTAGGTATAGGGAGTGCTTAACAAAAATGAAAGGACACTTAATGAACTATCCATTGTAGCAATAAAATTGGTAGGGTGCCATTTAAAAAAAATTTTAAAAATTACATTTTGCGAAACCTGACACATCCTGTATACTGTGAAAAAATTTAAAAGAGTGATAATTACAAATATACTATGGTATATAGTAAAAATTTTTGCATCTTGAAAACTAACATAAGTTGTGTATTAGTGCAGTGGCAACGTATCTAATCAGGGTCATTTTTTCTAAAAACAGTTGAATATCTCAAAAACTAAAAGAAATAGACAGATACAATTTGGTATCAAATTAAAGCTCTTTTTATGGGCTTTTCAAAAATGTAATAATATATAGGGTGTTCCATTTAAAAAAATATAAGTTTAATATGCCCTGAAATTATGAAACACCCTGTATGCTACCAAATATTTTTAAAATGTGAACTTTAGGCATGCCTAATATGCCTCCAAATTTGGTTTACGTAGCTTTTATAATAACGAAGTTATCGACCGTTGCCACACTAAAAACTCACCCTGTATATCATTTATTGTATCATTATGGGAATATGGCAACGGACGACGACGGCGACAACGATGTAGTGATTATATTAACCTAACTTACTTCGTAAGTTTGGTTGATATGAGTTCAGTGTTCTTGCATAATCTCATAAATTTTGTATATCAGTTTCTAACATTAAATAAAATAAAATTTTTCTCCTGTAAGAAGTTTAGATTTCTCGATATAGTATGGAAAACACGAGAAAAATTTTAACAGAGATGCGGTTTAATAAGGCTAATAGAATGAAATGGACGAAATTAAGAGGTTACAGTGAGCTCGTTGACTGAATGCTCGCTAACTGAATGAAACATTTTGCCCCCTAGCTCTAAAAGCCAATTTATTATACAGATACCGTTCAATATATTCTCAACAATTTAAGGAGAATACGTTCAGAGCCTACAATTTTTGTTGATATTACTAACAAATTGCTATAGTTTTAACAATATTCGTTTTTTCTAGAAGGAATATCACCAAAGGTCATCACTAACATATCCTAAAAGATCGGTGTTTGAATATGCATTCCTGAAGAAACAGGCATGGATGTATCTCAATATCAAAGTATATTTCTGTCTTTAAATATTTACCCAAACTCTTTGACACTACATATTAATACGTATTCTGAAATGTATAACGAACCCTTGCGAATCTCCCACTAACAAAATTTGGTAAAAAACGATTTCATACAGGACGTTCGTTAAGTAATATTTGGTCTCAAAAACAGAAGAGGTCGGATGGCTGAAAAAGTACAGAGAAAACATTGCAAGCTTTGTGATCAAAAGCTTCATTAATCTATAGTCGCTAAGGAAGTATCTTAGAAAGATATTTAGAGGTATAAACCCCCTAAATGGAACTACAATCTAAAACTTCAATGCAGACTGGAGGTATTGCGTGTGATATTTGATATGTTATATTTGAATAACCGCGTCGGTCATTCATACTTTATAGAAGCTAATATAAAGTCATATTCAAGTTGCTGAATAGGGAGCGGACCATTTCAAAAGGAGAGCTAATAGTTCCGAATTTGATGTGTTGTTTATCTTTAGAGTGCAGATGCTGTCGTAACTTTAATTAAACCGACAAAACCAATAATCATGTAATATATTAAACGCAGAGGCGGATTTACGAATTTGCTGCATCTAGGCTGGAAATATTTTGCCCCCCTCATCTACAATAATTTTCACTTTTTGTTTCTACTGCTGGTAAACAATATTTAATATAATCAAACTAAAATCAATTTATCTTTATATGTCTAGCTCCACAGTTAGTAGATACAGCGCAGGCAACCTTGGCGTCGGCTTGCTTAATTATTAAATAAAATTTCCACCATACTAGATGTGATCGATGCGTCGCGTCCTAGATGGTTTATGTATGTAATTTGTATATAAATATTGTATTTTTTTATATGATTTTAATTTGTATAGACTTAATTTTGTTATTTAATTGTTTTAACTCCAACATTTATCAGTAGAGTGTTTATACCGGTTCTGGAACCTCATTTGCTCCTTCATGTGCTCCCTCATTTGCTCCATCATTTGCTCCTGAATCCCGCATTTGCTCCCTCACTTGCTCCCGCATTTGCTCCTTCATTTGCTCCAAAATCCCTCATTTGCTCCCTCAATTGCTCCAGCATCCCGCGTTTGCTCTTGAATCCCTCAGTTGCTCCCTCATTTGCTCCAGAACCCCTCATTTGCTCGTGAATCCCTCACTTGCTCCCTCATTTGCTCCCTCATTTGTTCACGAATCCCTCATTTGCTCCCTCATTTACTCCAAAATCCATCATTTGCTCCCTCATTTGCTCCCGAATCCCTCATTTGCTCCCGAATCCCTCATTTGCTTCCTCATTTACATGTAAATCCCCATAAGGAGGAAATGTGGAGATGAATCTCCTAGGAGGAAATACGGAGATGAATCCCCGTTTTCATAGACTAGCATCTTTCGAGATAAATATATCTTGCATTTTCATCTTAGCATCCTCATTTGCTCCCACATCTGAACCAAATAGTTTTCTCCGACTAGCCATTGCATCTTTCGAGATAAACCATCTTGTTTGGTATCAATTAATATTAGATTTTCTTCAGCTACCCGAATCTCTAGGAATTTTTTAGATTGCATCGTCCGCCAGGGAGCTGCTCTCATTTTTAAGATTTTTTGCTGATAGCAATTTCTGACTATCCTCATAAATTTTTTAGACATACGACACATCAAATTAGTCTAGAATTTTATGCAGAATTTGAATCTGCAAACAGATTTAAAATCCAACCACCCCTTACAAAGTTACACTTTTAAAGGCTCCGAGCCTCCAAATTTTTTTTTGCTCATCTATAACATATGCTTTAACCAAAAATCTAAAACTGCGGGGATTTTAGAAATGAGTTCTTTGTAAGCCATAAGTGTTTAATATTTAAAATTATTTTCAAACAGTAATGTACTGTTTTTCAGAATATTCAAAACCGCGGCTTTTTAAAATTTTAAACAGTTATTAATTTCTGGTTTAACATTTTCCTAATTACTAAGTACGTCACAAATAATTATATGCTCAATGCTAAATATGTACTTTAGAAAATACATTTCGCTTCCAAAACTAATTGCTTTACAATTATGTGAAGTAGAAGTGAAAGCAGTGTTTCTTTTTATTAATTATATTATTGACTATGTTTGAGAAATACAAGAAATATATTTCAATGTCGTGCATTAGAAAATTCACGTATAATTGCTTGTAGATTATTAATAACACAATGTATTTTCTAGTACGTCCTCGACTAAGTATTTAGGGAAATACAAATTTTAAATAAACACTTTAAACCTTTACTAAAGGAATACCAAACTTGTTGTCTACAGGATACTTACTAATAAAGCAATTTAATTTTAAATAACTTCTACGTCATATTTTCAGAAATGGCAGGCTTGAATATTTTCTTTGGAAACAATCGAAGATTGCCGAAGACACTCGAAGAGTGCACAAACGCGGTCACTAAACCAATTAGCATTAATATCAAGTATTCCGTACTTTCGTAGGTTGCTCATTTCCTAGAACCAAATCTTCCGCAATGTACAATGTCCTTAAAACTATCTACATTAATATTCTTAACTACACTTTGTGAGACCTCTTTAATCTTTTTAATCGTGTCTTTCTCGCTTACAATACAGTAGGACTTGGCTTTTGTACCAACCAATTCTAATACTACCCCCCATTAAAGTTTTCTTTTTATGACGATTTCAAAAAGGTTACTAAAAAATTCGCAATTAATTATTTCTATATATTTAAAGCATTTTTCTAAAAAACGTGGATATAGTAACACTAAATGAAGGTAAAATGAACTACATTCTAATTGTATTATTCTGGTAAAATTTATCAATATGCTCTAGGCAAATATTAATTTGGTTTATCACGGTTGAACTATCACTCCTTACTCGTGTGTTGTTGAAATCTATTTGCATAGCAACAATAATAATGACTATAAAATACAAGTCATTTACAGAAATTGTTAATAGATTTATACACAATTACATTATATAGTTTGCATTTTCTGTTTTAATAAAGCTATATACATATACGCTCGCCGCCCACCAGCTCGCCCGACCGCCCGCTAGTCCGACCTAAGTCGGATGAATCCGACCTAAAATAAATACTGTAACTAAAGCAGGAGCATTGCACCTTACAAAATTTTAATATCTATAACCGTTTTCAAGTTATAATTAAAAAAGTCAAAAGGGTACTACATAGTAATTCGGAAATAATTATATTGGAAGAAATTGTGTACTTTTCAAGTGGAATTTCAAATTCACCAATTTGCTCAAGAGTCAAAACAAGTCAGATTAAATGGTTTGACTACTGGAGACGACGTTGTTGACATCCAATTGGATCAAAATTTCAAATTGCAGCTACGCACAGCCTTTAATAGAAGTATATGGCTGTTGAACAATTTTAAAAATAGAATTTATATAATATGGAGATTACAAAAGATCGAAATGTTATTGTGCCACCTGCGTACGAGTGCATCAAGCTATTAAATTTGCGAGAATTAATCTGTTTTAAAATGGCTGAGTTGAGGTGTAGAAACTTTCCAGAATTTTACGAAAAATTTGTAGGTGATATAAAAAAAGTATGTGGAAATACGACGGAGAAAGAAAGGGTTCAAACGTTATTAGAGGAAGAGAGCCGTGCCAGTACTTCTCTGTCTAATCATTGCAGCAATTTAAATTACTTGACAGTGTTGGAATTTATTAAATGTTGCCCCATCCAGTACTTAAAAAATGCGACTGCAAGGCAATCGCTTGCGCAAATGTTTAGGGATTTGGCGATCCCAGATTCACCAGACTCTGGTTACCACAGCGGTTTATAGATGTTATCAATACATGTATGTATTTTATTTGAAACATTATATTTCTTGATAAAGTTTGTTTTTACATATTTGTATCGCCAACATTAGCAAAAATTATTAACAAAACGTATTAAACTATCTTGTTTTTATTTTTAGGTTTAAAGTGGTGTACCCCGCAGATAATAAACACAATATACCGCATGTCAACAAAAAAAGTTGTAGGGAAATTCAAAGACAACTTTAATGGGGGTCTAGTATTAGAATTCGTTGGTACAAAAGCCAAGTCCTACTGTATTGTAAGCGAGAAAGACACGATTAAAAAGATTAAAGAGGTCTCACAAAGTGTAGTTAAGAATATTAATGTAGATAGTTTTAAGGACATTGTACATTGCGGAAGATTTAGTTCTAGGAAATGAGCAGCCTACAAAAGTACGGAATACTTGATATTAATGCTAATTGGTTTAGTGACCGCGTTTGTGCACTCTTCGAGTGTCTTCGGCAATCTTCGATTGTTTCCAAAGAAAATATTCAAACCTGCCATTTTCGAAAATATGACGTAGAAGTTATTTAAAATTAAATTGCTTTATTAGTAAGTATCCTGTAGACAACAAGTTTGGTATTCCCTTAGTAAAGGTTTAAAGTGTTTATTTAAAATTTGTATTTCCCTAAATACTTAGTCGAGGACGTATTAGAAAGTACATTGTGTTATTTATAATCTACAAGCAATTATACGTGAATTTTCTAATGCACGACATTGAAATATATTTCTTGTATTTCTCAAACATATAGTCAATAATATAATTAATAAAGAGAAACACTGCGTTCACTTCTACTTCACATAATTGTAAAGCAATTAGTTTTGGAAGCGAAATGTATTTTCCAAAGTACATATTTAGCATTGAGCATATAATTATTTGTGACGTACTTAGTAATTAGGAAAATGTTAAACCAGAAATTAATAACTGTTTAAAATTTTAAAAAGCCGCGGTTTTGAATATTTTAAGAAACAGTACATTACTGTTTGAAAATGGTTTTAAATATTAAACACTTATGGCTTATAAAAAACTCATTTCTAAAATCCCCGCGGTTTTAAATTTTCGGTTAAAGCATATGTCATAGATGAGCAAAAAAAATTTAGAGGCTCGGAGCCTTTAAAAGTGTAACTTTGTAAGGGGTGGTCGGATTTTAAATCTGTTTGCAGATTCAAATTCTGCATAAAATTCTAGACTAATTTGATGTGTCGTATGTCTAAAAAATTTATAAGAATAGTCAGAAATCGCTATCAGCAAAAAATCTTAAAATAAAGGCAGCTCCCTGGGAGATGATACAATCTAAAAACTGCCTAGAGGTTCGGGTAGCTGAGAAAAATCTAACATTAATTGATACCAAACAAGATACGTTTATTTCAAAAAATGCAATGGCTAGTCGAAGAAAACTATTTGTTAGGTTTGCTTATAGAGTAAAGAGCAAAATTTAGAGGTTTATGACTTTAAAAAAGTATAACTTTGCAGGGGGTTGTCTGATTTTAAATCTGTTTGCAGATTCGGATTCTGCATAAAATTAGATACTAATTTAATGTATTGCATGACTAAAAAATTTATAAGGACGGTCAGAAATCGCTGCCGGTAAAAAATCTTAAAATGAAGGTAGCTCCCTGGGGGATGAAGCAATCTCAAAAATTCTTAGAGATTCGGGTAGCTGAAAAAAATCTAATATTAATTGATACCAAACAAGATAGGTTTATCTCGAAAGATGCAATGGCTAGTCGGAGAAAACTATTTGGTTCAGATGTGGGAGCAAACGAGGATGCTAAGATGAAAATGCAAGATATATTTATCTCGAAAGATGCAATGGCTAGTCTATGAAAACGGAGATTCATCTCCGCATTTCCTCCTAGGAGATTCATCTACACATTTCCTCCTTATGGGGATTTACATGTAAATGAGGGAGCAAATGAGGGATTCGGGAGCAAATGAGGGAGCAAATGAGGGATTCGGGAGCAAATGAGGGAACAAATGAGTGATTCTGGAGCAAATGAGGGAGCAAATGCGGGAGCAAATGAGAGATTCGGGAGCAAATGAGGGAGCAAATGAGGGATTCAGGAGCAAATGAGGGGACAAATGAAGGATTGTGAAACAAATGAGATAGCAAATGAGAAATTCAAAAGCAAATGAGGGATTCTTAAGCAAATGAGGGAGCAAATGAAGGATTCTGGAGCAAATGAAGGATTCGGGAGCAAATGAGGAAGCAAATGAGGGATTCAGAAGTAAGTGAGGGAGCAAATAAGGGATTCAGGAACAATGAGGGAGCAAATGAGGGAGCAAGTGAAAGAGCAAATGAAGATGCTGGAGCAAATGAGGTTCCAGAACCGGTATAAACACTCTACTTTTATCACCCCCTAAAATTTGCCGCCCTAGGTTATAGCCTTTCTAGGCTTATGATGGTAAATCCGGCACTGATTAAACGTAGATAAGATACACAATAGTATGTTCTTATTAAGTTGACAATTTATAATATCATTGATTATAAAGTGTATCACGGCAATAACAGCTCACTATCACATTTACCTTTACATATACGAAGATGATTTGACTGAAGGTGAGACTCGACGATCGGTGCTTTGCTGTGAACCAAATTGTTTGTTTTTTCGAACAGAAGAAGGTTGGATTTTTAGTGTCTTCGAATATTTAGTTTGACAGATAACGATAGCTTAAGGAAAACATTTAAAATGGAATTTTCAAAGTAAATAAAATTCTAATTCGTGGCGCAACTGAGTATTTGTTTCTTATGAAGATAAACACCACATTTTGCAAGTCAAATTAGAAATGCTCAAGCTATTTCTAAGAATGCCAAGTTTATTGAATGCGGTACAAAAATTTGCTAAAACACAAGCTTTCAACAACTATTTAAAGCCATTTAACAGTAATTTATTAAGTTTCTTGTGTTGCTATGTTATAGAAGACGAAACCTGGTTCCATTATTGTATACTAAAACTGAAAGACTAATCTCAACACTGAAGTCATTGCAATCTTTCAACAAACAAGACTAAGTGATTTCCAACGACCGCAAAGGTAATAGCAACTATTATGTGGCATTTGAAGAGAAGATTTGATACTGAGTTTTTTGTAAAGGTCCAAAAAATCAACTGGATATACTATGCTACACTTTCAGAAGAAGTGAAAATTGCCTTTGCCAAACAGATACCCGCAATTGCATGATGCTATTCCACAATGACGATGTATCCTGACCAGTGTTGTTACCCTGGAAAAATTAGACGAATTAAGACTCCTGGGTTTTCACTGGAAGGAAATTCAACACAGGCGAAGAAGTTATTGCTCTAATAGAGCAGTATTTTGACTACCTTGATCTTGAAATACATGAAAAATGGAGCGGATAGGATATGCTTGAAACAATGGCATAATTGAAAGTGTTATATGAGGCGTGGTAAGAGAAAACAGAAAAATACGTAGAGAAAAAAAAATTCTGATGAACTAAAAATTCTGCAATCTTACATAGAAAACAGAGCGGCGCAGGGCGGTACCCAACGACACAAAACTGCCATGGACGCCATAAAGTTTTCTCACAAATCACGTTTTTCCATAATGTCACTATAAATTATTTTATTCAAGTTACTTGTTATACGGGATGGCATTAGTTTTGTTATTAAATTTAGAGAGGGGAGAGGGGTAGAGACCAATAAGACAAACAAAAATTGTTAATCAACTTGTGGTCCAAAATGAATAGCTAAGCTAGAAACGGACACACAAAAAAAGTTTCCAAATTGTTGTTTAGCTACGTCACTAATCAAATACATAATAATATCATCCTTTAGAGTTGACCAACAAAGTTGTGACACTATGCAAACATAAATTATTGAAATATGCTTATGTGAGCTGTAAAATGAAGTAACCCAATGCACTTTAGCTACTACTAAAGTCAGTTTAAAATTTTTTTATATCATACTAAAGTTCTGGTGATAATCAGAAAAAAAAAGAAATTTCTTTATGCTGATTTCGTCCACTGTATTAGGTTTCTAACCCCGTAGTTTGGATATTATTGCAATTCAACCATGATTCACTTTAAGTCAATTGAACTTTTTCACTGAATGTGTTAAATGCTTTGCGGGCTTGTTTCTCATGTTTGTTACTGGTGGTGGATGATGCAATTCCGTCACCTGCTTTGGTGATACACTTAAACAAAGTGTTGTGAGTTAATTGTAATTAGACTAGGTTTTAGGTAATAATTAAAGATACTATGTAGCTTAGTGAAACGCGTGAAATTTGAACACTTGTGAAATCAATTCAAGTGCATGATATGATTCAGGAAAACACTAGCATAGGTAAGTTATTTTTTTATAAACATGTAATAAAACAGCAGTTATGAAACTTTTACTGAGGTAGACCTAGGTCGAGCATTTAAAAATCGGTCCAAGAGTAAAATGCTTTATAGATCTTTTGTTTAGTATATCAATCTCTACCACCTTCTCAATTTAATGACATAAAACTAATGCCATCCCGTATGTTTATTATAATGTAACAAATTAACATATGTATTAATGTATAATACCCATAGGATTTATGAAAGGAAATCAGTACCAATAATTTATAACTTCCGAGCAAAAATCTTTTTTTAAAACCTCAAATGTTTATTTCTTTACTAAATATTTGTAGGTCCTTAAACAAAATTTAAAAATTCACAATATTTATTTTGGATTTGAAAATTATCGTGAAAAGGGGTAAAAACGCATAAGAGTCACGCCCCAGAGAGTTAGTACATCTTGGCGTGGTGCGGGTAGAAAGTAACAGTTTAGCTAGTAATAGTGCGAAGAGAAAACACAAAATCCATTAAAAATTATTTGGAAATAAACATTTTACATCAAATCCAAAATAACTAAACAAATGATGATAAAAAGGAGGAAAATAAATCCTTACACCAATAAAAAACATTGATGAAAAGAATTACAACACTATGAAAGAAACAGAAAAATATTATGATTTTTTTGCCTGCGGTTGACGACCATGCAAAAAAGTTAATAGCTCATTGTCTAACTGATTTATATTCAGACACTTCTGCTCTAATCTCTTCATTCCACTTAATATATTCTCCCTTACATATTATCTCCTTGCTTTCAGCATTTATTTCTAACCCCAACTTATCTATAATATCTATCCCAAAAATCGCGCCCATCCTCAATCCAGGTACAACCATAAACTCATTTTCAAATTTCACATTTCCTAATTCACACTTCAGTATCACCATGTTGTTTATGCTCGCATACTTTTTACTCTTTGGCGCTACCGAGTTACACCTTTTTACAGGTATCATTTTATCCATTAATTTCTCGCGTTTAACAAAATCTTCTGAAATGAGAGACGCCTGCGCTCTTGTATCAATGAGTACTTTAGTCACAATATTTTCCACATTCAAATCAATTATAGGTAATAAATTTTTGTTTACATTAAAATTATTTTCCATTTCAAATTTAATAAATTCGCGCTGATGTTCGTATTGGTTTATTCTTAAGGGCTTGCATGATTTGTCTCTCTTTAAAAATTTTGATTCGACGTGGATGAAGATGCTTGACTAGTAATTTTAGAGTATGTGCGGTTGGTTCTTCTAAGATCTTGTGCTTGTTCCACCGGTTCTTGGCTATCTGTATTTTGATTCTCATTATACGTTGGACGCGGATGACTTTGGTCTGTGGTCCTATCGTTATTGGTTCTCTACGTCTCTCACCTCGGTAAGTTGTTTGAACTCAAATTATGTCTAAAACTGTTACCATTATTATAATTGTTGTTATTGCCCCTATTGAAATTTCCCCCGTAGTTGTTATTATTGCTTCGATAATTAAATCGGTCCGTTCCTATACTTCTCTGTGTCCTGACAAAATTTATAGGTTGACTTCTCATCCTATTGTCCATTAGACGGTTTGGTCCCATTTCATAATACCGCTACAGATATTCTAAAAATACATCCCGGTCCACGATGTTTTGAAGTGCTATGTGTTGTCTCACTCCCACCTCAAAATACCCTGTTAAATATTTTATTATTTGTCTAATTTGTCTAATTGTTTTGCGATGCTGAATTTTTTTATCGCATATAGCTCCCGGGTTATTCCAAAATCGTGGTTATATTTACCCATAATTAAGTCATCCCTTACTTTAAATTGTTGGTTATCCCCCCAAAAGCGCTCTAAAAATTTATGTTTGAATTCTAAAAATGTTTCCAATGCGCTTTCTATTATACCAAACTATATTTCTGCGTAGCCTTTTAGCATTGATCTTACCAAATTTAATTTATATTGTTCATCCGTTGATCCCTGTATCAGCGTTTTAACATTATTCAAAAATATCTTCGGATTGTCACCATAAAATTTCGAGTATTGATCTAATGGTATGCTTGGTTAGTTTATTCTTATGGGTTCCCGAGAATATTGTACCGTACTTCTATTAAAATTTTCTAAGTCTGTTTTCAAACTTTCTAATTCCCTATTTCACTATTTCCCCTCAGCTTCTTGTATTTGTATGCCTATATCCCTCATTTTCTCGTTGGTTTCCCTTTCGCACGTCTCTTGGTTCAACTTAACTTTTAAAACTTCATCCCTCGCGTCATCGATGTCCTCCATAATTCGTACAACTTTATTCTGCACCACTAGCCTCATTTCCTCAATTGTTTGATTCGTTTGTTTTATACCCTCGTTTAAGATATTTATTTCTGAACTAAAATTTTTCCCCAACTTAGCCAAATTTTGCCCAACCTCTGTCCTTAATTCTTGCACATTTTTATTAATTTGTATTGTCATATTTTTCATATTGGCTTCATGTTTAAAACATTAAGCGTTAATAAAATCGACATCATTCTAGACTCCTGTGTAGTTTACTGTTCCTCGCTGTGACTCCTTTCTAATACTCTTCCTGAAGTTTCAGTTTGTGTTTCTTCTACGAACACACTTTTCTGAGATACTATTTCCACCCCTTCATTCCTCAACGCATTCCTAACTTCATGCATCCTTTTGTCCATTTTAATTTAATTATATTTACAATAAACCCTAAAATTCTAATTTACCATTTAACTTATGTTTGTATCTCTCTCTAACGTTGACGTCGCCTAGTTTACCAATATCTAATTTGAGCAGTCTCTATCCTTTTTTATTTTCCTTAACTTCAAATCATCTTTTTCTGATATTAAATTACGATGGCTATTTATATATGCATCTTAAATTCTTTTACTTGAATGATGTTTCCAGCCTTTTCTAATATACTTATAGCTATATTTCTGACCATTTTTCACGTGTATAACACATGACCATAATTTTTAAACATTGCGCTAGTAACAACTAATTCGTTCTTGATACTCAACTCTACGAGCTTATCACTTTCTTAATTTCTCACCCCTAAACCGCATTCACCTAATATTTTTCCTTCTCTACTTAGATCTACAATTTCAGTAAAATTTCATGCAACTAACAATATCTCTTCTTTTCTATCGCACTGAATAACTTCTTGAATTTGATCATACATTCTTTGAATTGCCTTACTCTCGTTATCTGATGTGTACCTGAACTACAACTGTGTCTGTTAGTTTAGTACCAAGTCTGACTGCTAATATCTTATCACTACCTGTCTAAAGAATTTATACATATCTTGCTAGTTTCTCATTTACAATAAAACCTGCACGTACTTGACCATTACTTGAGTCTGAGTGGCTAACCTTTCCAACAATCATTTCACTTCATTAAGCCTTACTCTCTGTTTTCAACCTATTCGTTTTTACGTTTAAATTCCCTAACTTTGCTACCTTCAAGACACTCCAAACGTCCCACGCTCCGATTTATAAAGCATTATTTTTCCTTGGTGGTTTCTTCTTTTTTCTCTTCTCTATGTTGTCTAGTAACTTTTGGTCGCACTCTAGAACCACTCTAGAACCAGTACATCCTACTGAACTAGGATGGGATTTTGAGAATATGCCTCCATCCGCCTATGGTGTATATATAACTACACCCGCATACCATATTATCACCAAAATAATAATAACGACACTTTGATACGACAACTATCACTTTCATAAAAAAAAACATTCACTTTTCCTTTGACCAGATATGAAAGGTTGATTTGATATCATGTCTATTTAAGGAACTGTAACAATAGAAAATTAACTTAGTAACATTTAGGCTTTGTAGTTTGTGAAAATTAGTTCAATTGTAGCAATAATTATAAAAATATAATTTTTAAAAACTCTTTATTAAGTTTTAGAAACATTATTGGCGCTGCCCAGCAAATCGTTTGAGCAGTACTACAGCGGTGACTGGTGATTTTCAAATCTTTATTAAACATCAGAACCGTTCGAATTGGTTGGTAGAAGATCCACCTGGCAGAAGTACATAGGAACATACGTAATTTGTGGAGAAGTCTGGAAGCTGCTGCAAACAGTTCAACTGGACAACCCCTAGAACTAAGAAAAATAATGTTTTCAACGAACTTCGTTCGTTTATGAAATCTATTTGTCTGTGTGTCTGTCTGTCTGTGTGTCCGACCTTTTTTAATGGTCAGACATCAATGTGTGATACATCAATCGATTCAGCCGGTGTCCAGAGCTTAAGTTTTGATGTCAGTTAAAATCGGGCCACGGGGACGCCGAGCCCCCGGGAAAATCCACAGGGATAATTATAATTTTAAATAAGTTTAAAATCAATATGCGACACATATTTGAACAATTTATGGCATTTCATGCCAATTATTTCAATATTATAAACATTGTTTAAACTTAAATTTTGATTACCGAAAATAATTAGATTCATATAAAAAAAAAAAAAATTTCTTATCTTATTGATGAGAACTAATATATAGCTTTTAAAATATTTATTCAATAAAATAAAATATATTAAAATGTCTCTTTTGTTGTTTATAAATTTTTGTATTTTATCTGAATACTTATAATTATTACAACATAATAATTTTAATTTCTTTAAATTGTTTTAAAGTAAGTCTACATTTGGAAGTTCGTTGCGACAATGCCTTGCATTTTCAACTTGTTTACAATACTCTTACTGTGAGTATCCATCTATTTTTTCTTTGTTTTACCTTTTCGATATAACACACAGGTAATATTTTTATGAATAATAAAGATAGATCTTCAATTTACTTTTATAGAAATTTTGATAATATAGAAAGTATACATAATACAACAATGGCTTTTAATTTTTCTGAATTAAATTTGGCTAAAGAGATAATTCCTCAATACGAAGGAGGCAGTAAAAATTTATCATACTTCATACAACAATGCGAGAATTATAAATTCGTATAGAAATATAGCTCAGGGTCGAGAACAATACTCTCTTAATAAATTGTTATTTGAACTTTGTTGCTCAAGGTTAACTGGTGCCGGTACGGGATAGTAGTATCTAATTGCATTACGTGGACATAACTAAAGGACGCGTTACTAAACAGATTTGATGATCAGAGAAATGACATTTTATTAGAAAACGATTTAATCACATGTTACCAATTAGCAAACGGTTCGTACGATGATAATTACGAACGCATACATTCTAAATTACAGCAATTATTAGAGCAAATAATTATTAGGGAAAATGGTGTAAATATTAGAACTTATAAAATTAGTATGTACAATCAAAGAGCTCTAAATACATTTAAGGTGGGTTTCTTGAAACCGCATAGATCGTTTATTAGTTATAAAACTCTAGGTTCATTGAAAGACTGTCTTATGCAACTTAGAAATTACGATAACCACAAACAGCAAGTCAACTTTTTAAACTTTGTGAGACAGAAAACTCCATTCAAACACCCTAATGATCAAAAACTCCCTAATCAAAATAAATTCGTACCTACACAGCACACGCAATTCAAAACACTACCCTTTCCTACTACGAATCAACCATTTAAGCAATTTCCTAGTGGACCCATAAATATACAATCTAGATCTAGACGAAACTTTCCCACGAGTTCATTTGGCAAAAGAACTAAGCACGAATGGGAACCAATGTCCGTAAGTTCCAAAAACACATTTCAAAGAAAAAGAATCAAAATAGCCCGAAAAATTCTTCCAATTATGAAACTTTATTTCAAAAGAATTGCACAATGTGGAACAACCCCAACGTAACAGGGAAAGCGAATTTGAAAATGATGAATGCCCCGAATACCTTGATCCGTCTAATCATTCCGAACACCTCGAATATTATGAGTCGCAACCTAATGAAAAGGAAAATTATCGGATAACAACCTTGGAAATACAAGAATCGACTTTAACTATATCGAAGACCATTTTCAAACTTAACTTTAAAATACTTTTAGACTCATGAGCATCAAATTTCATTATAAACCCTGGACCAGCTTATAAATTCCTTAAAGATAAAATTTTTCAAAAAACGTTTGCAGTAAAAAGTTAAATAATATTCTAACTGACGACAAAAACGTTAAATGCCGGTTATTACAAGGATTGGGCATTGAATAAAATTGCATAAAATGGCATGACCGATTTGACGTTTTTTTAGGCAGCACGATTTTAAAAAATTAAGCGCAAAGATAGACCATGAAAATCAAGTATTAGAGGTAAATAATTTACAGATTCCATTTTTTCTAGTTAACTTTTATGTTCATACTTATTAATTATGTATATGTGGGCTGTAGATATAAATGATTGATATTTAGAAATAGAAAGTTAATCGAATATGAAAGTAATTATTTTGTTAAACAATGAATTAGTAACAGAACTAGTATTGGTTAAATTTGAACATGATGTTATGAAATTTGAAACGTTTTAAAATACTAAGAAATATGTACGTATTAATTTTAAATATAACTTTTATTCGGGATACTTAGGATTAGTTAATACATAAAACTCTAGTATTATCAATTGACAATGAAATATGAAAAGAATGTTAGTATTTAACTGCTTTTTTGTTGGTTATTGAAGACATTTTCAGACAATGAAATTTATAATATGATGTTATTTAATATTAAAAACGGGAAAATTGGAGTGGTAGTATCATTGCTGGATTTGATTTAATGTTCTTTTAAGAAGTATTTTAGCAATACCTGGCCAGTTTTATGTTAAGAAATTGGGTTTTTAAAGGAAGGTTTATTTGTATTTATATTGCAGCAATTTAATATTAATAGACGTTACGTGTATGTTGAATTTTATTTGCATTTATTTATAAATTGGATAAAAATTAGGTCGAGCTTTTTTTTAATTATGACGATACTTAATAAAATGTTTTACGGTATTTTGGAGAGAAGTAAAGTATAATGTGATAAATGTAGGAAACCAGAAACAAAGAAGACCTATTCGAAATAATCCACTTCCGTTTAGGGAAAATATTGCTGAGACAAGACGATTTAGCGCTCCTTAGTTGAAACAATCGATACATCTTTCGGGATAAGTAAATATTATATCCTAGATTGTTTGTATTTCAGCCAGATCATTATTTTATTTATTTACCAAACCCCATTTTCAAAGCACACCTATATAGTTACCGTTAGAGCAGGACAAAAAGATGGAAATGTTACTCAAGCTTTAAAATAGATCATCAACCCGAAAAATTTATACGGAATTTATTTCAAAAACCAAAAAATAGAGTCAAAATTCCTGAATATACTCCATAAATTATTCAATAACACAGTTAAAATAATAAAATGTAATATTTTAGTCAAAGATGTTACAAACAAACAATCTGAAATAATAAACGAGTATCATTCTCAAAATCACAACGGTATTACCCAAACCTAAAACTAATGAAAAGTACAGTATTATCGACCCGACATGAAAAACAAAAATAAACAAAGTAATAAAGGAATGTGATACCTGTTTAATCAATAAGTATGAATGAAATCCTTATAAAATTGCATTTTCAGGACCATTAATAGCAAAAAGACTCTTTGATATAATTCACATGGCACGTTTAGCTTCGACAACCATAAATTTCTCACCAAAATAGACCTGCTTCAGGCATATGCGTCCTTAATAAACTAAGACACTATTTTTCCCACCACAGTTACCCAAAAGGAATAGTATGTGACTAGGGTAAGGAATTAAAAACTCTATATTTCAAGAATACTGTACGCTCTTCAAAATAGATTTACATTTCACCACAAATTATAACAGCAACTCAAATTCTCCATTTGAACGAGTACATTCGACACTTCTAGAAAGATTACGAATTCTAAAAACGCAAAATAAAAACGAGGCACCTCAAAACCAAATGATATCAGCCGTTTTGACCTATAATCAATCGATTCATTCAACTACTAGATACACCCCATTTTCTCTACTGTACGGACCGGACCGTATGATAAAATTTAAATTCTCATGAGACAGACTTAGACAAAACAGTCTACACGCTCTACAATCAAAGGAGAAAAAGCAAAATATTATCGTTTTTCGAAGAAATTTGCAATAAAGAACTCCAAAAAGGTACAGAAACACTTGAAAATAGAAATAAAACCGCACCAGAGTCAGAGAAAATTATGAACGCAACGTCTACTTTAAAAAACCGTAGTTCAAAAAAACCGAACCCTGCTATAATAAAATAAATGTAACCTCCATAGTTCAAAATAAAATTGTAGGCACTAGAGAGATAAGACTAATATAGGAACGCGAATATCCACAATAAAAAAATTAAAAGACTAAGAAAGACGTTTTCCTTGAAGGATCATCCTGATCCCAGTTAACCGGGGGCTTCAAGTTCAGAAGATCAATACTAATGGGTATTTCTTTCCTAGAAGAACTAGGACCAGTGAAACTATTAAACTGTTACCATAAATTTCACTTCTACTTTAACAACACTAACATAGAACTAAGTTTTAAGAAATTTCTAATCAATATGGCTGTATTAGATGTAGGATATAAGGATAACTATAACATGCTAGCAATGCAAAATTAAAAAGATACTGCTCTTCAAGTCCAAAAACAATTATCCAAATTACACTACAAAATGGTCAAAGGGGACTAATCAACGGGACAGGAACAATAATCGTATATATTTCTAGCAATCCAGATAATGAAGATTTAACAGAAATTAATAAAAACATCGACGCACTATATAAAAACCAAGACAAAATGGTAAAACAAATGGACAAATATGTATCCTTTGCTAAACACATTACAGACAGATACGACAAAGATTTGGAAATAATTGATTGCAATATAAATGCAAACTTAGGACTCCTAAAAAACATCAGTAACGCACTAGAAAACAATACTCAAATAACATACAATCATTACGCATGTATACAATTATTAGGCATCCTCCAGGGTATTGAAAGAACTATCTTTCTAGCACTATTGGAATCAGTCAATTTAAAAATATTTTTCAACAAAGACCTTTTGGAGACTGGAGCTCACCTTAGTGTTATGTATTAGACAACTGAATTAAGTAAGTTAGATACTACACATATTTTTAAAGTGCTAGCATTTTCAAAATTTAAGATCATTTCAACAGGTGATATTACATGTATGTTGTACGTACATCCCTATCCTTAAAACTCCTACCTATAAATACTCGAAGATATAACCAATTCCTAATATACAATACCAAATCTTTACACCGCCTTCAACGTGTCATTTACAAAGTGCTAAAAAAGAATAATGGACTGAGGAAAAGTATCAAATGTTAGACGAACAAACAGTGTGTTTGAACAAACCGGAATTACGAAAATGTGTGTTAAAAATGAGTAAACAGTGCGATTTTGCGAAAATTAGCAACTTGTGAACAATCAAATCCTACCTTCGTGCAGGCTAACCTTGGACATCACGGAAGCATTCAACAGGGACATAAATCATGTTACAATTAAAGATAGTGTATTGCCAATTTCAAAAACAACTGTAGAATAATTATTGAGAGCAATGTATTTGAAACAAACTTTACTAATTTGACTTTTAACAGTTCAGTAGAAATAAGAATTTATAAGATTCAGAATTTTGTAGACTTAAAATTAAAACACTTAGATAGTATGAAGCAACTTAAACAAGAAGCTATCAAGTTAAAAGAAGACATGAACCTAAATTCAGCGATACATTTCACACATTTTTCAATCACTGTTATATTATTAATTCTATGTATAATTATTATAATCATTTATAGGATTAGAAAGCGAATTTCAGAATATTAGAAACTCAAAAAAAAGATAGATCTGGAACTGTACGAAATTACTTCTCAAAACGAGGACGTTTTATCCTAAGAGAGGAGGAATTATATCCGCATACCATATTATCACCAAAACAATAATAACGATTCTTTGATACAACTGTCACTTTCATGGAAAAAAAATTCACTTTTCCTTTCATTATTGACCAGATATTAAAGGTTGATTTAATATCATATCTATTTAAGGAAGTGTAGCAATAGAAAATTAACTTAGTAATCATTTAGGATTTGTAGCTTGTGGAAACTAGTTCAATTGTACCAATAATTGTAAAAATAAAATTTTTACAAGCTTTTTATTAAGTTTTAGAAACATAATTTTATGTTATGTCACTTTCATGTTTTTTATTTCTTCATTTGGGAACTGCAATCCTTGAGAAAATAAAACGGAGATAGTTGTCCGATACCTTTCATCAAGAGGAATAAAATAATATTTCACGAGATATTAAGGATGACGAAGTGTCATTACCGCAGTTAGCTGCCCTTTACGATGACAAGAAAAAAGCCCAAGATTATTCTACCCGGTCTCACTCAGCTGTTAATTTTTGGGTAACGTTAAATCATTATGATATAGATAGAGGAACGTGTCGAGACACCGTTAAGGTGTATAAGATTTTTTCAATACGTGCCTTCGTCATCATCCATAAATATGAGGGTAAGGTGAAAAGTTCTCGGCCTGACACAGAGATGGCGTTCCAATCAGCAAAAATTTGTGCTTCCCGCCTGCGTGCACATGTCATTAGTTGGTATGACAAGTTTCAACTTGCTATCTCAGGTAGTTTGTTTACACAATTTTTTTCAAGCAGACGTCTTATGCGTGTTTGTTTAAGATGGATAAACTTGAATATCGTGCGGTCATAAAATTCTTCGTTTTGAACGGATTAACCCCTCAGAAAATTCATCCGAAGTTGACAAAAGTTTACGGAGACTCTGCCCCTTCCCTGTCAACCGTTAAAAAGTGGGCAGCTGAATTTAAACGTGGTCGCACGTCTCTCGATAACCCACGTGAAGGACGACCAAAAACCGCAACCATACCGGAAACGATCAAAAAAGTGCATGAGATCGTGTTAGACGATAGGCGAGTGAAAGTGAAGGAGATAGCTGAGGCTGTAGGGATATCGGACGAAAGGGTGCGAAACATCTTTCACAAAGAGTTAGGGATGCGAAAGCTCTGCGCAAGATGGGTACCGCATTTGCTGAATGCCGATCAAAAGCAAATGCGAAAACGAGTTTCGCAGCAATGTTTGGCCCGGTTCAATAAGGATCCGAGCGATTTTGTGCGGCGATTTGTCACTATGGATGAGACATGGGTCCCCCATTACACGCCAGAAACGAAACAGCAGTCAAAGCAGTGAGTGGAAGCCGATTGTTCAGCGCCAAAGAAAGCGAAGTCGATCGCATCTGCCGGAAAGGTGATGGCCAGCGTGTTTTGGGATGCGAAAAAAATCCTGTTAATAATTAATTACATTACATTAATAATTACAGGCCAATATTACTCCAGCCTTCTTGACCAGCTGGATGTTAAAATTCGCGAGAAGAGGCCTAACTTGAAGAACAAAAAAATTATCTTTCGCCAAGACAACGCACCTGCACACAAGGGTGCGTTGGCGATGGGAAAATTGACGGATTTGGGGTACGACTTGCTCGGCCATTCCCCTATTCTCCTGATTTGGCGCCCTCGAATTTCTATCTGATCCCAAACTTGAAGAAATTTGTTTCTGGGAAGTGCTTTATGTCCAATGAAGAAGTTGAAAGGGCCGTAGACGAATATTTTCACAGCCTTCCAGATTCTCACTTGCGGGAAGGAATACTGATGTAGGAGAAACGCTGGACCAAGTGTGGTGAAGTTAAGGGGGATTATGTCAAAGAATAAAATTATTTTTTTACTTAAAATTGCAGTCTTTCATTGTAGGCCGAGAACTTTTCACCTTAGCCTCGTATATTGTAAATGGACTATAATGCTTTTGTACTTGCATTTTTTATATTCAATTATTAAATTTTTAGTGAACTTTGTATAATGTTTTAATACAAAGGAGCACTTGAATTGAATAAACTACATTTAGGTTCATATTCACATGACGTAGAGTAGCTTAAAAGAGCAATGAAACAAAAAGTACTTTACGTTTATGTATCACTCAACATAATAAAACCTCCATAGTTTCATGTGAGTAAATATTATATGGAGACTAATAATAATCGCATAAGGACAGAAGATGAAGGAACTTTTAAAATACAACTGCTTCTACTATGCATGCAGATGTTATTTGCAGGCTAGTAGTCTCCAGATGACTTGCATTGCAGTATAATTGCGTTGAACTTCGCTATAAGGATTTAATTTTGTAGTTATGATCTTGAGTATATGACTAGCGTGGAATGTGTTTAAACATTATTTTTCTACATGAAAGAAGAGTTAATAGGAAACGTAAAAAAATGAAGCATCTTCATATGTGCAGTTTAATGTTCCATATCGTTTGCGTATATAATACTATGCTGGTTTGTTAAATGCATGACCAGCAAATAAAACCTTTAGAAATAATAATGACATCCAAATAACTATGTATACTTCTTAGCATATTATTTCTAAAATGTTGAGAAAGCATGAACGATGAAACCTAAAGACCGTCAAGTTCACAATGACAAATTAATAAAAACGTTTTAACATTATTTTTAGTTCAAGAATTTATAGCTTTAGTTCTGAAATGATTATGGGCGACCTCGTGTAAAAGCATAAAATTTAACATATGAGAACAGCACTAAAAGTTGTATCAGTTAGTAATCCGTTCCTTTTTGAACTAATCGATAATTGTGAATAGTGTTAAAGTATAAGTTAGGAAATTCACACGCGTTATCATTAACGTACAATTTTCTCATATCGCTGAAGTATTCAAGTTGTACTTTGTCAAACTGTGGTATTCTTAAAATGCAGGTATAAACGATTTTCAGTCACCATTTACCTACTTTAGCCCTATTTCATCCCCTCCTTTTCCTACCCCCTTTAAAAAGAATAACAGTAGTTTTTGTGTGTGCGAAAACTCAACAGAGTCCAGTGAGTGACTTTGCAGAGGGCAGAGTCAAAAGGACTTGTCGGTAATTGCGTGTCGAGTTCGTGCTGTGCTATCGAAGAAGGCGCACAAAGTAAGGGTATGTATTTGTTTATATATGATAAACTCTTTTGTCCCAAACATTGTGCTGCAGTATTCCGTGCAGACAAAAAAAAACGTAGTAAAGTAAGCAAAGAAAATCGCCCGCACCGAATACCGCAACAAAGCAAAGGTAGAATCCACAAAATTGTATGCCGTACTAGATAAAAACGTCGTAGAGTGGGGTGGATCAAACAGAAAAAAAATTGGAAACCTCTGTAAGTAGATTTATTACAAATCTTTAGTTAACAAACATAGTACCAAAAGGAATATTTACAAAAACCAAATCGAATATTTGTTCTGTTAAAACTTGATGTAAACAAAAGCGTCAACTTGCATGTAACAAAACTCCAAAATATACATTTAAGCAAATATAAATTAGAGATTATCTCCCGGTCACTTAAAATTCTAAAACCTAAATAACACATACAAGTATACTTACTTAATGTTTCCAGTCCTAAATAAATACAAGAAGAAAACAAGACATAATGTGTACAATATTAGAACGCCGGTTACCTGCTCCTTGAAGTGCACTTCCTAAAAGTAATAACGTAACCTTAAACTGAAGTAACATAACACTACTGAAGTAGCGTAACCCTAAACTGAGTAAACCATGTGCTAAGCTTAATCTAGATTATAAATAGTAAACAATTTGTGACGTTAGCATTTCGTAACTCTTATTTTACGTAAATATATATATATATATATATATATATATATAGCTGTAGTAACCCCCTCACTTGTTGTAGTCGGATGTAATAAATGTTCTACTTAACGCTACCTCTCTGTATACTCTCAATTTAATCTTTTAATTTATTATTATGCCACGGCCAGCCCTTTTTAATCTACACAGAGTGCACAACGTTACGATAATCAATTTTCTTTCACCCCTTTTATGATTACCTGTTTGAATTGATAAAACGAAGTCAATCAACATTCATATAATGAAAGAAAATAATATTTACAATTTTTGAAATTCTTTAAATACAACCTTCAATTAATTAATATCATATTTGTTATTTATCCCAAAATTTATATTCTTTTAGTTTCAATATAAAGTCACCAAAAACTATACCTTTACAAAAAAATCCGGAACGTTCGAGACCTCTTTATGATTTATTACGTAAGTTAAACGTATGCAATGTTTCTTGTTGACTTCTTTACAAGTTTTGGATAAATTGAATAAATTCAGTATTAAAATTTAAATTGAAAAATATCTTAAAATTAAGTAGATCTGACCTGTGATCTCCTGATATGTTGTTTCGTGTTGTGAATCAACACCCCCTTGTTGTCTTCAATCGTATACTAATGCTCTGCTTAGTTGAACCAATATTTGAGTAGAGTTACCCCTTGTTTTCCAAAAATCACCTCGTGCTTCTTTATTTTACATTTCTCTGCATATGCTTTGAATCTCTTCCCTTAAATACTTTCGACGCAGATTAGAATTCTTTTCGACGCAGATTAGAATTGTGCCAGAATTGTACCAGAAGCCAATTAGAATTTGATTAGAAGTCAATTAGAATTGTACCAGAATCCGATTAGTAGCCCTATATGATTATAAATATTTAATTTAAATTAATTACCCAATTTCTACTCACGTTTTCTAAGAAAAACGGCAAAAACTTATCATATATTTTTAACACAATTTTTATGTAGCACTATTTTCACTATAACATAAATTTGATATATTCTAAACTTTATTTATTTGACGCGTAGATTTCTGGTTAAAAGTGTCGTGACTTCGACGTGCATCAAGTGTGGACTGACTTGTCTTATTACCGGTGGGTGTTAAATAGCCTTTGACCACAACATCTGGGTTGGGTTTCCAAGCAGTTTTACAGATTGTTTCAACCAACCAGCTATTGTCTTTAATATTCCCTGTATTTTTAAGCTGTCTCTGACAAAATTATTTCGGATTTTAATATCATGCATGATGTTTATTTGCGATCTTTGATATCTTATTATTTGTTATCGTGACCAGACTTTCAACTTACGTCTGTTGTTTTGTATAGATAATGCTTTTGGATAATTGTACAAAAATAAATGATGCTAGCTATTTACATAATGTACGAATGACTTATTTTTCTGCTAAATAAATGCAGTTTTCTGATTCCTATCGCTATTTACAGTTAATACACGATTCTTACTACTCAATACACCCCTAAACAACCCCTTATCACAGCATATATATATATATATATATATATATATATATATTAGGCAAGAAAACATCAGGGAGTAACGTGTTTCCCTTTAAAACATTTTCCACCGATAAAATGGCACCTTCAAGATATAACAGCAAAGTATTCTCAGAACCCGCTTTGCAAACAAGCTCAAATAACAAAAGTAAAAGTCCTCAATATAACATAACGACTTCCATGAATTTGTCCGCGTGAGAAAACAATGTGAGTTTAAATGGTTAAGTATGTTTGCAACCTACATGGCAGAATTTATATTAACTAATTGTATGACTGGTTGTCTATTTGTTATAGAAAACAATAGAGATGTACTATTTTTAATTATACTACCGAAAACAGATAAAAATGGGACAACTTTATTGCTCGTAAAACTGAGTCCGTAAACACTTGCGCGATAACGAAATACCGCGTTGATAGAATTTCTTAGTACCAGTACTGATACATTTCCCCACTGTAGAGCAAACTCATTAAAAGCTTCTATACAAATATGCAGTCGTTTAAAATGTATTTATTTTATAAAACTCATACTGCATGACTTTTTAACCTTTGCGTACCAAATTAACATAGAATAAATTCCAGATATTTAACGTTGTACTAAACACTTAACAAGGTTTTATAGGACACTTAAATAAGTACTCATTTCAATTGAAAGGTAGTCGAACCTTTTAAATCACTCAATGAGTGTGAAGTCGTTTAAGTTAGAAGTTTTATAGAAAATTTCTAAATAAACGTAAAAGCGAGGTAGTTGGAAATTAATATTTATGTAAAGTATGCAGAAATCAATCAATTTGGAAATTTAACGTAACAATTGGTTCAGAATCTTCAACCCTATTTAAGTCTTATACAAAAGTTCATAGATACTAATTCGCAATTATAGCAACAGGAAATATTATTTCTTGCTAAATAGATAACGGAAGTATGTCCAACTTTATTACTAAAAAATATCGCCAATGACTTTTTTTTACAAAAGACAATAAGTCTAGCAAAACTTCAAGGCTTGGGATATGTTATTCAGCACTCAGTGGTAAAATGACTTATTCTATTATACCTCGTGTTCTTAACAAAAGTGAATTAAATTACAAATTGGAATTTGTCATTTTATCTGAAATACGTGGTTAATTGCCGGCCACGCCTTTGTTCAAACATAAGCGGAATCATATCAATAGACTAGATTTAACTGATCCAAATTGCTCTATATTTGCGAAAATTAATTTGTTGTTAGGGGCAGAAATCTTTCCATAAATATTATTGAACGAATCTCGTGTTGGTAAAAAGGGCGAGCCACTTACCATTTGTACCAAAACTGGTTGGATCATCACTGAAAAAGTTGATTGTTCGTTGTGTGTTTGCGAAAAGTCGACGGATGAGAGATTTATCCGTTTTCGGGACTTGGAAAGTATTTCTACGCAAGTGCAAGAAAATTCAAAAAATTGATTGTGAGAACACCTTTGTGGAAACTTATTCCAGAGACGGATCAGGAAGATACACGGTTTAATTGCCTTTTATTGGGTCGGAGCCAATTTTTAGCGATTCTCGGTCAATCACATTACGATGTTTTTTTGCTATAGTAAAGGCGATTACAAAATGATTCTTTGCGATCGTCTTATAATCTTATTATGCAGGATTACATAGACACTGGTCATATTAATCCTGTGCCACGCTCTTCGACAAATAATGCTTCTGTTTATTACATTCCTCCACCATGCAGTAATCGAACCCCAGCGTATAACTACCAAATTAAGAGTCGCTTTTGATGTTAGTTCCAAAACTTCAGACAGTATTTCGCTAAATGACACTTTGCTTTAAGGCGAATCCTTACCAAAGGAGATTTGTGAACTTTTACTGCAGTTTCGATCTTATATTATTGCCTTAACTGCGGACATCAAAAAGATGTATCGTCAGATCTACATGGTATCAAATCACCGTGACTATCAACGGATTATTTAGCGATTTGATAAATCTGATACTATTATCCTATTATTGACTATCATATGGTGTAAAATCGTCACAATTTCTTGCTCTTCACACAATTCAAAAACTAGATAGTTTGACACCAATACGGATGCAAATTCATTAGTACAACAGTTAACTGAATTATGCAAATTTGATGGCTTTCAACTTCGAAAATGGAATACCAACTTCTCCGTTGTTTTATCAAATATGCCAATTTCGCAGGTTGAACAATATTCTATTACGTTTAACGATGTACAAGCTCATGCAGTGAAAGTTTTGGGGCTTAAACGGTTTGCTGGCTCAGACAATTTTTTGTATGATATACAAATCAGTGATGGACCATGTACAAAGAGACACATTTTAGCGACACTTGCGAGAACCTTCGATCCCTTGAAATTTTGAACTTGTCTACATTCTTCGTAAAACATTTTATTCAGTGGTTATAAATTTTGGAGATCCATCGAGATGCTCGACCTCTAGACAGTCTTATTTGTCAACGGAAAAAATATTATCCGAATTTTCAATTTTATCGAGTTTACAAATTCCTCGTCAAGTGATTTGCAAACAGATAAGACAACTTGGTTTGCATGCTTTTTGTGACGCATCAGAAGCAGGTTATGATTCTGTCGTGTATTATCGTTGTTGTATCGATAGAAGCGACACATTTTTGATAATTTTGCTTGTGCCAAGAATAAAGTTGCTCCTATCTCGTAGAATTACGTGCAGTAGTGCTGTTTGCACATCTTGTTGAGTTTGTAAAAAGAATATTTCATAATTCAGAGTTTAACAACATCTTCGCATGGTCAGACTTTACTATAACACTCGCTTGGGTAAATCGTCTTCCAATAAATGGAAAACTTTAATCACCAATCGAATTGCGGCAGTTTAATTTCTATTATCTTCTTCAAGTTGGAAACATGTAAGATTCAAATATAGCCCGACAGATTGCGCCTCACGTGGCTTAATTGTGTCAGAATTGATCAATCACCCGCTGTGGTGATAGGGACTGCCATGGTTAAAATTTCTCGTCGAAAGTTGGTCACAACGTCATCCTTACCGTTGGAAACAGAATCAGACGAGTTGTCTCAGGTCAAAACTGAAGCTATATTTACCCTTGTTGTATTATCTCCTCCATCAGAGATATTTGATGAATTGGTACAAAAATTTTCGGATTTACATAATCCTAAGAGTCATCACGTACAGTCGTCGCTTTGCCCTCATTCTCAAATGGTCATCGGAAAAATTAACTGGTAAAATTCGAATACGTGAAAAGGCACATGCTTTAGAATTACTGGTTAACCATGTTCAGGTTACCAGGTTTTCGGAAAATTTAGGTAAATTAAAAAGAAGCACTTAGAAGGTAAACAACTTCACCCTCTGAGTCCTATAGTTAATGAGCGAGGTCTCCTTGTTTGAAACATTCGGAAGTGCCTAAGTAACATCGTTTAACTAATCTCATCATTACTGATAGCCACATTCAAAATTTGCATTGCGGTATTCGCACTACTGATTCCATAGGAGCATTTTTGCAAAATTATTTTCTAATTTTTTTTTCGCTCCTGCTTATATTTACATAGTACCGCGTGGCACTACAAGTCGCATACCTAACACCCAAAAAGTGCCGAAAATATAACGACTTGAAGTTTAGGGTCATAGTAGCCCTCCTCCCTCTGCTTTATACACTTTATTTTAATTTTTTCGTGCATCTACAATCACTAATATAGCACTATGTAACACCGCCGACTGCTTAGCTTTAAACGAAATGGATAAGATATAATAGTTGAAAGTGATGCCAGCCTCACTACTCCCTCCTATATGCAAGAACTTCGCTAGTGATATTATGCCTCCTCATAGCAGTAAAAATTGTGTAGGTAGCTAGGTTTCGAAAGATGTTCTACGGCGGTTTAAAGTTGCGTGGGATAGACCTAGTTCTACCAACTCCCAAACAACATCTTTCAAGATTTTTTTTCCATTAAGTGAATGGCAAAACGTAGTATCTTATTTTGTATTGTCTTCCAATTAGATTGTCAACACTGTAAAAGCCTAGAGTTTAGATAGTTCTTTGCTTGTAACAATTAAGGTATGCCTACAGCCCACTATCTTTCGCATTTGATTGAATACTTTAAATAGTAATTTATCGTTTTAAAGTTTCATGCAATAAATCAATTTAAAATTTGTTGTATTACTTAATTTGATTAAAACAGTGCTGGCGCTATATAAAATTATTTCCGCAACACTACTACATCCAAAATCTAAGAATGTTACTTGCTTTAATTGGAAGATTTGCAGCACTAATTCTCATTGTGCAATTCGGTGTTTTTATAATGGCAGAGGTGTGTAGTGATTGAAAGACCAAATACATATGCAACTTGTATGTGACTTATACCAAAAGTACACTTATACGCCTGAATTAAATATAATGTCTTTTAGAGGATAGGTAGTTATTGCGAAAACAATAAGGTGATCTTCATAGATTTCTGATGTAAAAGGCTTTTAAGAGCTATTATTTCCTGTATTATTACAAAATATCACCCCTAGCTGATACAATGACTTTTGAACAATAGTAAATATAGAACCATGAGGCGATCTTCTAATGTGTCCGTTCGAATGATGGCTTCGCTCGTGACTTCTTGCAGTCGACAACTATTATCAGTTGGAGAAGTTGAATTTCCGTAATTAATTGTTTTGTTATTTCAGAAATTGCATAGTGCCAAAGTGCGTATTAATTTAAGCAGTTATTAGTTAATGTATACAATAAATTAAATATTTTTTCTGTGCTAGCTATGGGACTAGTAGTGCTATGTTAGTACTAGCAGCTGCAAGAGAAAAAATAAAAAAATGCGTTGTGGAGGGTTGGCACCACCTACCCCCCCCCCCCCTCTAATTAAACTGTTATATATACGTCATTTTTTGGGTGCTAGCAAGGTGATCTTGCCTTTTCGAAAGCATGTGATAACAGTAACCAAACGTTCGGTTACGTCTCTAGCAAATAAAATAAAAAATTTTTAGTATGATGTAATACATTACACAGAGTTAAAGTAGTTAGTAAATTTTTACAAAATAAAAATTTTAATATTATTGAAGCATGTAAACGATTAGAACTTTAGTCATTATTTAACAAACTATAGATCCGATAAAAGCTGTTTGGATTTTCTTATTGACGCTAAAAAGAAGGCGTAACATTAGACGAATAGAGGTGACGTTTGAAAATAAAAGGGTTTTAGAGCGAAAAAAATAAATACACAATTTACTTTTAACCGAATGGTGAGAAAGTTCAGAAAGCGTATTACAATTTAAAATAGACTTTGTTTACTGAACTTTACGTAAATTTACAAGCAGTAATTAACAGATTTAAGCTGCTGCCAGATTATTTAAAATATTTAAATTGTATGTGGTAGAATTTTGCGACAAGAACAACTTAATCATCACAAACACATTATTTCAACATCATACTAGAAGACGAAATGCGTGGAAGATGCAAGTATCAAATAGATTACATTCTTGTTAGACAACGGTTTAGGAATCAAGTAAAAGACTGTAGAAGCTATCCAGAAGCAGACATAGACACGGACCACAACATCGTAATTATGAAGACCGCACATAAATTTAAAAATTTGAAAAAAAGAAACGGAAAAAGGCACTTGGACTTAGAGAAACTAAAAGATACAAATATTTAAGAAAGATTAAAAAAAAAGTCAAATGAATTCCTCAAAGATATCGGGAAAATATCTGATACTGAGGAAGTATAAACAGAATGGAATAACATAAAATCCAGCCTAGACATGACGGCCAGAGATATTCTGGGGTACACACAAAAAGAAAATAGGAAACCATGGATAACAAAGGATATCCTGAATTTAATAGAAGAGACGAAAATACAAAAATAAATCAGACGAAACAGGAAAACAGAGATACAAAGTCATAAAATGGGAAATTATTCGCAAATCCAGGAAAGCTAAAGAACAATGGATTGATGAAAAGCGCAAAGAGGTACAAACTAAGATGGAAGTAGGAAAGACAGATGAAGCATACAAACTAATTAGAATCAATTTTAGGGATATAAAACAGTATAGCAAAAATATAAAGGACGCGGGAGGAAACGTCATTATAGAAAATGTAGAGAAAGTGGGTAGATGGCAAGAATATATAGGGAATTTATATGCAGGAGAGAACAGCATTAGAACAGGAGTCAGACATTGAAAATGATGACTTGGGATATCCTATACTTAGAGATGAATTTGGATTAGCATTATAGGGTCTGAAAAATAGTAAGGCGCCGAGTACAGATAAGAGGCAAGCTGAAACTCTAAAAGACGCTGGACAAGCTGTAACAGAACGTCTCCTCCTATGTGTATGAGACAGGCGACATACCCAAAGATTTCAAATGTAACATCATAGTAACTAAACCAAAAATTTTCGAGCAATAAGTTTGACGGCACATGCGTCAAAAATATTAACTAGAATTGTACAAAGACGAATGGAAAAACGGGCTGAACAAATACTGGGAGAAGACCAATTTGGTTTTAGGCGAAACAGGGAAACACGGGAGAGCTCTGAGAGTGATGATGGAAAAAACAATAGAACAAGGGGAAAGCGTGTATATAGGATTTGTAGATCTGGAAAAAGCATTCGACAATGTAAAATGGAAAAAATGTTCGAAATACTCAAAAAGATTGGAATGAGTTATAGGAATAAACGAATAGTACATAGCTTATACAGAGCAAACAACAGTAATAGAATTAGAGCAGAAACGTAGAGACGTAAACATTAGGAAAGGAATGAGACAGGGATGCGCCCTATTCCCATTAATTTTTAACTTGTACAATGAAGAAGCTATAAATACTGTCAAATGCAGGAAGACATTTGGAATTACTATGCAGGAACAAAAAATTGATATGCTTAGATATGCAGATGATATAGCGGTATTACCGTCTAGCAAGGAAGAGTTAGAAGCTGCTCTTAATGAAATGGAAACGGTTCTAACAGGGAAATACGGTATGAAAATTAACAAAACAAAAACTAAAGTGCTAGTATGCAAGGGATGGGAAAACAAATCAAAAACAAGAATACAAATATGTAACACGAACTTACAAGAGGTTAAGGATTTCTGCTACCTAGAAAGCCAAATAGCCCAAGATGAGAAAAGCACAAAAGATATAGAACAAAGATTAGCACAAAGTCGTGGTACATTTAACAAGAAAAAGCAACTACTGTGTTCAAAGACAACAAACATAGAAACAAGGAAAAGATTGCTTAAAACATTTGTGTGGAGCACAGCACTGTATGGCTATGAAACCTGGACAGTAGGAGAAACAAACAAGAAAAAGGTAGAAGCCTTTGAAATGTGGTGCTACAGACGTATGATGAAGATATCATGGACAGACAAAGTTAAGAACAAAGGGGTACTAAAAATGGTAGGGGAAGAAAGAAATATGTGGAAAACGGTAAAAAAAATAGTAGAGATAGGATGATAGGCCACATACTACGGCATGAAGGAATAGTGCGGAATATAATAGAAGCAGAGATAGGATAAAAGAGAAGAAGAGGTAGACCTAGGTTAGACTACTGCACACAGATAGTGAAAAATGTAGGCCGTAGGAGTTTCAGAAAAATGAGTAAGCTGAGAATAGAAATCAATGAAAGTACGCTACCCAGCCAGTCCCAAGATGGATAAATTAATGACGGAGAAAGTAACTGTACTTAAACATGATGATTATTATAAGCAACTACAAGTATTGGTTGGGCTATATTCTCGAATAATGGTAATTGTGTGAAGGATTTACTGGAAAACTATTATGTCTAAGTGTTGGGGGATCCCTGGCAGCCACAGGCTGCTTAACCCCCTTCACTGATCCTTGGTGTAATAGGGTATAAAATTAGAAAACAATAGAAGGGGAACCTAGCTGTATACATGCCGTGTGAGAATTCCAGGGAACTGTATAGGCTAGCTCAGAATATAAATAAGTGCAGGTACGTGTCCAACCAGTTTTGAGACAGATAACCTAATGACAAAAAAATAAGCGCAGATAAATCTGATGATTAGTATAAACATCTAGTTGTTGGTTGCGAAATATCTGCAACTAATGTTGACTGTGCGAAAAGATATATTGGAAAAACTATTAAATCGGTAAATGTTTAAGTGCTGGGGAACTTGGCAGCTTACCCCCCTTCACAACCACTGAATGTTGAGAAATAGGGTATATAATTGTAAAACAATAAAAGGGGACCGAACTACATCTAACAAGAAAGAACAGTGGGTATGATGAAAGACAACCAACATAGAAACAAGAAGAAAATTGTTGAAAGCATATGTGTGGAGCACAGCACAGTATGCCTATGAAATACAGGCAGTCTGAAAAGCAGACAGAAAAACGGTAGCAGCCTTTTGAAATGATGTGCTTCAGATGTATGAGGATGGACAGACAAAGTTAATAACAAATAGATTATAAAAATAGTAAGGGAAAAAGGATATCTGTGGAAAAAAAAATAGGAAAAATAGAAGGGCAGAATACGTCATAAGGCATTTTTAGGGAATAGTATGGGATATACTACAAGCAGAGAAGGAAAAAAGAGGTAGATGTAGACCTAGATCAGATAGTGATAGATGCAGACTCTGCAAATTTCAGGAAATCAGTAAGGGAGTTTAGAATAGGAAACAATGATGGTACGCGTCTAACTAGTTCCAGGACTGAAGACATGATGATGATAATGGAATATTAAGAACCTTCAGAAATATCTTACAGATAAAAAATTAAGTTGTTCGGAATTGATGCCATTTTAGCTAATAAAATTAAAAATAGGGAAGAACTACAAATCTGCAGTATGGCAATGGTAACATATTAACCTCTTCTAATACTTCAGTACAGTACATTAGTGAAAACAATTTAGACCATTCATTTCCTAATACTTACATAGCTATACGCATACTGTTGACTAGGTCCAACCGCGCAGGGGTCATTTTTAAAATTGAAGATAATCAAGAATTCCTACGCTCCACAATGTCGTAAAGGCGACTTCAAAATTCGGTTATCAATGCTATTAAAGTCTTATATGTTAGGAATTTGAATGTAGGAAATCTAATGAGGCAATTTTCTCAATCTAAAGTAAGAAGAACAAAAATCCTATGAATTACAAAGGCATAATCATTAAAATAATATTCATATCGCCCATTTAGTACGTAAGAGTAAAATATTTTTATCGTTGTTTGACACTTGTAATTTAAATTAATTCCAGTGTATACCATGATTGCTTAGTACCTTTGCCGCACGTTTTCGGGATTAAATAAGTTTGTAGTTGTAATTCGTAGTCATAAATAACAATACCTGTCATCCCTTATTCCGTTACAAACCTTTTTTGTGCCTGCCACAATTTGGTCGGACAAAAGGAATTATAAACACTTGCTCATGTACATTGAAGCGAAACGTTGGTTAATGGAAAGCGAATGAAGTCAATGGTAGTTTCAGAATATAATCGGATTTATAGTGATAAAAATCAGTGATAGTGCTTAACACGTCCTCGTCGTAATTAGCTACTTCCACTTAGTTGAAGAATAGGAATTACACCCATGAAATAATAAGCAATGCTCAGGTAAGTCAATATAACAATGTGATACTCTTCCCTTCCGTATTAATACTTATAATTAATAATTGTGGTCGTTTTGGTATGTTTAGAGCCGTGTTACAAACGAAAGTGAACATCTTGTTTGCACATTCAGTAGTAGAGACATTTATTGATATAACGGTAGAATTTTAAAAGATCCCTTTTCTTTGTCGCTAGGATTAGTGATGAGCCGGTGTACTTTGTAGAAATTCTATAGAAATTTTGGATACGACATTTATGGGGGTTGTATTTTAAATTATTTCCTTTCTCTTTTGCCGGCCTAAGTTAGATAAACATCTCGGGTCATCCATCCACTGATTGAATATAACGTACAGTTTTGTTACTGTTACTATTGGTACCTATTTTGAAGTATGAAACGTGTTTTTCAAGCTTTAATAATTTGGCAATTGTTTGGAATTGGTTGTAATAATTTAATTTCGTAGATTATTTTGTCTGCGTATTGGATTACGCTTTGTTGTGAATTTATTGTTGATTACTAATGGATCACTTATGGTTCTCTCGATTGATAAGTGTATTGTGGAAACAAATTTTGTGTTTAAATGTGTAAAGCATATATTTAGTAAAATTGATCATAAAATGGTAGTGGAACAATCGTTAGATATCATAAAAAGCGGCGGAAGAAATTGAAAATTAATTTAAACTTACGAGCACGTGAATATCCTCTTCGACGAGAAATCTAAACAAGTGGACATATTATCTTCTTTTAGGTTGAAAATCGATTATTGTTTGTTAGATATTCGTATTATCTCTGAACAAGGTGAATTAAATCTTGTAGAAAAGAAGCCGCAGTTGGAAAATGTAAATAATCCATTATCTATAAATAGTGGTATTCGCTTGAAAAATCTACTGCCCTGCAATTTTCAGGTCATATCTTGGACTTTGAAAGTTATCATGCAATTTATAAGCAATTGATTCATAATAATATCAAGCTCCACTTCTTTGCCCCTTTAAATTTTTAGATCAGAGTATTTTATAGTTTTGTGTCGCAATTAGAATTAAATAAACACTTGTTACAAATTAAAACTATTTTCATTCAATTTCAAAAGCGCTTTGAAACTAAACCATCAATGGTCGCGATAAATGAACGATCACCTGTTATTGGAACAGCGTCATCAACATCGTCTAATATCCGCATCGCGCCAATTAGCGTTTCGAATTTTAGTGGTCGCGTTCAGGATCTTCAACCCTATGTCTTTTCCAAAAGTTCATAGATACTAATTCACAAATTACACCAACAAAAAATATTATTTCATGCTAAATAAATAACGCAAGTAAGTCCAATTTTATTACTAAAAAATATCGCCAATGGCTTTTTCTATAAAAGAAAAAAGTCTAGCAAAACTTCAAGGCTTGGGATATGTTTTTCAGCACTCAGTGGTAAGATGACTAATTCTATTATACCTCGTGTTTTTAACAAAAGTGAATTAAATTACAAATTGGAATTTTTTGTTTTATCTGAAATACGTGGTTAATTGTCGGCCACGCCTTTGTTCAAACATAAGCGGAATCATATCAATGGACTACATTTAGCTGATCCAAATTGCTCTATACTTGCGAAAATTAATTTGTTGTTAGAGGCAGAAATGTTACTATAAATATTGTTGAACGAATCTCGTGTCGGTAAAAAGGGCGCGCTACTTGCCATTTGTACCAAAACTGGTTGGATCATCACTGCAAAAGTTGATTGTTTGTTGTTTGTTTGCGTAAAGTCGACGGATGAGAGGTTTATGTGTTTTTGAGAGATGGAAACTATTCCTACGCAAGTGCAAAAAAATGCGAAAAATTGATCATGTGAGAACACCTTTGTGGGAACTTATTCTAGAGACGAATCAGGAAGATACACGGTTTAATTGCCTTTTATTAGGCCGGAGTCAATTTTCAGCGATTCTCGGTCAATCACATTACGCCATTTTTTTGCTATTGTAATGGCGGTTAAAAAATAATTCAAATTTGCGATCGTCTTATAACCTTCTTATGCATGATTACATAGACACTGGTCACATGACTTCTGTGCTACACTACAATCATTAGATATCATTAAACACGGCGGAAGAAATTGAAAATTAGTTTAAACTAACGAGCATGTGATATATATTCTCTTCGACGAGGAATCTGAACAAGTGGACATATTATCTTCGCTTAGATTGAAAATCGATTATTGTTTGTTAGATATTCGTATTATCTCTGAACAATGTGAATTAGATCTCGTAGAAAAGAAGCCGCAGTAGAAAAATGTAAATAATCCATTGTCTATAAATAGTGGTATTCGTTTGAAAAATCTACGCCCTGCAATTTTCAGGCCATATCTTGGACTTTGAAAGTTATCATGCAATTTATAAGCAATTGATTCGTGATAATATCAAGCTCCATCTCCCCCCCCCCCTTAAATTTTTGAGATCAGAGTATTTTATAGTTTTGTGCGTTACATGTGATTTTCCAATGCTCTACCCGAAAGTACTACATTGGTCAGGAAGCGAGTTCTTTTTAACCTAAAAAATTTTGAATTTTGCCGAACCCTTGCTGTTCCAAGCAAGGTAGGGATCTTTTACGTGCGTGACAACACTCACACACGGGACCTCCATTTTACCTCTCATCTGAACGAGGACGTATTTTTTGTGAAAAATGCTCGCCTAACATTTTTCAAGCGGACCGTGTAGGGATTATAGTTTTGTGCCGCGTTAGTGCAATTTTGTGCCGGTAATGCCGAATTTTGTGCTGCTTCCCAAGCAGAATTATTGTGGGAGGGGCTGAGGAAACAGGAGCTCCGCCCATTTACAATTCCGGGCAGAAACTTTGTCCAAACTTTATGCGACGGTAGTGCTGTTTTGTGCAGGTAACCCCGCGTTTTGTGCTGCTTCCCAAGCAGAGATATTGTGGGAGGGACTAAAGAAACGAGAGCCCCGTCCACTTACAATTTTGGACTAAAGCTTTGGCAGAATTTTAAGGTGCATTAGTGCAAATTTTTGCCGGTAACCTCGAGTTTTGTTCTGCTTCCCAGGCAGAAATATTGCGAGAGGGGCTGAGGAAGTTTGAGACCCTTCCAGTTACATTTTGAACTAAAACTTTGCCAAAATCTTGTGCTACGTTAGTGCTGTTTTGTGCCGGTACGTCGGGTTTTGTGCTGCGTCTCAAAAAGAGATATTGTGGGAGGGGCTGAGGAAAGGGAAACCACGTCCACTTATAATTCTGGACTTGCCTGTAGCCCCGAGTTTTTTGCTGCCTCCCAAACAGTGACATTGTGGGAGGAGCCTAGGCAATGGGAGATACTACAAAGAAGGTTTAATTTATCATTTATTATTGTCAGTATTTTCAATATCACCATTTGAATAATTGTTTTAGTTTAGTTCAAAAATTGAGCACCACGAGGTTAAAGCGCAGTAACCACCGCACCTTATCATAGACCCAAGTACTACAAAATTGTTTGTGCGTATTTTTCCTTAAACTTATTTTTAAAATGATATAAACTTGTAAGTAAATAAGGCGATTCTAGAAACACTTTAATATCAAACAATATAATACGCAACTTTAAGAATTCCCATAACCCTACACAATTGCACAGCGATATTACATAGAAATTAAGTAGTGCAGCAACGTTGGCAAAAGAAAATAGCGGTATTGATGTTATTATTATTATTATTTTACTTAAATTGATTAATAAAATTAACTGTTCATCAATAAAGTGGTTCAAATAACGTTTGCTGTAGATTTTGATTCGATTTTTACCTAATACTTAACAAAATAATGCTTGTTGTTATTTCAACATATTTTATGCTTTCGAAAATTTCCCTAGAGTTAGTTCATCGGAGTCACATAAAGAACTTAGACAATTAATTGGTTGTTTAGATGAAATTATATTCGCATTAAACCACGTGAAAATCGATTTATTAGATTTTGTGCTGTTTAATCTCTTATAGAAAAAATTCGATGCAAACGTCTTGAAACGTTTTGAATTAGAAAATAGTGGCGAGATTCCTTTGTTCAAAGATTTAAGGTCGTACATTAAGAAATAGTGTAACGTACAGGAAATAAATGACATGGTTTCAGGAACATGCTTAAAATCTCAAGATTCCGTGAAACAAGCGGACAAAAGAGAAGTTCGTTAGCACTTCAGCTAGAGCTTCTTTAGTTGGTACCACAAATGATGATTAAAATTGTAGTTTGTGTCAAGTTGTACATCCTATTTATAAATGTAAGCTGTTTCTTGATTAAACTCTTGGAGAAAGATTTGAGGTGGTCATGTAGAAAATGTCAATAGTCGTACAATTCGTTACTTCATTGCGATAAACCACAAAAATCTAGCGAGGTCAACTTACCCCCTCCACCGCCAAAGTTTTTAAAAATGTTGTAAATAGCACTTACTAGCAATAACATTGCACTACATAGCACTATCAGTTTGGTAGCTAGCACCCAAAAACTACAGTTCAAAAAGGGGGGAGGCTTAAGATAATGTCATAGCACCACATACTATCACCATTCTCATAGCAAGCACCACAAAAACATTCAAGGATATAACAACTCAAAGTTATGGTATTAGACAATGCCCCCCGCCAATGCAATTTATTTAAGTTTTATCTCTTACACCTGCTAGTACTAACATAACGTCGCATAGCACCAGCAGTCTAATAGCTAACACCTACAAGATGGCGAAGATATAACGGTTCAAAGCTAGAGTAGGGATATAGTGCCACTAGACTCCAATAAATTTCTTTCAATTTTATCTTTTGCACCTGCTAGTACTAACGTAGCACCGCATATCATCACCAGTCGAATAGCTAGCACCGACAAAATGATGAAGACATAGCAGTTTAAAATTTTGGGAAGGTATAAAGTGGTGCCAGTTCCCCACTACATTTTTTTAAATACTTTTCTTTTGCACTTACTAGTACTAACATAGCACCACTTGTCGCACAGCTAGCTCCCGGAAAAGATAAAGTGGTGCCAGTCCCGCACCACAGTTTTTTTTAAATATTTTCTCTTGCGCTTGCTAGTACTTACGTAGCATTACCTTGCAGTTTCTATCCTACAAGTAGCACCCAAAAAATGGCAAAGGATGCAGTTCAAAGCTTTTTACGAGTAATAAGTAATGTTATCCCTCCAGTAACTTATTTAAATTTTTTTCATGAAACTGCTAGTACTTACTTTGAAATTTTAGAAATCCAAATTATGCCGTTCTCTTCATGGATAACTTACTTCTAACACCAATCAACTTCCAGTTTATACATGACACCGACAAATAGTGGTTAAACCTATGAAACCTTCATGTGTTTGTTTTGAACCTATATAAGGCTTTGCATCCATCAGCACCCTGAAAACGACAGATTGGCCTTTCGGTATCAGGCATTACATGATACAACGTAGCCCCAATACCATAACTGCTTGCATCACAGTATAACCTTAGTAGCTTCCTATCATCAAAATGCATGAAAATTCTGTCTTACGCTATTTTCTTTTTTGACCAATCAAATGTCTGGTCACACTGTTTGTTCCAATTAAATTTAGATGTTTTCTTTATTAGAGCATATAATGGTTGCAGTTTTATTGCCAAATTATTAACGACTTTAGAGAAATAGTTAATAAGGCCTAGATATGATCGTCTTGGTCTGGGTAGATTTGAAATAGTATCTACGTAGAGTCGGTTTCGAGTCTTTGAGCTGCAATTTGTGTTTAAAAAAAAATAAACTGAAGAAGACTGGAAAAAATTGCACTTTTTGAGATTCATTTTAAATCGAGCCCTCTGCAATTTTCAAAACATGAGACATATTCCTCAGATGTTCGGCATCATTACTTCCGGTGACTACCTGATCGTTCATGTAAGCAGGTTTTGTCTCAAATGACAGCCGATTTATTTTAAAAATCCCTAAAGGAGTGCTGTATGCTATAATTCTGAAGTTGGTACATCCACTCAGCTGATTATAAGCGTTCAAGAAATCTGGCTTCGTAAACGTTTGACCCCGCTCAAAGCAGGAAAAATTTCATCAATTAAAGGTAAAGGGTGGTTAAAGTCCTTCAAATGTTTATTAATTGTAATTTTGCAGTTTGCACAGACCGTAATATTTGCGCCATTTGCTTTCAGTATTGGTACCAGGGGCGTGCCCCGATTAGAATGACTTACGTTTTCAATTACATCATACCTTTCTAATCTATCAAGTTCTGATTTAACTTTATCCGGAAATGCAAAGGGTATTTGTTATGGCTTAACAAAAGCAGGTTTTACATCTGCGCTTACTTCTAAGTGAACTTTTTCGTTTATATAAGTGCCCAACTCTACCTTAAACAAATCAGATTGCCTCCTTACAAGATCCCTCAATTCTTTTGATGAGCCCTTCAGGAATTCTGTTTAAAGGCTATGAATGGTACGGCTTGAAATAGGCAATAACACCGAAGTGCTTACCAACATTTTATTTCATAATAAACTTCTGTGCCTTTTAATGTTAGATTAAATCGTCCAAAAATATTTCTCTCTAACAAAGCTCTCTGGGCACCTTCGATCACAATTAGACTAACTTTTCCGTTTGCTCACAAAATTTAATGCTCGCCATCAATTCACCTCTCTGTTTTATTACAGGGCCATTACAATATTTCAGAAGAACGTTAATGAGCTTGAACTCCACCGTTGAAAAATGTTTCAAATAGTAACTAAAAGGAAGAATAAAAGACATACCGGTACCTAAATTCACCTCCATAGGTATTTACATTACTTATACAAATTTTAACACAAATCGAGTTAAAAAACCATCATCTTGAACATTAAGCATGTCAACCTTTAACATTTCAACCTGTTCATTTTCATGAACATCTTCAACAAAATTACTACTACAAAAACTCGATTTACAAGCAGCAGCAATATGCTTTTCAACTTTTCAGTTCATACACCTATTATTTCTTAAAACGGCTGCGTCTAAAATCATGATAACCTTTGTTGCAATGGAAACGCCTTAAAGCACCTACTTCAACACTATTTTTTTCGTATACTATGCTTTGTTACTCTTTTTTTTCTTTATTTACATGTTCTTCTTCTTCTTCTTGAATTCTTGTCCCTTGTTGACTAGAGCAACCTCTTATTTTTGAATCTTGTGAATGTCTACCCAAAGTCCTCGAGATTCTTTCAACGCCGCCTCCTTTGCCCACGCTACAATCAAAATCTCATTCAACGATTTAGTAGGGCTCTCTTCGCATAATCGGCCTAATACAGACCCCGACTTCGTGTTAACAAAGCTCCAATTTCTTTATCTTATTTTCGGGTTAACTTTAAAAGCATTCGTATTTTTTGAGTCTGGTATTGAAAAATTTTTTCCTTTTTCTTTTGAAGAGGGTTATGTAACAATTTTTTGGCGTAACAAATTTTCTTTACAGCACAACAAAGCTGTATTAAGAAAAAAAGAAACAATAAAAAATTCGCTAAAAATTATTTATTTGCAAACCTAAATAAGTTTTCGAATTCATGATATATCTTTGGTCCCATATGAAAAATATCAAACGATTTGCTATTTCCTAGTTTAATTCAATTGTTAAGCCAAACTCCATATTTTGACGCAATAAAAATATTTGAAAATACCTCAGGTGTTTTGTAATCTTGTAATCTTAGAACGTTTCAAATAACATAAAATTCCGAGGAGATAAAAATTCCCCAGATCGAATTTTCTTCATAAACTACTTTCCGAATCCGATCACTTCAACGCTATTTTTCAAACAAAGCAGTATGGGAGTCGTTGATGCGTCAAAACCCTACGGGCAATAATACCAAAACTTAGAGTCAATCTGGAGTCCTTTGAATTCGATACCTGCAAGTGAACAGCAGAAGATAAACCGAAATTGGATCATATCCAGCGCAAGGGTAGCAGTCGGTGACCTGTGGACTAAGGGTAAGTTTATTACTTTTGCTGAATCCTTCAGCGGATTTATTAAACAACCCCCTTCTTCAGATATGGTCAAAATACTTGCCGTAAAAATCCCATCGTTTCAGTTCACGAGATGAGATTTTTTAAAGCCACAACAACGGTTAATATTTACTCATTTTTATAACTACATGTATTTTGTGAAAGAAGAATCACGCGTTAAATTTTTGTAATATTTGAAGCTCTCTCACTTAAGAGAATCTTAAATGAGAATGGTTTAATAGGTACAAAATGAGATTTATATTAAGATTGCTCAAAATTCCAATTTCTTTTAAATTAAATTTGTAAGTGACTGCCAGATCTGACATTCATTCTTTCAGTTTTGTTAGAGCGAATTAGTTTCCAACAACCCTATGAAGTAATCAAAGCTATTATACTGATATAAGTTCGAAGGAATCTTTGTACTATGGCAAAAGTAAATAATATCGCCATCAGGTGGTAAAACACCAACACTACTAAGTGTGGGAGTACAAAAATTAATCCAAAACTATATCGCAGGTGTATAGATGGCTATAAAAGTATGTTTAGCCTTTGAGATTTGCGAAATGTTATAGCTAAATTTATTTACAATAATAACAAACCTTCTCGTGGAGTCACGTTTCTTGCTTCAAAGGCAATCCATAATAATAAAAAGACAAGTTATTTGCAGTCCACAATCAGAAATTTGTGCACAACAAAATAAAAAAATAAGATTTATCTGTAATAAACTCTTATAAAAATAATAAAAGCATATTTACCAATACTAAGCACGAAGCTTAAGAAAGCCGAAACCGGTCAGTGGATGTTTCCTCCCCCTGTGAAATAAATAATCTATTGTTGTGTTAATGGCTATACCACTATTAGCTCAATTTGTGTAGGTGAATAAGCTTTTATTATTTTCGCACAAATTCATGATTGCGGACTGCAAATAACTTGTCTTTATATATATATATATATATATATATATATATATATATACTAGGTTATCATAAACTAAGGGATATATTTTAAATCATTACAACTTTTTAATAAATTAAGTTAGTAACATAAAATAAACGAAATCTAGTTGCTTAATGAATGGGATTTTACCGTATCTATGAGAAACAAAAGCGTTGTCATAACAATTGTTGACACTAGTGTCAAAACGAAATTATTCAATTTGAAGTTTTATTTTGAAATTAAAACTCAAGTAAACGTTGAGTTCAAACGACTCAACTGTAATAACATGGATTTACAAACAAGAATTGGTTTAGTTAAGTGCTATTATGAATCCGGCAGAAATTACACCGCTGGATTACGAAGATTTCGCACGAGAATGGGTTTGAGAGCGGGACCCTGTCAAATGAAAGCGTACCACAATTTGATACAAAAATTTGAAAGAACAGGGTCTGTAACTGACTTACCAAGATCAGGAAGACCAATAATTAGTGATGTCCAAGTTGCAGAGGTTCTTCATGAAAATCAAGACATAGCCAGAAGCAATTAACTCGCAATCAGCAGTGCAAATGCGATATCCAAACGATTGCAAATGCCGTATACCACGGTTTGGAAAATTTTACGCAAAATTCTAAACATGTATCCATATAAACTGAAAATGCTGTTTGAATTAAAGGACGCAGATTTGGCTACTAGGTACGATTTTTCTTTGCGAGTAATGGCTCAGATGGAAATTGAACCCGAATGGTTATCCCGTATTTTATGGACAGACGAGGCACATTTTACTCTGAATGGTGGAGTCAATACTCAAAACTGTAGAATCTGGTCTGCAGAAAATCCGCAACAAATCGTTCAAAAAGGTCTTCATGACAAGAAAGTCACCGTTTGGTGCGGTTTTACAGCTGATTTTATTATTGGTCCGTATTTATACGAGGAAATGCAGAATGGACAAGCCGTATCTGTAACTGTAAATGGTGAACGATACTTGCAAATGTTACAAAATTATGTTATTCCACAGCTGCAAAACGAGCACTACGGAATTGAAAACATCATTTTATGCAGGAAGGAGCACCCCGCACATTTTCGACCAGTCAAAGAATTGTTTACCAACGTTTTTCAAGATCGCGTGTTAATCAGACATTTCGTAAATTCATGGCCACCAAGATCACCTGATCTAAACCCAGCGGATTACTGGCTGTGGGGTTATTTAAAAAGTTTAGTGTTTAGAAGACGACCAACTACGCTACAAGAATTAAAAGACAGTATTACGGAGCAAATTGGTACAATTCAACCAGAAATGTTACGAAATGCTGTGTACAATTTGGAGGTAAGGATGGTGATCTTACAACAACAAAATGGAGGTCATATTGAGCAATTGCCGTAACCTGTTTTGGGCATACTAAATCCCATTTCATAAGCAATTAGATTTCATTTATTTCTTGTTATTAACTTAATTTGTTAAAAAGTTATCATAATTTAAAATATATCCGTTACTTTATGATAACCCGATATATATATATATATATATATATATATATATATATATATATGCTCACCATGGGAATCTTGAAAACTATATAAGATACATGTTCTATAACACTAGATAAAAGTCGCGCTGTTTAGAAGCCTTTTAGAATCTGCAAGGAAAGTTTGAATATTTTAAGTGGTTTTCAGAATACAGGGTGAAAATTAAAATGCAGTATTTTCTTTTTTTCCTTTATGTCTAATATCTTGTTTAATTTCCAACGGAATTGAATAAGATTGGGTGTGGGTACGTAAGTCAATATGACCTTTCGAATAAAGTTGTTAAAAAATTTCTAGAGCTACTATGTTGCGCACGACCATAGGTAGCTTTTGTTTTTATTATGGCCGAAATATTGAAATTTTGTGCCATTAAATAGCTCGAAAAATTACTGTTTCAATGATATCACACGCTTTATATATTTTTTTGACTAAAAGTGCAATTTATTAAAAAACTTAAATTTCACTCTTTTGGTAGGTTTGTTATTTAGTACAAAATCAAGTTGCCATGGTTTGGTTCTTTTCTTGTTAAATAAGGTAGTTCTGACAGATTGGCTTCCAATTATATATTTCTTTTTGAAATTTTTTGAGTAAATCACAGAATTTGTTAAGTGAAAATGCTAATTCATTATAGTTTTAAAAAATAGAGAAAGTACCTATCACAAATAAAACTTAAACTAAAAATATTAATAATTCACTATTCATAAAAGTCTAAATGTTTAAATGTTCAAAATGAAATTCATTATTAGCAGTGTATTTTAATATTCGTACAGAAATATCGTGAGTTGCCCTGACTATCATGTCTAGTGATATTAAACATATAACATGAACAATTATTTTTTGAAATTCCTTTACATTTTGTAACTACGAATATAAACTTAATCTTAAACGTATCCCCAGAAAAAAGTATTCAAGTGGATTTGGATCGGGTGACCATACAGGCCAGTGAATAGGACCTTTATTTCCAATCCACTGCTCACCAAATCACCTATTTAAATATTCTGATACAGCTGCAGTGTTGTGTGCTGGCGCACCATTCTGCTGTAGCCACAAGTTTTGTAGATAAAGTAAATGAAGCACATCTATCATGTTTGCTAAATCATTTTCTAGAAATCGTTAATAAAGTTCACCATTAAGGGCCCTGTTTAAAAAATATGGGCCCAAAATTTTGTTTTTTAGTAAACCACACATTTACACTAAATCGTGTATGGTTTCGTGAAGCAAAAGTAATATAAGGATATCCATTACTCCAATAATGAAAATCCCCGTAGTTAAACAATCCATTATTCGTAAACGTACATTTTGATCAAACTCAGAATTTCCTTCCAGTTTCGCAGAATACCAATGGCAGAAATTCCACCTATGTTGAGCATGTTCTTGCTTTAATTATTGTTTTACCTAAGATTTATTATGATCTAACCCCATTTTTGTTATTTATTAACTAACTGGAACTGAAATAACTTAATTAATCTAAATTACACGTTCATTTTATCTTTTTAATGACAAAACATACAAAAGCACCAATACAAAATAAAAGTTATTTGATTTAGTATACACAAAAACACATTAAATTGTAACTGAAATGAATGTTATAGAAAAGATGAAATATTATTTACAAACTGCTACATAAAAAATTAAAGGTGTTCAAACCGATGTCCATCTTGTTCAATACAAGCCTGTACTTGTTTAAAAAAATTTCCTTTTACTTCCTGCAAGATTTGCTGTGTTACTGATAGAAATGCTACACTTATTCTTTCCTTCGTATCTTCCGGAGTAGTCGGCTTAGTATTGTAAACTATACTCTTAATGTAACCCTAAAGAAAAAAGTCGAGTGGGTTCAAACAAGGAGACCTTGGAGGTCATTCATAAGCGCTATCCCTTCCTATCGATTAATCTGGAAAAAGAGCATTTAGACAACGCCGTACAATTACACTGTAATGAACAGCAGCGTCATCTAATTGCAACCACATTTTACGTCTCGTAAGTAGTGGGACATATTCTAATAGTTCAGGCAGCTTTTGGCGCAAAAATGGACGAAAAAATTAGGACGTATTTGTGATCCTACAACTCCTCGATCCTACAACTCCTCCCCATGCATTCAAAGACCAACGATGTTGATGATCAGCAGTTTGAAAGAAATGAAGATTCTCGTCCTTGTAATAGTGAAAATTATGCCGATTTACTAATCCATTATTATGGAAAGTAGCCTCATCAGTAAAAAGAACAAAATCAAAAAATTACCATCACATCCCACTTTATATAAAACACATAAAGAAAACTTAATTTGTGTCAAAATCCCTACGATAGAGTTTCTGATGCACTGGAATATAATAGCGATGAAAGTTGTGTTTTTTAATTATTCTAGAAACACTTTTCCTACTAGTACTTACTTCTTAGCTAATACATCTCTGACTTGTATGTGGATTTTCTGCTAGCGATTCAATTACTTGGAATTTATTATCTTCATTAATTACGTGTCTTTGTCTATTTTGTTTTTTATATTCCTCATTTTTGGTACTGAGAAATGTTGGTAAAAGTCTCTAAAATATATTTTTATTGAAATGTTCTCCATTTAGGTATTTCTGATCATATACTCTACTAGTCAAAAAGCAGTTCTCTTCACACTCACCAATAACTAACAGCATATCTATTCTTTCTTGTTTAGAATAAGTTTTCATTTTTGATTAGATTTGTAAATCAAATTTTAGAAGGCAAAAAACTTAAATTGGCAATGGCACCGAGAAACAGTTTAAAACAACACAAAATATAACATGGACGCGTAAACTATTAATTTCACAATTATTCGCAAAGCCAACTTAAACTTCATTAAATTGCTAACAGTATAAATGACAATGATGAATTATGAAATTTCTAATTTTCTCATAAACTGCTGGAGTTAGGTATAGGCGCACCTAATACTGATTGAAAAGCATTTAGCTGGGTAATCAAACCGATAAAAAAAATAGTGAGCGTTCCATGTAAGTTAAACGAGTTATGTAACCTTGAGTTGGTCAGTAATGAACAGTTTGATTACAGGCACCTTGTATAATGTGATAGAACAGGAAACATTGTAGTAAGTATAGTAAAAGCTCTTAATAAGTTGATAATAAGCAAAATTATTTATGCTCATTAATTTCGCCGTGATTCTATTTTCTCGTACATTCCGAAATTTGCTTAAAATTGATTTTTCTCGAAAACAGTAGAAGATAGGGATAGGGACGTTTTAAGGAATATACATTATTTTTAAGTTTATACTTCAAATATGCATAAAAATAAAAGTCGTTCCATTTAAAAATGACCAACTTTGATATGACACGCTTTTTGAGACACCCTGTATATTTAAAAATGTTTTTTAGACATGTAGCCCTTATCATTCTGGATATACTTTATTTAGAAACTTTTTTGAAATTATTTGTCGTTTAGAAGGTATAGAATAATTCGTATGTAGTGCCCCACCCTGTATATATGTCGTGGATTATCTAAGCATGCATAACAATGGCATACTTAATTCCGTTGTAAAGAAGCGGCGAATTCAAACCTTGCCTTTTCAAATAAATATACGAAATACAAAAGTTTTCGCTGAAACAGCTATTGTAAGAAAGTAAAAAAAATGACTTGAATAATTCAAAACCCAATTGAGAATTGTCAAACCTATTGTAGACAAAGAAACACAGCAGCCTCTCTGCCGTAGAGACAGGGGTATTGATAATGAGACTCAGACTTTGTCTAACAACACTAATGAGCTCATTTGCCTGTAGGAAACCATATACCGTACTGTAAAGTTTCTATTGTATTAAAATAGATGTTTATCTGTTACTTATTTCGATTCAATGCACGCATTTTGTTCAAATAAATGTGGAACAAATGCAACCTTTACACTCTGTTAGCACATAACAATATTTGCTAGTATTCTTCAAATTCTCTCTGCCTCATATATTACGCTTTGTAGCGTTAAATCTGAGTCGGAATTTCAAGTTAATGTTCAGCAGGCACTGCTGTCTGTGGAGAAGCAAAACAAACAACCTAGTAGTCGAAGTTTCTGTTTCAAAGATATAATTGTTTCATTATACGTTAATTAAAGAAGCCATTTTATACTTTTCATTTCGTTTCAGTTAGCAATACACAGCTGCTTATACGACGCTGTAAATTAGTAGGTTTCTTGACAGCAATTTTTTCTGAGAGCAAAGAATTAATTGAAGCATTTCTAAATCTTGTTTTTACTGTATTACCAAGGTTTCATATTTCAGAAAAAAGATTTAGTTTTATTTCTGTGATGACCCGACATATCATTTTCAGCTCTCATGAAACGGATCGAAGGGATGGAAGTCTTGGTGCCTATACACTACGATTTAACGCCTATACTCAATTTATATTGAATAGAGGAATTTTGCTCTTTAGAATATGTGTAATTTTGTGTTATTTTGAAATAAGCGATTGAAAATGGTTTTTGTCAGTTTAGAAATCGGGTCAAATCATTTACCGTATCATACGACAAACATAGACCCTTTAAGAGTTTGCGGATGTATACTTTTCCGTTATAATACTTTCGATGTGCTTATAATTATAAAGATAAATCATAACGTTAACGTAAATTTGGTTCTTTACACTATATTATAAAATAACGATAACCAATCACAAAATACAACCTTAAACATTTCCGACGTGAAAGTGGAAATAACTATTGTCAATCGCCATATTTGCTGATTTATTCTGCCAGATAGCTTCACCTTTTTAGAACGAAAACAACATTTTTCGTTAACACTTATACTATTTTATACGGTATAAATTTTCCGTAACAATAATGAAAAACACTTTTTGCGAAAACTTTCTAATGAAACTAGTAAAATAAATTAAAAGAAAGAACATGTGCAGCATCAATCATGGCCACCTTTTGAATAAACTACATTTAATGCCACTTTATCATCATCATCATTAAGTCTACAGTCCTAGAACTGGTTGGATACGTACCCTCATTGTTTCTAGTCTGAACCAACCTACACATTTCCCTGAAATTTGCAGAGTCTGGGTCTATCACTATCTGTGTGCGAATGTCTGATCTCGGTCTACCTCGACCTATCTTCTCCTATCTCTGCTTGTAATATATACCGTACTATTCCCCAGAAATGCCTTAGAATGTATTCTATCCTTCTATTTCTCCTATTTTTTTCCTTTTCCACAGATATCTTTATTCCTTTGCTATTTCTACAACCTATTTGTTATTAACTTTGTCTGTTCATGCTACACTTCTCATACATCTGAAGCACAACACACCAGAAAGCTTCTATCTCTTTCTGTCTGCGCTTCCTACTGCCCCTATTTCATGGATGTACTGTGCTGTGCTCCACACTATGCTTTGAACAGTTTTCTTCTTGTATCTATGTTCGTTGTCTTTGAACATAGCTGCTGTTCTTTCTTGTTTGATGCAGTTCGGTCACTTTCTATTGTTTTACAGTTACATACCCTATTTTCCCGATATTCATTGGTATGTAATAGGGGGTAAGCAGCCTTTGGCTGCCAAGTTTCCAGCACTTGAACCTTTGTCGAATTAAGTTTATCCAATTTATCCTTTTGCACAATGAACATTAGTTAAGAATATTTCACAACCAACACCTGCAGTTGTTTACAATAATCATCAGATTTAAGAGCACTTATTTTTTCGTCATTGGGATTTACGTCTTGAAACTGGTTGGACTTGTATCTCAGCTTATTTATATTCTGAGCTAGCATACCCAATTCTCTGCAATTCTCACAATAGCCTATATACAGCTCGATTTCTTTCTATTGTTTTCTAATTATATGCCCTCTTTCACCGACATTCAGTGGTGTGTGAAGTGGGTTAAGCAGCTTTGGCTGCCAAGGATCCTCCAACACTTAGACATTTACCGTATTAATAGTTTTCCAGTAGATCCTTTCGCACAATTAACATTAGTTGAGAGAATTGCAAAACTAATATCTGTAGTTGTTTATAATAATCACCATGTTTAAGTACAGTTATTATTTTTGTCATTAGTTTTTCATCTTGCGACTGGTTAGAAGCGTACCTCCATTGATTTCTATTCTGAGCTAGCCTACACATTTCCCTGATTTTCTCACAGCCTACATCTTTCACTATCTGCGTGCAGTGGTCTAACCTAGGTCTACCTCTTCTTCTCTTTTTTCCTATCTCTGCTTCTAATATATTCCGCACTATTCCCTTATGTCTTAGTATGTGGCCTATCATCCTATCCCTCCTATTTATTACTGTTTCCCACATATTTCTTTCTTCCGCTGCCATTTCTAGTACCTCTTTGTTCTTAACTTTGTCTGTCCATGATATCTTCATCATACGTCTGTAGCACCACATTTCAAAGGTTTCTACCTTTTTCTTGTCAGTTTCTCCTACTGTTCAAGCTTCACAGCTATACAGTGCTGTGCTCCACACAAATGTTTTAAGCAATCTTTTCCTTGTTTCTATGTTTGTGGTCTTTGAGCACAGTAGTTGCTTTTTCTTGTTAAATGTAGCACGACCTTTTGCTAATCTTTATTTTATATCTTTTGTGCTTTTCTCATCTTGCGTTATTTGAATTCCTAGGTAGCAGAAATCCTTAACCTCTTGTAAGTTCTCGTTACCTATTTGTATTCTTGTTTTTGATTTATATTCACCTCTTTTGCATACTAGAACATTAGTTGTATTTTTGCTAATTTTCAGACTATACCTCTCCGTTAAAATTGTTTCCATTTCATTAAGAGCAGCTTCTAACTTTTCTTTGCTAGATGCTAATACCGCTATATCATCTGCAAATCTAAGCTTATCAATCTTTTGTCTCTGCATATTAATTCCAAATGTCTTCCTGCATTTGACAGTATTCATTGTCTCTTCTATGTACAAGTTAAAATAAATGGGGATAAGGCACATCCCTGTCTCACCCCTTTCCTAATATTTACTTCTCTACTTTCTTGATATAATTCTATTACCGCTGGTTGCTCTTTGTATAAGCTATGTACTATCTGTCTATCCCTAAAACTCACTCCAATCTTTACGAGTATTTCGAACATTTTTTTTCCGTTTTACATTGTCGAATGCTTTTTCCAGATCAACAAACCCTATATATACGCTTTCCCCCTTCTCTATTGTTTCCTCTATTATTACCCTCAGAGCTAAAGTAGCCTCCCGTGTTCCCTTATTTCGCCTAAACCCAAATTGATCTTCTCCCAGTATTTCTTCAGCTCGTTTTTCCATTCGTCTTTTTACAATTCTAGTTAATATTTTTGAAACGTGTGCTGTCAAACTTATTGTTCGAAAATTTTCACATCCATCCGCGCCTTTCTTTTTGGTATAGTTACTATGATGTTACGTTTGAAATCTTTGGGCATCTCGCCTGTCTCACACATATAGCTTACAAGTTGAAAGAGACGTTCTGTTACTGCTTGTCCAGCGGCTGTCAGAGTTTCTGCTTGCACCTTTTCTGTACCCGGCGCCTTACCATTTTTCAGACTCTTTAATGCTAATTCAAACTCATCTCTAAGAATAGGATATCCCAGGTCATCAATTTCAATGTCTGATTCCCGTTCTAATGCGGTTAGTTCCTCGCCTGAATATAAATTCCCTATATATTCCTGCCATGTAGCCACTTTTTCTACATTTTCTATAATGACGTTACCTCCCGCGTCCCTTATATTTTTGCTATATGGTTGTATATCCCTAAAATTCATTCTAATTAGTGTGCTTCGTCTGTCTTTTCTATTTCCATCTTAGTTTGTACCTCTTTGCACTTTTCATCAATCTATTGCTCTTTAGCTTTCCTGCATTTGAGAATAATTTCCCATTTTATAGCTTTGCATCTCTGTTTTCCCTTTTCGTCTGATCTGTTTTTGTATTTTCGTCTTTCTTCTATTAAATTCAGGACATCATTTGTTATCCATGCTCTCTTATTTTCTTTTTGTGTATTCCCCAGAATATCTCTGGTCATCATGTCTAAGCTGAATTTAATATTATTCCATTCTGTTTCTACTTCCTTAGTATCAGAAATTTTCCCGATATCTTACAGCAATTCATTTGATTTTTTTTCATATCTTTCATGGATACCTTTATCTTTTAGCTTCTCAAAGTCAAAGTGCCTTTTTTTGTCCCTCTTTTTCAGATTTTTAAATTTAAGTGCGACCTTCATAATTAGCATGTTGTCGTCAGTGTCTATATCTACTTCCGGGTAGCTTATACAGTCTTTTACTTGATTTCTAAACCGTTGTCTAATAATAATGTAATCTATTTGATATCTTCCTATATCTCCTGGCATCTTCTATGTGTATCGTCTTCTAGCATGATGTTAAAATAATGTATTTGCGATGGTTAAGCTGTTCTTGTCGCAAAGTTCTACCAGCCTATTTCTCCTGTCATTTCTCGTGCCTAACCCAAATAAACCTACTATCGCTCCTTCCCTACCCTCACCTACCACTGCATTAAAATCCCCCGTAACTATTAAATTTTCATGTCCTTTTACGTATTTTAGTATGTCTTCGATATCTTTGTAGATCGCCTCTACCTCTTCCTTACTGTAGCTAAAGGTGGGCATGTATACCTGTATTATTACTGTATTTACTGGTTTAGATTCAAATCTAACCATAAGTACTCTTTCGTTCTTTTGTAAGTAGTTTTCTACACGTCGTCCTATCTTTTTTCGCATAACTATTCCCACACCCGAATTTCCTTCCTCTGATCTTTTATAATTGACCCTAAAGTCTCCACTCCCAAAAACCCCCGCCTCTGGCCAGCAGACTTCGCTGATTTCTACTATGTCTAGTGCTAACCTATCCTTTCGAGTTTCAGGTGCTCTAGCTTACCTACTTATTTCATACTTCTGACATTCCACGCTCCGACTCGAAGAATGTTCTCGGATCTTTTTCTATACTTTCGGAACACATCCCCCAAAGTAGTCCCCTCTCGGAGATCTGAATGGGGAACTATTTTACCTCCGCAATTTTTTACCTCAAAGGATTCCATCATGTTTACTAAAAATTTCTGTACGTAGTGTACTTGGGAGGTAATGCAATGGTTTCGCCTTGCCTTCTACATCGCAGTAGTGTGTTTTAGAATGTCATACTGATCCCTATGGTCTCTGCCACTCTAAGTACCGAAAAAACTGCTGCCCTCTTTCGGGGACCTGTCTTAGTCTGGTTCCTCACTAAAGACCCCACTAATTTGGTTAAACCTACAGTTCGGCTCTTTAGCTCATTGAAACGCGCAAGCCATTCTACCTGTTCTAGTATTTTAGAACGTCGTCAAGGTGCAGGTCCGTTCAGAATGGATGCCACTTTGTAACAGAAAAAAAATTATCGGCGGTGAAATTAATTTAAAACAAAATTGAAGATGATTGTTTCAGAGAAAAGCAATATTATTTTTAAATTACTGACAAAAATTTTACAGAAATTGCATAAAACTTTGTCTCAGTTTTACCCACTAAAATTGTTAAAAATAAGACAGGTAGAAGTAGTAATTAGACGCCAATCCAACTTTGTACGAAAGCATTACGCAAATGACGGTGTAAAAATAAGACACCACCGGTAAATTTATATCAAAAACTTTAGTTGGAAAATTTGTAGAACTACTCAAAGCATAACGATTTTTAAATTTGAAAACATCAAGAACAAATGCGTCTTAATATTTGATAGACGTACCGGTTAAATTTGTCAAACAATATAAGACTACTTAAAATAAAAACGAATGTGTATTCATTTTAAACAAACCACTTAAAAATTATTAGTGAACCGACCTAGATTTACTGGGACGCTCCTGCTCTTGCAGTTGTAGATGGGTGTTACAGTTTAATCACGGCATCTAGGTTTGGAACTTCATATTTCTCAGAAATACTTAGAAAGATGATCTTGTTTCTAGTGCGACAAAGATAAAACACATGACAATCATTTTTTTCTACTTTCTCAATAAAAGTCACATAATACACCATAATCTTTATTGACGACAATCTTACTGAAATAAAGGTATTTTTAAAAACCACAGAACTCTAAAAATTATCTATCACTTTTCGGTTTTCACAAGTTACAATATTTTTTGCTTCTCCTTTCAAATCACTTTCACCTTCACATACATTCAAAATTTTCGCATTCACTGCTGATTTCTGCTTTAGTTTATATTTTTCAATTTTCTTACTTTTAAGGTCTTGGATAAGGTATTTCCTTCTTTAGTCCTTCTACCTCTTCTATTAATGTTTGATCTTCCTCAAAAATTAACGCTTCTGTATTACTGTCAATTTTCCTTCTAAAGACTTTTTCTGAATACGTTTTTGAAACATATTAACAAATGGTTTTTCAAACGTGTAAGACTCTTTTGAAAGTCCTACGACAAGCGACGAGGTTCTTGACCCACTTCCAAGAGGCAATAAGTATTCGACGTTTCTACGATGGGTTGCTATTAAAAAACTGCTACTTGTTCCGTTCTATCAATTGTTAACTTCATAATCATTACGCTGTACGCGTGTGTTACAATCTTCTTCAACTAACAAATCTACTTTACTCTAACCCACCAAACATTGCTTTAACTTTTTAGAATTTAATGGGGATGATATGGTTAATAAGCATTTCCAAAAACATTACCTGGAGTAAAAGTTGCCAATTTCCCTTTCTATAGTGACATTGGATGCACCGAATCGCAAACCGTTAACAGTCACCCTAGTACATGTACACAATTATGCGCTTGCATTGTGCATTCATGATACAAGTGATAAGGACTATAAAAACACTAACTTTCCAATGTTCTTCAGTTTCCTTGCCTCAAGGCACCTATTGGCTTAATTGCGCGTGTGAGTATACGCGCCGGAAGTACTGATCTACATCTGGTACCAATGATGCCACTTATGGCAGTGAGCTAAAATGACGGCATTATTAGTGTTTATATACACGGTCCAAATTCCGAAAACGTATTATTATTAACTATGACTCCCACCCTGAAAGCTACGACAATATCATACTTTCCTGTTGACAGAACTTAAATTTTACCATTTCTTCTTTAATCCCTTAATACCACACTTCACAAAAACTACAAAATGTCGATTCGGTCAATTTTCTTTTATTATTCGTTTACCATTGCACAAGTGCCTAAATCCATTTTCATTTCGGTGGAGCAAAATAACCTTTATTCAATGGCTGGAGCACATCAGTTATGTGTGCTGGCAATTCCAGATGGGTTCTGTTTTTTTTTAATGACCATTTCAATTGTACCTTTGTCCAAATGACTATGTGGCCGTCAATTATAACAATTAAGTGTCTCTCTTCTACCGTGTCCACGTTTATTAAACCGTTCACTATAAATTACTATCGTCCATGCTTTCTCAGATGTCGCGTAGCAAGTAATAGGTAGTTTGTTAGTATCTCCAAGCTAAACAAAATGTTTTACTCTTGAAATATAATTAAGGGCTGCAGAAGCCCTCTTGATGGAATACGAATATAAAAAAATATACAATGTTTTCCATTTAGAAAAGCATAAGTATGGGACAGCATTTTTTGTGAATCACCCTGTATGCTCCCAAATATTTTTAAAACGTAGTTACAATGATCATGTGTTACCACACAAAGATTGGTTTTGATATATCTCATATTTAAAGAGCAATCTCTTCCGTCCACACACTAAACGCCTACCCTGTATATTAGGGCGGATCTTATTTTTTACTTTAGAATTTTTTATGGGATATCTCCTAAAATTATTCAATTTGGTGAAAAAAAATTACATAAAACATGAGATCGATCCTATAACCAAAAAACAAGTCTAATCTAGCTTAAAGATGGCAAACTTCAGTAATTGAACATGACGTGGAGAAAACCAATCACTACAAGATTATGCAAAATAAGTGCATAATAAATAAATATGCTTGCTTTTACTTATAACTGATATTTTTAATAGAGTATATTTTTTAATTACACATATCCAGTCGAAATTCGAATAAATATAAACTGACGCTCGACGAACAGTTTATGTGTCTCGCAGTGTTGCAAATTCTGGATCCCGCTCACTCATAACATGTCATATCTTGCACTAGTAGTCAGGCGATGCTTCTATATGAACGGTACGAATCGCCAATTGTTGTTGGCAATCGGATGAGACGAGTCTGACAAGCATTAATGACATCCGTTCAAAGAGGTATTCTCGGTAAAGAAAACAGAGAAAAGAGATTGATCAAAATTTTCAATTACAGCGTGAAGGACAGATGAAATGTTTCTGCTCGAAAATGACTAAAGTCGAATTATTATTTGTGCTAAATTGCCATCAAATGTAAAAGCATTAAGGGTTTTATTTTACAATATACGTAAAGTGAATTTAAATCTTCGTATGGGTGTTACCTAACTACAAAAAGAACAGAGGTTCTTTGGGATAACGCAAAAAATCCAACACGAAAAATTCAATGAAGTTATGAAAAGTTAGAATCACTACATCAATAAAGGATGGTTTTTCAAAAAAAATCTAACAACCAAAATGAAGTACAAATAAAACAGGAGCAAATTATTCTTGAAAAGATGGATAACCTTTTTGATATCTCACGCGAACATTATATATTATTAGTGTTGAAGAAGATTAGATATTTCTTCTTAATTAGAAAAACGGACGATGTAGCTCAAAGATCGGAAGAGAATATATATTATTAGCAAAGGAGGAAGATTTAAAATTATATAAAAGTCTAAATTCAATTTACAGTGCAAAAATATTTTTCGAGACTAATTCAATATGACAGCCTATGAAAAACTTGAATTTCGAGACATTTGCAAATATCTTGTTTTTATGTACAAAAAATCATGGAACCAAGCTTCAATTGTGACAAAAGCTACCTCTCCAAATATATAGTTTTTAAAAAACTTTTACGAACATCGAAGAACTGAAAAAAATATAAACCATATCATACTGCACAAATTTTGCAAATCACTTGTGCGCATGTACGCACACACGCACCCACACAAACACAAACACACACACACACACACACACACACTTATACACACACGCGCGCGCGCGCGCGATTAAAATGACGACTTTTTCTCAACATAGCAGATATTCTACCTTTTATTTTAGTCTAATGATGAGTTTTCGCCGAATAATACATGTTAGGAATCTACACATTAAAGTTTAATACAGGGTGTTTTCAGGTCATTTCGATCAAATATTCATTGATAGAATTTTTCCATGTACCCTAAAATTAGTAGTAAATGGAATTATAAGTAATCTCTCGGCTTAACTATTTAGTAAATAACGATCATGATGTAATAATTCGTATTGTTCTTATGTCATATATTATTCATTGCTCAAAAATAATACGTCTTCAAAGGTAGCTCCATCAAAAAAAAAAGTTATTTATTAAGCGATACAGAAGATACAGATTTGAATCATGTCCGAGACCTTGCATTTTCCATTCTTCAATTACTAACTCGATTTGAAATGAGCATATCGCGCCACGCCAGGTGTGCAACGATCAATTGCCTGCTGATCGCCACCTCTCTGTGCCTTCAAAGTAATTTAAAATTAACACAATCAAATTTATGCCTCGACTAGCTCAGTGACACAACACACAGAGTGAAATGACGGTAACATAAGAAAGAATTTTTACTCACTTATCTCCAACACTCAATTCACCTGAATAAGACAAGAGAAATTCACCAAAAATTATATAATAAACTAAATAAAATTTTTATCAATTACAATTTACAAATCTGCGCACTTTTTAATATCAATTACCTTTTATAGAAATTTAAAATCAAAATGAAAATGTTCCTATCGAATTAGCTCTTTACGAAGATTATGAATTTTGACAGCTTTCTAAAGCAATTAAAGCCGGCAAAAACGAATAGTTTCGTTAAACGTTCAAAAAAATATCCCCTTTTTTAACATAAATCTACGTAGCAACCAAATTTTTGTTGACCCTTTACACACTGTATTTTAATTGCATACAAATTTTAAGCTCACTTCCAAATACAGATATTATGTAAAATTACAAATACTACGTGCTATAAATTGAATAAAAAGTTTGGACCTTATAGTTCTCCTGAACTTTTCTTGCTAGAGTTTCCTGGTCCAAATTTCCACTTTTTCTGAAGCTTCCGACAATTCGGCTTAAAGTCGTTTATTCAGTAGCTTAGATTATTAACCAGATACTATTTAGCGATTTCAGTTATAAATTTAATTATTTACCAGTTTCTTTAATTTGTTAACCAATAACTTAGTGTGTTGATCAATGACTTAGTGTGTTAACCAATAACTTTGTGTATTGTTCAGTAACTTAGTGCCTTAAATTAATAAAATTGCAAAAATTTCTATTTATATTAACTATTTCTAGACTTACGTTTATATCGACGGCAAAATTATATATAAATTTATTACAACACGCACTCTATTGTTTGTGTCACTTTACGTTGAAATTTTACTAAGTTCAACTTTTAGAAATTATAAACTTTCACTGAAATTTGTATTCGCCTAATAATCTTCTTTCAAAATAGCACAGTCGGCGCGTGGATTATAAAATGATCCTTCTTTATCTGTTTCGTTAGTTTTATAGAATCAAGTTCCTTCTCGAATGTTCCACTTGGTTAACCAATGGTATTAAATATGTACGTTCTAAATTGCACGTATATAGCATTTTATGTACGATCTATATTGCACGTATTATGATGATTTACCGACAATACAAATATCTATACTATTTCAAATACCTATGCTTGTTTTTAAATGTTTGACTATCACAAACTGGTATAAATTACAAGCATTTATTTATATCTTTACTCAAATATGCTAAGATTGAAGAAATTTCATTTCATAGGTTATTTTTCTTTAAATATGTTAAATTTGTATGTGTTTTAAAACTTAATAATGTCCTTAAATGTTCTAAAATGATTGAATTTCCTCAGCCATTATTTATTTTACGGAATGAGCTTCCTTTAATCAATTGTAACTTGTTATTGATTTTATGCAGGGTGACGTGTATTTGCTTTTTTATAATGAATAAAAAATGTACATTTTAGGGTTTAAATGTTTGGTTTCCGTGGTTTTTATGATATTTACATGAGGTATTCCTCTCTTGTGACCTTATATGACTAAATAACCTTATAATCATAGCAATATATATATATATATATATATATATATATATATATTCTTCAAGTGTATGATTTTTGAAATCTTTTCCTTCATCAGAAATTAATTTTTTGGATTCTCATGATGCGAAAAAAAATACAGGAGTTACGCAAGCTGAAAGGCATTTTCGTGTATTCGTAAGGATCATTACTGACTGTAAAGGCAGTTTTTTCAATGGAGTCAGGGTGATTTTCCCGTTGATGGAAATCTTGAGCGAGATCGGCCGTGAAAAATGTTCACATTTGCCAAGATTAGCTAAAATTTCTTCGATTCTGGGTAAAGGGTATTTATCTTCTATAGTTTTTTGGTTTAATCGTCGATAATCTATAACTATCGCGCTTTCTTTTCGCCCTTGGAATCTGATTTCTTTTTTTTACTATCAACACGGGCGAACTGTACGGGGATATGCTTGGATGTATAATTTTGTTGTCTAAAAGTTTCTCCATTTGATTCTGCATTTCAGTTTTTAAATGGTAAGGAAACCGAAATGATTTGCAAAATATTGGTTCATTGTCCGTTGTTCTAAAGTGGTATTTTAAGGCATTGACATAACATAGCTGACAATTTTCATTATAAAATATGTCTCTATATTTTTTTGCATAGGGCTACGATTTGGTATCTTTCCTGTAAATTAAGATGTTCTGTTTTAAAGTAGAGATGTCTAAGTCAGTAATTTGTGTAGGGGATTCGTTATTTCGTTGTCAAGGATAGGTTGTATTTCAAGTGGTTGTTTGAAATTAATTTCTATTTGATGTTGTTCTTCAAACGGTATAGTACAAGAAATAAATAAATTCAACGATAAATTATAAATGAAAACAATTGTTTTATTTTTGGACTCAAAAAAATAATTACTAGTAATTAATAAATTTAAAGCCGAACTACACGGACAGTTGTTAAAATTTTTAGAGCTAAAACACACCTCTATGGTATCGTAAGACAGTGTGATTAACAAATTAAGAGTGTGACGTAGTGGGTAAAGTGATTAGTGCTGTAAATTAAGAAGATATGGTGTTGTATACTTTTGGAATAGGAACGAAAGAAAAATATTAAACAGCATTGGATAAGTGCACAAGTATTATTAAACCGCGTCTAATTTATTTTCCTGTTCTTTGGTTAAGTATTAACTCAGCAAATATTTTGTTTGCATCTAAAGTCTTTACAAAACTCTGTAAAATAGGTTCTAGATTTTAAATAGAAAGCTCAGCGTAATTCCTTTTTAAATGATAAAAATTAAAAATTGATTTTCGCGGTGAACAGGTCAGGTCGCTCCAGATACAAAGTTAAATAAAATCTCCCTCGAAACCTCTGAAAAGAAATCAAACACGACAGGGTTAGCTGTACCATTTGACTAAAACGATTTACTTGTATGATTAAAGATTTGTATAACCGTTTTGAGTAAATTTTTCAAACTTTATAATATTCTTAGGCATATGACTTATTCCTTTTTATTCACTATGTGTCATACGGGATTTTCCAATGAAAACGAGTTGCCCCCAATAAATCACCGGTTTTTCGGATTTAAAAGATTCCCAAAATCACGTCAATTTCTATTGTCAGTGGGCATAAATTGACGTTACATTGAACTTAACGAAAGTCACTAGCTATTAGGCGCACTATTTACCACCAAGTGTTGAATAGAGAGCTTGCGAGGAGTATTATCCCATTTTAAAGGTCTTTAAATTTCTTTACAGCTAACATAAAACGAGTGATGTTGCACCACCACTGTCAAAATAATCATTTTTCAAACCAAGGTGAAATAAAAATAATTGTACACAACAAATACACTTTATTTAAACAACTGTTCAAATTCTTTTCCACTGCAGTAAGGAAACCGTAATTCAGTTTTATTTAAAAAAAGCTTGTTTTTTAAATTGGAACTAATTTTCTACCTTTTAATCTTTAGTTAAGCTTGTATGATTTTCCATCGTAAAAAAAACAAGTATTAAGTAATTTATAAAAGCATATAAAAAAACGTAAAAATACAGGTGTTTCTAAGAAGTCATGAGAACGGATGCGCTACCTTGTATCGCAGACGATTGTGACACTGCAGATGTCAGGTCACAGACGGTCAGGTACCGTGATTACTTAAAAATTAAGATTACAACATTGCAATTATGGATAGTATTAAGAATAAGCAGACATTAGGTCTGCAAGTACCCACAGCCATGTTAGGGGGTAGGAACATTATAAAAAGCCCGGGAGCTCAAGGAGTTGGCAGTCAGTCAAGTATTCTGCTTTAGCATTGCAGCTTGTTTAGACTACTCAAAATAGTACATTTATTAATTAATTTTGAACTTAGAATAATTTTGAACCAACTTGTTAAAATTCCACAATTAATTTTTGTATAAATAAAATAAATGTGGTAAGAAGTTTTGGAACTGGTTTTTAAAAAGGCAGCTCCCAAGGCCCGAACCTTAACTCGCGTGAATCTGTACCTATACAGACAATAACCATTTAATTCTTGTTTAAAATCCTGTTACCAAACTAACCCTATAGGTCGTTTAATAACGTTTTACCACTTTATGCAGTGTATCACCTAAGAATAATAGGCACTTTTGTTATTAAAGTTTACAATCTCTTTCACCAGTTTATTAACGCTTAGAAAATAAAACAGGGCAGGTAAAAAGAGAAGCTGCAGGGTGCAGGTGGTGTTAATTGTTCATTATTTTCCTTATTATTTCCTATCTTTGTATTTTAGCAGTTTTTAGTAATAATAACATTAGGAATACCGTGGATCTTGAATTATCTTCATTTTTTAACTGCCAAATTCGGATACGTTGAAGTTGAATAAATTGAGCTTTTTGTCGGTTGGACTTCCTTGCGCGCGCGCGCACGCACACACAACACACAACACACAACACACAACACGCAACACGCAACACGCAACACGCACCACGCACCACGCACCACACAACACACAACACACAACACACAACACACAACACACAACACACAACACACAACACAACACACAACACACAACACACAACACACAACACACAACACACAACACACAACACACAACACACAACACACAACACACAACACACAACACATCACACAACACACAACACACAACACACAACACACAACACACAACACACTACACACAACACACAACACACCACACAACACAACACACAACACATTACATACGACACACTACACACGACACACGACACACGACACACGACACACGACACACGACACACGACACACGACACACGACACACAACACACAACACACAACACACAACACACAACACACAACACACAACACACAACACACAACACACAACACACAACACACAACACACAACACACAACACACACACACACCTCTGCCAGCCACTTTGCAGGGGTTGGCGGGGTGTAGTTACCCCTTGCTGGTCCCAGTGACGTCAAATAGAAATTGTAAATAAAATACCTTTGACGTTTTTAATCCTAAGAAATCAAAAAATTTTCTTAAACATTATAGAAATTCGAAAAATGTTCGTAAATCTGGCATATGTTAATATTGGCTGTGAATGTGAACATTTAAAAAGTCACCTATTTTTATATCGAGGGCCAGTTCTAGTAATTTTGCGGCTTAGTGTAAGGTAATAACTTACCACTCTTGCTGGTTGTTCTTGTTGACTCTGGTTGGCCTGGGGTCATTCATCCATGTCCAAATTGTTAAACTTTTTTCATTAAGTACTATTGAACAGTAAAATTGTATTCCAAATACTTATGTTCAAATTAAAATTTTATCTTGCAGTAGTTGATCATTATTTATTCATTTCACGTACTTACAATTAATCTCTCCCACTTTTGTACATTTCAAATACTTTTCCGTCACACTTCAATGAATAATTTCACTACTAAAACTTTATTATGTGATATATTTTTGTTAGTTCGACGGCATCGTGATGTTTTAACTGCAACTCATCAACTGATCCTGCTCCGCTTTCAATTGGTGTTAAGTCGTCAAACCTTTGAGGAATGTCAGCATCTCGAACTTTGTTATTTTAACAGCCTGGGATTACTAATTAGTTCCATTTACCTACACGTTATCTTATCTTCAAGAACTATGACCGCAATTAATCATACTTTTACGACCTTGATCTCCTTAATTGGACGTACGTTTCCACTCTTTTTTGATGCATGTTATTACTGGGTTTTTCTAAAAGTTCAATAAACGTGTTTTTAAGTTGAATTACGCTTTGTTTCTTTAAATATCGACTGATATTTTAAATGAATACATCTAAGTATCAACGCAACTAACTATTATACGCATTCTTACATCTTTTGAAAACGCTTGGTTTCCTTTGAACGTAAACACGATCAAATGAAATATTTTATATTAATCGCATTTACTCGTAATCGATACTAAATGCGTATTTTTTGTATGAAGCTTTTGAAAAATGTCTTTCATGCGCGGAATATATCATTATTCTTATCTGAAAACGCTATTAAGTTACGTAGTCAGAATGAAACTCCCTCAATCACGGTTTTATGCATTTATTCTTAATAAACTGAGTGTTTTTTTAAACAAACACGTTTCGCAATGAAAATGAATATGTACATAATTCGAGCTTTCTCTAAATTTTCTTAAATTTTTTTAATCTGCTCGGGTTTGCAGCGTCGTATCTTTACAAACTTATGCTAGATGATCTTTTGATGACTTCTAATCACATCATTATATATTTTCTAGTTGTTTAAAAGCGTGCAGTTTTTTTATTGCTTTATTAAATATTTAATTTTCTTGTAGACAGTCTCAATGCAAATTTGCAAAAATCAACACATTGTTATAAATTGAAGAAACATTGTGGAATATTTCATGACATTTGCGACTCTTATTTATTTTATTTTATCAGTGCGAGCAACACATAATTGAATTACCAACATTTAAAGATTTAATTAACAGATTTGAATGTCATGGGAACGTTCGTTGTTAATTGTTAACAATATGATTATAAATTACTTTTTGGTTATCGTGAAGAATATTTGGAGTTATTGTAAAGTAAAAAGTATATTAAATTTGTATATAATTTTAAAAAGTTAAGCTATAACAAAAAATTAATTCAATCTAATTCTCAATAAGGTGATCATATTGTATCAACGGAAAAAAGTGGTGCCATGACAACTACTGCTTCAAGTGTCAAAACAAATTATTGCAATTTGAGAATTATTATCACAATAGAACTACTAGTGGATTATCCAGATTTTGCACGAAAGTAGTTGTGGGAGCAGGGACCTCTAAAATTAAATCGTACATAATTTGATTAGGAAATTTGAAAGAACATTATCTGTAATTTACCTCTAAGGATTAATGATGTCTAAATTGCAGCAGTCTTATAATCAAACCATAGCTATTACCAACCCGTTACTACATTAGTGCACATACAGTACAAAAGCGATTGCTAGTGCCATTTAGTATCCTTTTAAAGTTTTACCCAAAACCTTTAAAAAGTCTTCACATAAACTGCAACTACTGCTTAATTAAAAAAAATAAATTTTGTTACCAACTAGGAGTTTTGTTTGAGAATAAAGCTCACATTGTAATGCAGGCCCATTTTATCTCAAACGAACAGTCGATACTCAAATATGTCCAATACGGTTAACAGAGGACACGAAATTGTTCAAGAAAAATAACATCACAATTAGGTGCGATTTTTCAGCATATTTGATCATTGGTTCATATTTTTCTGCAGACATACAAAATGGAGGAAATTGCAGTTCCACAGTTCTAAAACGAATACAAAGAAATTGAGGACACACTTCTTATACACCATTATCGGCCAGTCAAAGAATTCACTAATTTTTTCAAGATTGTGTTATAAAGTATAATTTGCAAAGTTATGACCATCAGGACTTTTTGATATTAATCCATTGGATTAGTAGCAGAGGAGGTATATGAAAGATTTGGTGTGTAGAACACGACCAGCGACGTTGGAAGGATTAAAAGACGGCATTAGAAATCCAATTTGTGCAATTCAACCAGAAATGTTGAAAAATGCCGTATACAATGTGTAGGAAGAAGTTGATGATTTTACTCCAACAAAATGGAGGTTAAATTAAACATTCTGATTAAAATGTGTTGGAAGAGTTTCATTATTTTAGCAATTCAATTATCTTTACTTTTTTTTTAGTACTCCAATTTGCTAAATATAAAGTTTAATCTTAAATATATCCCTTACTCATAGTATCTCAGTATAACATATTGTTATGGGTTTATCATAATTTTCGATTAAATCGCGTCAGGTACCGCGGTCTATGTAGACCATTTCACGTCCTATCTGTTTTCAGATGGTCAATTATGTCAGTATGCCTTTATAGACTTTACTTTTCAGATAACTCCAAAAGAAAGAGTATACATAAGACAATCACCCGATAAGTATCGCTGTTTCTTTAAATTGTGCAACTTGGAAACTGCGTTTGAGGTAAATTTATTACTTCGCTGTATGTCTTTTGGCACCATCTTGTTGAAACCGAGTCATACGTTATTCTATCATTTAGTTCTGACAAATACCAATTCGCATGTTACTTGAAATGCGGTAAGTCTTTGTCTTAACACAGTAAGTTAAGAACCTACTTTACCATTAGAGATCATATTTTTGGGTAAGTCAACATCCTTTTCCCACATTCATTCTGCAACAAAAACTCACAATGCAAGTCATGATCTTTAGTTTTAGTTCATGTGTACATTTAATTTTATGCACATGCAAATAGGATCAAATTTAGTACATAGTAGAGAATATCACTTTAAATTATTGTGATCTGAATTGGATTGTTGTGTGGTTCTTCATAACGGTAAGATAGATAATTTATTGATTTTCTTTTAAACCAATTTGATCAAATTTTGAAGTCCGATTTATCCCCTAAAGATATCAAAGCTCACATTTTCTATAAAGGTAGATAATTATATCTTTCCACCTTCAATATTTATAGTATTCTAGTTTACAAACGCTACTTGATACTTGACTCATACAACGACGTTTGAGAAGTTTTAAACCTGTCACGTAGAAATTCTTATTGAATCTTCCTTTATTCTCTGAAAGATATTTTGTTAAGTTAAGCTTTGTTTTTAAAAGTTATTTTATGTACCCTCAATTTATGCTGAAATATTAAGCACTGAAATTGTCAGTTGCCATTACGATGTCGTCGTCTTTAGAAAGTTTTATTCTGAAGTTATTACTTATAAACTGTCAGGGAAAAGCAAATCGATTCTAATTTTACTTGTAATCTATAATCTAAAGGACGCAAAAAAGTTTCAAAATAATTATACTTTTTTATCTTCCACTGTGCATTTGAAGGGTAGTTAAGTAAATTTTTAGCATTTACTGATAACGAACTCGGAAAAGTAGGACAAACGTTCTTTCCTAACGATAGATGTATAACTTTTTTGTAGATACTACTTGTACAGTATATTCAGTAACTTGTCATTACTTTGTTTTATTACCGAAATGCAAAGAAAAACTAATAGTACCATCGTAGGATATTTATTACCTCTGATAACCAAAATGAGTTCGACTTTTACAGAATCGTCTTATACTTGAGAATACTTATTCCATATGCTCCAACTCACAAATTCATTTGTTTGAAGATCTACAAATAGTCATTACAGAAAAATTCCTTGTGTTTTTCGATAGTGGTAGCTGAATATTTTTATTATGCTTTGGAACTAAAGAGAAATTATTAAATTAAAGTCTTATAAGAAGCCGATATATGTGACGACAGTTTTAAACTGCGTATATTCATTTCAGTGTGAGTGATCTGATTGTAATTGGGTAGTCTTTACCATGAATCTATCTTTGTATTCTCCTAATTTCTTGTTTCTACTTTGCTCGATTAACTAGCTTCTAAGTTTTTTAAATTAACAAAATTTGTCTCTTCCCACGTATGCTCATTTTTTCTTCTGACACGACTTCCTTCAATCATATCCTAAATTATGCAGTCATCTCTTGTAGTGTCCGATACGGTTTCTTTTCCGTTGTTTTATACATTTCATTTCAAGACAATTCTCGACACTTTTGGAACTTTAGTTTTTGACTCGCTAAGCTACTTTTGAATGCTACTTTATTCTGTATTTGCTTTCTGGCATAGCAAATTGCGTTCAACGGAACAGTAATCTTGTGTGGTGAAACATTGTAGCAATCAAAAAGAAGTATATGCGGAAATCTTTCTCTGCTTTTTCCTTCATGGGATTATAAATTTTGGTAATTGATATTTCAAACCATGCCAATTTTTATTGTTTAGGGACATATTTTGACGATAGATTGCCATGGGGCGCACTGCCTCCCTTCCCCCGCCCCATTTTGAATAGGGAACTAGGGTCGAGTACACTTCATTTGAAAAGCTTTTTTGAATATCTTTACAGCCAACATAAGGAAAGTGATATAAATTGCATTACAGCTCTCCAAATGGTTTTTCATAATTTATGGTGTTAAAATTTGACACTCTCAAATTATTCGTTGCCACAATTTCTTCAAAGATGTGAGTTAGATCTGGTAAACCTTTTATTTTAGGTATCCTCGTAACAAGAATCAAAGGGAGTGATATCCGGTGATCCTGCAGGCCCCTCATCGGGTCCTCTCCTTCCGATCTAATGTGCTGGTTAGTTATTGTTCAAAAACTATCGTTAGGAGCTACATAATGAGAAGGCGCTCCATCTTGTTGAAACATTGGTTCATACTCTAGTAACAAAAGATCTTGCTCCAAAATCTCTATGATTTGAGAGTAAGTTGAAATTTGTAGTAAATGAAAAATATTCTGCATCAATCAAATTTCTGCCCAAAAAAGGGACCTATGATATTACTCAAGATCCCTGCCCAAAAACTTAGTATCTGTAGTCATTGGGTATAGATTTCTTATAACAGGTTGAGGTTATTAAAACTCCAGTATCCGAAATTATGGCGATTTACGTTGCAATGTAAAGAAAATGAAGATTCACCCGAGATGCAGGTGTTACAAAAAATTTTGGATTGTTTTTATGCGTTCTGAAAAAAATTTACAGAATTCCAATCATCCCTCGAAGTGATCTTTATTTATCCCATGAATTAGCTCAAGTTAATATCGGTGGAACTTGTTTTTGTAAAGAATTTGGGTAACTCAAGTAGTAGGAACCTCAGATACTTGTAATATTGTAGTGCCGTTTAATCTTCCTCTAACTAGAATAAATACATTCGAATGTAAGCGATGCGTTTGTACACAAAAGATAATTGATAGACCTTGTCGCGCAACATCTTTCAAATGGACTTGATTGACAGGTTACAAGAGCTTTATTAATCATACAATAAGAAATATCTACAAAGTTATTTGCGTAATTTCTGGTACATTTTAGAATAGTCCAGAATTTTGAATATGTGTATAATTACCCGTGATGAGCGTTAGTAAGTTCAGTTCTAATTTAAGCTTTGATTACAATATGAGTTCTAGTTTATAGCTTCGAAAGTTGTGATATAAATTAGTGGTACATAAAAATTCCCCGATGTGATATAAAGTATTGAAGTGAACGATAAACATTTATTATAGTGATCGATATGAATTTAATTATAGTTCTTCAATACTAAGTTAATTGAGGAGATAGCATCGTAGTATTAAGTAGCATTTGTTCTTTGGAGTATCTTTTTAGTAGAGTAGTCTGTTTTGTGGAACGTTATTTCCATACACTTCGGTACGATGTTATTATCTCGGCAACGTGCTAAAAAAACTAAGTCACACAGTAACTTGCCTCTTCTTGACTGTTGCTTCTCGAAGATTTTGGTTTGATAAAATACGAGGTGTGATTATTAAATATCGAGACTGAGGCTGTAAAACATTTTATTTTGATTTCATACATATCCACTTATTTATCACCTTCAATATACACCCTTCCTCTATTCCTACTACGCCCCATACGATTCTTCCATTGTTCGAAACAGTGCTGGAAGTTTTTTTTGTCAGCTCCTTCAGGACGCGTGCCGCTTTCCTTTTCACAGCTTTAACGGACTCAAATCCTGTTCTTTTTAATGCAGAGTTCACCTTAGGAAACAGATAGAAGTCGCACGGCGCAAGATCCGGCGAATAAGGCGGATGGTCTAATACTGGGATGTTGCACTTGGATAGAAACCTCTTGACAAACAATGCGGAATGAGCCGGAGCATTGTCTTGGTAGAGAACTCATGACTTGTTCTTTCACAATTCTGGTCTTTTTTCCTTATTCTTTCACAGAGTTTAGCATGAACGTGAAGGTAGTAATGTTGATTAATAGTTTGACCTTTAGGAACCCAGTGAAGGTACACAATCCCACGAATATCGAAAGAAACAATTATCATAGCTTTGAATTTTGATTTGTTCATTCGAGCTTTTTGACTCTCGGTGAAAATAAGCTCGTCCAATGCATGGATTGGTGCTTCGTTTCAGGATCGTAAGTAAAAAACCACCTTTCGTCACATGTTATTATCCTTTCCAATAAGTGTTAATACAAACATTTTTGCGAGCTTCTTGTTGTTCAAACGTGAGAAATTTAGACACCATTTTGGCACACGCTTTTTGCATATTAGAATTGGTTTGTAAAATTTTCCGTGCGGATTCTTTATCAATTCCTACAGTTTCAGCAATCGCACGAATACTTAGCCGACGTTCAGATCAAATCAGATTACCGATTTTTTCGATAATGTCATCCGTTATTGACTTGGAAGGGCGACCCAGGCGTGAATCATCTTGAACGTCTTCTCGGCCATCTTGAAAACGCTTAAACCACTCTAAAACACGTGCACGCGATAAACATTCATTGTCATACACTTCTTTCAATAAATTATAAGTTTCAGTAGTGGTTTTTCTAAGTTTCATGTGAAATTTTACAACAATTCGTTGCTCTATTGTTACACTTAACATTTCTCCGGCGAAACAAAAAAACAACTCTAATGCGAACGAAGGCTACGGTTATACTAATGTGTTTACAGAAGCGAGAGGCGCTGCATTCGAAAGAGAAGACTTCACGATAAACAGCTGTCTGTCGCTGGCGTTTGGTGCATGCGCACTTCTTCTGTAGTAGCGTCAGTCTCGTTATTTAATAGCCACACCTCGTATATCCATCCGTAGAGTTTCATAATGTTAATCTTGAGGTTTCCTTGGACGCTGTCTTCTTCGTTATTTTTCCGGGTATTATTCCGCATAGCTGGCTGGATCTGAAGTGATCCGCTGTCAAATCGGCGACGTTTCGGCAAAATCGCATCTGCCATCTTCAAGCTCTGTAGGTTCAGTAGTGAATAAAGAATTGTTCCTTTGTCCTACTGTATATACTATTTAGAAAGTATGACCTGTTGCACTTGCTTGATTTCTGGTGCGGATCCGTGTCACTGGTCCTGGTATGTGCTGTGTTGTTCTATGACTGCGGCAGTCTTTGGGAAGCATTCTTTGTGTTGAGCCTGTGTGGGCGTTTTTCTATTCCAATGACTTCTCGGATTATTCTCGATGTGTAGTGTCAATCTTAGCTAGCGTTCTAGTATTCTTGAAGTCGATGTTGTGACCTGTAATACTTAAGTGCTTAGCTAGCGATGCTATAACGTGATGTAAACAAAGCGTCAATTTACATATACTGCAGTATAAACCTAAACATTTTAAAATAACAAAAAAAAATTTTTTATAATCTAAATATTATACAGTCTTACCAACCTTAAATATATATACAAGAAATAATACAGCAATATATGTATGAACTAATACAGTAATCTCTGCTTTGGGGAAGTGCACCTTGTAAGATTTAAGAACGTAACATTAAATTTTAAATAGCGTAAGCAAATATTAACTAGCAAGTTATTGACGTTAACATTAACATACACAGGAAAGGAAACAGTAAAAGGTGCACTAACGCAAAGCTTTAAGAATAATTAAATAATCGTTCATGCATTGTAAGCGTGTATTTGGTAACGTACATTTTATTACGAAATCAACCAAAAAAAAAATTATATCGTCCAAAACAGCACACAAGTAATGCAAGCAGAAAAAACTGTATTTTAAGCTATCGGCTTCTGTCTGGTGCCATCTTAAGATGAAGAAATGCAGACCGCACTTATCTACAGACTAAGTGCTGGATCAACAAACTTAACTATATCAGAACACTATGTACAAAAACGCATTTCAAAATCGCGACTTAAAACACTCAACAGACGTTGTATAGAATCGAATACATAAGAGAATAGTAGAATAAATAAAAGTTTTTAAAACGTTCGGTTTGTATTTATACAGAAAACGACGGGGGAAATAATATAAAACCATTTCTAGCAATAGAATGTTAAATATTCAACAAAAGCAAGTAAAACTATATTCTAAACAACTGCAAAATATTCGCAGAATGCAAGCAATAAAGAGGGCAAAAAACGATAATTAATTTCGTTCGCATGCGAAAGCACAATATATTTTGAAACACCCTAACAAGTATGCAACCTTGCATACTGCCACAGGCAACGCAACGTACAACCGACTGCCTGACTTTTAGAAATGAATCGAGATTCGTATTATTAACGATCCACGCTACGGCGATACTAAGAACGACTTAATTAGGGGGCCGATTTGATTACCCATAGAACTCGAGCGGCCGAACACGTGCAAATATAACGACATAGGTTTTCTCAGTACTAACCACTAAAAGCCCTTTATATTTGTACAAAGCAGTTATTTCGAACATGTTTCATAGAATAAACTATTGAATATAACAAGCATATTTCAAAGAAGAAGAAACTACTAAAGAGTTTTGGAAGGAGCAAATGCTTGCTTGTTTCAACGAATTTAGCGAAGTTGTTTTAATGGTACTCAAACAATTCAGAGAAGGTTAAAAACTGTTTTAAAGTATATTCCGCGTAGTTTTACACTGAGAATTTTTTTATACAGGACTTAAATACTAATTTATTGAACTTGTTAAGCTGGTATAATTTGAGAATAACATAAAAATAGTTTAGATTAGCGTTTTTAATTAAAGTAGTTGCAAACGAATGCAGACTCACTCCATTTCAAAAAGATAAAGTAACAAGGTCAAGTTGGACAACTGGAATTAATGATTGGCAGGGTGTGTCAAAAAAATTTAAAGAGCATTTGCTTGCGCAATTTAATTTAACTTGTTTTATTTATGACATGCGAGAAAAAATTATAACAAAGATAAAAAAAGATACTCTACTATTAAAACAAAAAACTGAGTTTTGGAAAAATATTTTAGACAGACTCTCGAGGACACATAGAAAGTTGTTCTGATTCAAAGGACAGTTACATCGGTTATTTCTTGAGTTTAGTTCATATAATCAGTAATTATGATCCTATATTACAAAAAGTGCTTGAACGACCCAAAGGATCAATTAAATACTTTTCCCAAAAATTCACGATGACATTATTAATACTTTAAGCACGCACTTGAAAAATACTTTATTAGACAAAATTAGATCCGTCACTTCACTTCACCTCAATCATAATGGACAGCACATAAGATATAACATAGACTGATCATCATTAGGTCTCCAGTCCTGGAACTGGTTAGACGCGTACTCTCATTGTTTCCTATTCTGTACTAATCTACATATTTCCCTGAAGTTTCTATTGTCTGCATCTTTCACTATCTGCGTGCAATAGTCTGATCTAGGTCTACTTGTACCTCTTTTTTCATATCTCTCTTTGTAATATATCCCGCACTTTCCCCAAAAATGCTGTGGAAAGTATCCTGCCCTTCTATTTGTCCGTTTTTTTTTGTTTTCCACAGATATATTTACTTCCCTACTATTTCTATAACCTCTTTGTTATTAACTTTGTCTGTCCATACATCTGAAGCACAACATTCCAAAAGCTTCTACTGTCTTTCTGTCTGTTTCTAGTACTTCCCCTATTTCATAGAGGTACTGTGCTCTGCTCCACAAATATGCTTTCAACAATTTTCTCCTTGTTTCTATATTTGTTGTTTTCGAACATAGCCGCTGCTATTTTTTGTAAGAAGCAGTCGGTTCCCGTTATATTGTTTACAAATATATACCCTATTTCCCCGATATTCAGTGGTTTATGAAGGGGGTTAAGCAGCCTGCGCCAACTAGATCCACCAACACTTGAACATTTGCTGAATTAATAGTTTTCCAATATATCCTTTCGCACAATCAACATCAGTTGAGAATATTAAAAAACCAAGACCTGCGATTGTTTATAATAGTCATCAGATTTAAGTGCAATTATTTTTTCGTCATTAGGTTTTCCGTCTTCAAACTGGTTGGACGCGCACCTTCACCTATTTCTATTCTGAGCTAGCCTACACCGTTTTTTGAAATTCCCACAGCCTAGATACAACTCGGATCCCCTTCTGTTGTTTCCTAATTATATGCCCTATTTCACCGAGATTCAGTGGTTTGTGAAGGGGGTTAAGCAGCCCGTGGGTACTAAGGATCTCCCAACACTTAGACATTTGCCGAATTAATAGTTTTCCAGTAAATCCTTTTGCACAATTAACATTAGTTGAAAGTATTGCAAAACGAATACCCGTAGTTGCTTATAATAATCATCAGGTTTAAGTACAGTTATTATTTTCGTCATTAGGTTTTACATCTTGGAATTGGTTCGACGCGTACCTCCATTGATTTCTATCCTGAGCTAGCCCGCACATTTCCATGAAAACCTTTCACTATCTGTGTGCAATAGTCCAACCTAAACCTATCCAACCTATCCCTCCTATCTTTTATTGTTTTCCGCATACTTCTATCTTCCCCTACCATTTCTAGTACCTCTTTGTTCTTTACTTTGTCTGTCTATGGTATCTTCATCATACGTCTGTAGTACCACATTTCAAAGGCTTATATCTTTTTCCTGTCCGCTTCTTCTACTGTCCAGGCTTCACAGCCCTACAGTGCTGTGCTCCGCACATGTTTTAAGCAATCCTTTTCTTGTTTCTATATTTGTTGTCTTTGAACACAGTAGTTGCTTTTTCTTGTTAAATGTAGTACGACCTTGTGCTAATCTTTGTTTTATATCTTTTGCGCTCTTCTAATCTTGCTTTATTTGGATTCTTAGGTAGCAGAAATCCTTAACATCTTGTAAGTTCTCGTTACCTATTTGTATTCTTGTTTTTAATTTATTTTCCCCTACTTGGCATACTAGTACTTTAGTTTTATTTTTGTTAATTTTTATACCGTATCTCCCTGCTAGAACTGTTTTCATGTCATTAAGAGCAGCTCCTAACTCTTCCTTGCTTGATGCTAATACCGCTATATCATCTGCAAATCTAAGCATAGCAATCTTTTGTCCCTGCATAGTAATTCCAAATGGCTTCTTGCATTTGACCAAATTCGTTGCCTCTTCAATGTTCAAGTTAAAAATTAATGAGGATAGGGTACATCTCTCTTCACCCCTTTCCTAATATTTACTTCTCTACGTTCCTGCCCTAAATCTATTACCGCTGTTTGCTCTTTGCATAAGCTATGTACTATTCGACTATCCATAAAACTCATTCCAAACTTTTTGAGTATTTCGAACATTTTCTTCCATTTCACATTGTCGAATGTTTTTTTCCAGATCTACAAACTCTATACACGCTTTCAAGTTTTTCTATTATTTTCTCCATTATCACTCTCAGAGCTAAAATAACTTCCCGTGTTCCCTTGTTTCTCCTAAACCAAAATTGATCTTCTCCCAGTATTTCTTCAGCTCTTTTTTCCATTCGTCTTTGTACAATTCTAGTTAATATCTTTGACACGTGTGCTATCAAACTTATTCGAAAATTTTCACATCTATGCAAGCCTCTCTTTTTTGATATAGTTACTATGATGTTACGTCTGAAGTCTTTGGGTAAATCTCCTGACTCATACATATAACTTACAAGTTGGAAGAGACGTACTGTTACTGCTTGTCCAGCGGGTTTTAGAGCGTCCGCTTGCACCTTATCTGTACCCGATGCCATACCATTTTTCAGACTTTTTAATGCTAATTCAAACTCATCTCTAAGTATATGATATCCCAAGTCATCCTTTTCAATGTCTAATTCCTGTTCTAATGCTGTTAGTTTCTCTCTTGTATACAAATTCCCTATATATTCTTGCCATCTATCCACTTTCTCTACATTTTCTATAATGACGTTTCCTCCCGGGTCCCTTATATTTATGCTATACGGTTTTATATTCCTAAAATTCATTTTAATTAGTTTGTTTGCTTTGTCTGTCTTTCCTATTTCCATCTTAGTTTGTACCTCTTTGCACTTTTCTTCAATCCATTGTTCTTTAGCTTTCCTGCATTTGCGAATAATTTTTGATTTTATGACTTTGTATCGGTTTTCCAGTTTCATCTGATCTATTTTTGTATTTTCGTCTTTTTTCTATTAGATTCAGGAAATCCTTTGTTATCCATGGTTTCTTTTTTTTATATACCTCAGAATATCTCTGGCCATGTCTAAGTTGGAATTAATGTTATTCCAATCTGTTTCTACTTCCTTAGTATAAGAAATTTTCGCAATATCTTTCAGCAATTCATTTGTCCTTTTTCAAATCTTTCGTGGATATCTTTATCTTTTAGTTTCTTAAAGTCAAAGTGCTTTTTCCGTTCCTTTTTTTCATTTTAAATTTAAGAGCGGCCTTCATAATTACGATGTTATGGTTGGTGTCTATATCTGCTTCTGGGTAGCTTCTCCAGTCTTTTACTTGATTCCTAAACCGTTGTCTAACATTGTCTATCAAGAAAGTAATCTATTTGATATCTTCCTATATCTCCTGGCATCTTCCACGAATATCGTCTTATAGCATAATGTTGAAATAATGTGTTTGTGATGGTTAAATTCTACCAACCTATTTCCCCTGTCATTTCTTGCGCCTAAACCAAATAAACTTACTACCGCTCCTTGTCTACCCTCACCTACCACTGAATTAAAATCCCCCGTAATTATTAAATTTTTATGTCCTTTTACGTATCTTAGTATGTCGTCGATATCGTTGTAGATAGCTTCTACGTCTTTGTCACTGCAGCTAGAGGTGGGCATATATACTTGTATTATTACTGTATTTACGGGTTAGGTTCAAATCTAACCACGAGTACTCTTTCGTTCTTTTGTAAGTAGTTTTCTACACGTTGTCCTATTTTTTTTCGCATAACTATCCCCACATCAGAATTTCCTTACTCTGATCCTGTATGAATTTCCCTAAAGTCCCCACTACAAAAATCCTCTGCCTCTGGCCAGCGAACTTCGCTGCTCCCTAGTAAGTTTAGTGCTAACCTATGCATTCCATAATATATATATATATATATATATATATATATATATATATATATATATATATATATATATATATATATATATATATATATGTAGCATTGTTAATTTATAAGTTTTAAATTTGTCATTTGCTTGTAAAATAAAGTACTTGATTAATATACAATGTATTTAATTATATGCTGTTTTATTTTCTATAGGTACTATAATTAGAAAATACGTAAAAATATAGGCCAATAATAAATCTTAAAGAAGGCCCCACATTAAAAATTTTGCGGGGCCCCAATAATCGTAGTTACGCCACTGCTTAGAAGTAAATATTTTTAGTTCATACCATATATAAATGTCAATAAGTGTTTAGCATTCGGGACAGTTTATTGCAGTTCATGCGACGTGTGATAAGTTTCAGTGAGGAGCATCCCTGAAAAATTCAGGACCTCTGGATGTCCTTGTTTCAGATTCACGTGCACGCATATACATATCAGAAAGTTTGCTTCGATTATACATCGTGGCATTGATCAATATTCGTATTTCACTGTATATTGATAGAATAATTGTATATGCAACAGACATCAACAAACTGATTACCCAGTACGCACCTAGAGAGAGGACCCATGGATCACTATCGCTCAATGAGGGATATTAAATATTAAATATTGCTACACACGTTTCAAATTATAATCTGTGTATTACTACGAAGGAGCATCGTCTTGGTATGTATCGTTCAAACATTCGATTTAATTATTTACTCTTCACTAATTAAAGGCTTTTAATTTTTAATTTTCATTCCAATAATAATTATTATCATGGCTGTACTAGTTTAGGCAGATGTTCATATCCATTATAATTTAACAAAATAATTTGATATACATTGAGATCCAATTGGAATACAAGTATTTAAAGTGTGTTTAAACGTCAAAACTAAATTATAGAGGTTATAATCTATAAAAGAAGCGAGATGAAAATCGCCTTTTGGATATAACTTTTGACCGATAAGAACTAACAATTAAAAATTTTATGATCCCACCAAAGATGCATTTTTAACATTATAAACAATTCTAATCTCTAGAGGCAGTTTTTTGAAGGTGGACAAAACTTAACATCTTTTCGGAATACTTCTAAACAGAACTGTTTATTGTTTTTTAGACTGAAAATACTGATACTTATACTTCAGTGTGTAATCGAATGTGCAGTTTAATACTATTAAGAAATGTTAATTTTACTTACACAAATTTAAAATAATTTCAAATTCTAATTACAAAAACAGATCTTCATTCTGAATTTTATTGCTTACATAAGTAGGCATATTTTTGTCCTCACGAGTTAATTGCGGTACGTTGGTTTACGGAGCCAAATTTAACATCAGCTTAATGCACCAATGCAATTTTCAAATAGTTTGCTTTTACTGTCTTGGTTACGAAAAGCTAAATTTTGTTTAAATATAACTTGAGCAACATATATATTATTAATTTATTTACATTATACCAGCACTGTTCTTCAATTTTAAAAAGTGCTTATTGGATTGCTAGTTTTTTAAAGCTTGACAAGGTTTTATTCACTTTTAATGGTCATTGAAGTGAGAAAAACGGTTAACTTATAAAAATACATTCTTAAATGTAACCAGGCGCTGAATCTTTGACAAAATGTATTATTTTTTTACGGATCGAAAGTTTACAATAAAAACAGAAAAATGAATTTCTAAAAACTTAATACTCTAACCAATTTTTATAATAAACTCAAACATCTTCTAATAATAATAATGTGAAGAAAATCTTCGCTCCAATCTATGGCAACAAAAATTGAGATGTATAAATTATTTTGGACTATTTTTATCTAAAAGTTGCCTAAAATATATATTTCAGATCTTTGGTCAAAGACTTGAATGATGTATTTTCAAAGGGAAACATTTCCTTTAGCAAACACTTTTGGCTTGTGCTGATAGAAGGTCTTTGTGTCTGCGTTGGGAAAAGAAACCTTTATTTTTACCTATCCTGCTATCTAGTAACATCAGCTTGTGTGTGTAGAATTATTGAAATTATTTTTATTTCTCACCTCAGTTCGGTGACTAATGTCGTTTTCGTCATTTTCTTGATTTATAAATATGGTCTCATGGCAACATTTTCTAAATGTTTCTTTTCCACGAAAGAGGACAACGGCTCTTTCGGTACTTAGATTGGTAGAGACCATAGGGGTCGGTATGGCAGTCTAAGACACACTACTGCGATGTGGAAGACAACGGGAAACCACCACATTACCTTCCAAGTAAACAGCGTACTTAAATTGTAATAAATATGATGGCATTCTCTGGGGTAAAAGATTCCGGAGTTAAAACAGTCCCCCATTTGGATCTCCGGAAGGAGACTACTTCGGAGGATGCGATCGGAAAGTGCAGAATAAGAGTCGGGAACAATCTGCGGATCGGAGCGTGGAATGTTTGAAGTATGAAGCAAATAGGTAAGCTAGAGAACTTAAAAATTGAAATAAGTAGGTTAGCACTAGACATAGTAGGGATCAGCGAAGTTCGGTGGCCAGAGGCGGGGGATTTTTGGAGTGGAGACTGCAGGGTAATTTATTCAGGAGCAAATGCAGGAAATTCGGGTATTGGGATAGTTATGCGAAAAAATATAGGACACCGTGTAGGAAATTACCTACAAAAGAATGAAGGAGTATCCATGGTTAGATTAGAATCTAACCCGGTAAACACAGTAATAATACTATACATGCCCACCTCTACTTACAGTGATGAAGAGGCAGAAACGATCAACAAAGATATCGAACACATACTAAATACGTACAAGGACATGCAAATCTAATCATTACGATTTTACGGCAAGAACAATTTAATCATCACAAACACATTATTTCAACACCATGCTAGAAGACGATATACATGGAAGAAGTCAGGAGATATAGGAAGATATCAAATAGATTACATTCTTGTTTGACAACGGTTTAGAAATCAAGTAAAAGACTGTAGAAGCTACCCAGAAGCAGATATAGACACCGACCACAACATCGTAATTATGAAGGCCTCACTTAAATTTAAAAATTTGATAAAAGAAACAGAAAAAGGCACTTTGACTTTGAGAAACTAAAAGATCAACATATTCAAGAAAGATTCGAAAAAAGTCAAATGAATTGTTGAAAGATACCGGAAAAATATTCGATACTAAAGAAGTAGAAACAGAATGTAATAACATTAAATCCAGCTTAAACATGGCAGACAAAAAGAAAATAAGAAACCATGGATACCAAAGGATATCCTAAACTTAATAGAAGAAAAAACGAGAATGCAAAAATAAATCAGACGAAACAGGAAAACAGAGATACAAAACCAAAAATGGGAAATTATTTGCAAATGCAGGAAAGCTAAAAAAACAATGGATTGATGAAAAGTGCAAAGAGGTACAAACTAAGATGGAAATAGGAAAGGCAGATGAAGCATACAAACTAATTAGAATCAATTTTAGGGATATAAAACCGTATAGCAAAAATATAAAGGACGCAGGAGGAAACGTCATTATAGAAAATGTAGAGAAAGTGGGTAGATGGCAATAATATATAAGGAATTAATATGCAGGAGACGAACTAACAGCATTTGAACAGGAATTTGACATTGAAAATGATGACTTAGAGATGAGTATGAATTAGCATTGTAGGGTCTGAAAAATGGTAAGGCACCGGGTACAGATAAGGTGCAAGCAAAAACTCTAAAAGCCGCTGGACAAGCAGTAACAGAACGTCTCTTCCAACTTGTAAGCTATATGTATGAGACAGGCGAGATACCCAAACATTTCAAACGCAACCAAAAAAAGAAAGGCGCAAATAGATGTGAAAATTTTCGAACAATAAGTTTGACAGCACATGTGTCAAAAATATTAACTAGAATTGTACAAAGACGAATGGAAAGAGAGCTAAAAAAATTCTAGGAAAAGATCAATTTGGGTTTAGGCGAAACAGGGGAACACGGAAGGTTATTTCGGCTCTGAGGGTGATAATGGAGAAAACAATAGAAAAAGGGGAAAGCGTGTATATAAGGTTTGTAGATCTGGAAAAAGCGTTCGATAACGTAAAATGTTCGAATTACTCAAAAAGATCGGAATGAGTTATAGGGATAGACGAATAGTACATAGCTTATACAAAGAGCAAACAGCAGTAATAGAATTAGAGCAGGAACGTAGAAAAGTAAACATTAGGAAAAGGGTGAGACAGGGATGTATCCTATCCCCATTAATTTTTAACTTGTATATTGAAGAGGCAATGAATACTGTCAAATGCAGGAAGGCATTTGGAATTATTGTGCAAAAACAAAAAATTGATATGCTTAGATTTGCAGATGATATAGCAGTATTAGCATCTAGCAAGGAAGCTAGGAAGCTTCTCTTAATGAAATGGAAACGGTTCTAATAAAGAGATACGGTATACAAATTAACAAAAACAAAACTAAAGTACTAGTATGCAAAGGAGGAGAAAATAAATCAAAAACAAGAATACGAATAGGTAACAAGAGCTTACAAGAGGTTAAGGATTTCTGCTACCTAAGAAGCCAAATAACGCAAGATGGGAAAAACGCAGAAGATATAAAACAAATATTAGCACAAGGTTGTGCTACATTTAACAAGAAAAATCAACTACTGTGTTCAAAGACAACAAACAGAAGAAAGGAAAAGATTGCTTAAAACATATGTGTGGAGTACATCACTGTACGGCTGTGAAGCCTGGACAGTAGGAGAAGTGGACAAGAGAAAGGTAGAAGCCTTTGAAATGTGGTGCTACAGACGAATGATGAAGATATCATGGACAAATAAACTTAAGAACAAAGGGGAAAGAAAGAAATATGGGGAAAACAGTGAAAAATAGGAGAGATAGGATGATAGGCAACATACTACGGCAAGAGGGAATAGTGCGAAATATATTAGAAGCAGAGATAGAAAAAAGGGAAGTAGAGGTAGCCCTAGGTTAGACTATTGCACACAGATAGTGAAAGATGTAGGCTGTAGGAATTTAAGGGAAATGTGTAGGCTAGCTCAGAATAGTTATCAATGGAGATACGCATCCGACCAGTCCCAAGACAGATAAACTAATGACGAAAAAAATAACTGTACTTAAACATGATGATTATTATAAGAAACTACAGATATTGGTTGTGCAATATTCTCGAATAATATTTACTGTGTGAAAGGATTTACTGGAAAACTATTAATTCAGCAAATGTCTAAGTGTTGGGGGATCTTGGCCGCCACAGGCTGCTTAATCCCCTGCACATACCACTGAATCTCGGTGTAATAGGGCATAAAATTAGAAAACAATAGAATGGGAACCGAGCTGTATATAGGCTGTGTGGGAATTTCAGGGAACTGTGTAAGCTAACTCAGAATATAAATAATGTGATTTTCCAATGCTCCACCCGAAGGTACTACATTGGCCAGGCAGCAAGTTTTTTTACCTGGAAAATTTGAAATTTTGCCGAATCTTTGCTGTTCCAAGCAAGGTAGGGATCTTTAACGTACGTGACAACACTCACACACTAGAACTCCATTTTACCTCTCATCCGAACAAGGCTGTATTTTTGTGAAAAATGCTCGCCTAACCTTTTTCAAGCGGACCGTGTCGGAATTTGAACCTGGGATCTTAGGCGTAGTAGTCACACGCATACCAACTACGCCACGGAGCCGCCTCCCCCTTCACTACCTTACATGTGATTTTTTTTCCAATGCTCCACCTGAAGGTACTGCATTGGCCAGGAAGCGAGTTTTTTTTTACCTGGAAAATTTGGAATTTTGCAGAACCCTTGCTGTTCCAAGCAAGGTAGGGATCTTTAACGTGTGTGACAACACTCACACACGGGACCTCCATTTCACCTCTCATCCGAACGAGGGTGTATTTTTGTGAAAAATTCTCGCCTAACATTTTTCAAGCGGACCGTGTCGGGATTCGAACTTGGGACCTTGGGCGTAGTAGTCACACACATACCAATTACGGCACTGAGCCGCCTCCCCCTTCACAACCACTGAATGTCGGAGAAATAGGGTATATAATTGTAAAACAATAGAAGGGGACCGAACTGCACCTAACAAGAAAGAACAGCGCCTGTGAACAAAGACAACAAACATAGAAACAGAGACATAAATACTTGTTGAAAGCATATGTGTGGAGCACAGTATGCCTATGAAATACGGGCAGTAGGAAAAGCAGACAGAAAAACCGTTGCAGACTTTTGGAACGTTGTGCTTCAGATGTAAGAGGATGATAGCATGGAAAGGCAAATTTAATAACAAATAGGTTATAGAAATAGTAGAGGAATAAAGATTTCTGTGGTAAAAAAAAAAGGAGAAATAGAAGGGAGAATACGTTCTAAGGCATTTTTGGGGAATAGTATGGGATATAATACAAGCAGAGATAGGAAAAAGGAGGTAGATGTAGACCAAGATCAGATAGTGATAGATGCATACTGTGCAAATTTCAGGGAAATGTGTAGGTTAGTTCAGAATAGGAAACAATGAGGGTACGCGTCTAACCAGTTTCAGGACGGAAAGCATAATGATGAATCCAATTTATGATTAGTTTTGGTTTCATAATTTGTAGTCACTGTTTGGTTTCTGTTATCATATTTATGAGCATTTCGACTTGTAGATGTCGCAATCTTTGACAGATGTATGTGCTTATGCAATTATTTTGACGGGCAATTCCAAAAATTGTTAATGTTTTAGTTGTTTTTAGATGTTATATCTTTTAAGTTGTAAAACAATTTTTAGTTAAGTTAAACTCATTATGTACTATTGGTGATGTCATATTGTATAAGTAGTGTTTGCAGGTTGTCTGATAAATTGGCTATGCAGTACATAGTTATGCGTTTCTCAATTATTATTTGGTTCTTCAGATAATGACAATTATAGTACTCTTCAATTTGTTTTTAAATATTTTATTTGTGAAATCTTGCTGGTAGTTATTTTCTAAAAGAATACAATTTGCTATTAGAATTACATTTTTTCCATTTTGAGTATCTGGTAGTACTGTATATTTGTGTGTTAAACTTATTACAGATTCTTTTGTGACACCGAGCGTTTCTTTTTGACGCACGTACATTAAATTAGCTAATCAAGAGAACAGAAGAGTATTTTTATTAAGATTCATAACAAACGAGTCTACTACTATAAGTATTACGTAATACAATGGTACGGTAGAATACGGTAGAATAAAGAACAATCTATATAATATCTGTTAGTAGCATCTTTAATAACAATTTATAAGATATTACGTTTTGCAAGATACTTTTACTTTGTTTACACAGTAGATCTTGTTTCGTACTCATTATTAAGTGCCGTACTTTTTTTCGTTAAATGAAGTAAACCACGAATAAATGACAAAAAAGCTTCAAATGTTGCTTAAAAAACGAAGATAAAGACTTCTTGGGAGAGTTTTGAATCCCGGGCGCAGTTGTTGCAAGCTGTGATCCACATTAAGATTTTTTCTTGATTGTGTGACGCATTTATATCAGCGCGACACAAAAAATCGCAGTTATGTTATTTTACCCCTTTTGGACAAAAAGGTAGCCAAAACACGTGTACCGATGCAACCAACCGGCCGCCATTATACCCATTTTTCGTAAATTCCAAATACCGGTGCTTTTTAGTGTACCTTCAGAACCTCTTCATTTCTAGACGCTGATGCTCTCATTAACATTTATTAGTATTGACCACAAACGACTTGCTTCGGAATAGGTTTTTTTACGTTTGAAGACTTTTCGCGACCAGTTGCGTAACGCACTCCGTAGTGCGGTTTTATGGTTACAAATACACGCATAGCACCGGAACAATTTGCATATTCCCATTGATTGTACGGAGCCCTTTAGCGACTGGTACAAACAAGCAGTTACATCGGGCAAAGCAGTACGTGACACCACTTTATAGCACGGGTGCCATTTCCACACTTTTATTGGTGGTGCGTGGCCTTTTCGCAATTGAAACAAACATGTATCTACGTTAAACAATGCTTTTCATGGTATAGCTTTGCGACTGTACGTAAAGGTGGCACCTATACCTTTTGTGCACTCCCATTGAGCGAAAATCAAACATGACGTAAGTAGTTTGGAACTGAATGTCAGAGTTGATAGGAAAGTTTGCTTGTTATACGATAAACACAGTTAAAAGTCGGATTGCAAGCAATAATGAACATCCATAAAATTTACTTACTGAAAAAATTTAAATAACATTAAAATATTCAACAACATTAAAATGAAAAATTAAACGACCATCCAAAATTCGGTTTATCACGAGTATTTTGAAAGAATGTATATGATTACCCGTACCTTGATTAGGAATAAATGCTAAATGTGCACCATAAGCGGGGCCATTCGAGAATAAAAAAATATGCAAGTAGGATGTAAAATCCAATACAAAACATATGATACGTTTCATTTCGTACTTGTTAATTTTACTGCCCTCCTTTGATTTACAGACCACTTCAGTTTCTATTTATTTAAATATAGGTATTTGCTACACTTTCATTATTTCAAGTTTGTAAGAGCGCAGTTAGGCAACCAACTTCGCTGGTCCTTTTATTCAATTTAAGAGTCCATATTTGATGTTATACTTTCTGGTGCCTTATCTAGGCATGTGTTTGCTATTATAAAAAAATTGGAAATCACTTTTTGTATCTTTGCCCCTATATTTTCGAGTGTTGGTTTGCATGGGTTCTTCTCTGATAATAATATGCACCTAATCAAGCAGTTACAAGTTTCTTATGGCAAAAAACGTGCTTTTTTAACGTGACTGATATATAATAAAAGGGTGATGTATCTTCTAATAGAAATTTTGCTTTCAACCCGGATTTTAATACACATTCTTAGTCAGTTATTTTACTCCCACATTCTTAGGATGTTTGAACTAAGACTTACTTGGTCGTACCACAAAATTTCACATTGTCGTTACCACATATTTTGGTTGGCTGCGGTTGTATGCAGATAAAGTTAAGATGAGAAAAAGACTGCAGTTACCTACAACCCTCAAAAACCTACGTGAACGAACATCTTTGAATGTTAACAGGTGTAATTGCTTTATTTTCTTACTGTATGTGGATTTGCTTGCAGTAAGGAAATATTTAGAAACTACCAACCCATTGTTGTCTATTTAATACTCTAATTATTAGAAGAAGGATTTCTTGTAATTTTAAATGATAATGTTTTAGCATTGACGGATAACTGTATTAATTGGTTTTGAAATTGTAGACAGACTTGATAATTATCCATTAGTTGGATTAATAACTACTTATTGGTGTTGGTTGGTTGATTGCGTCTAAGCGCACTATTCTAAATACGTATTTTTGTTGTATTTATTTTTTAGTAGTTTCTAGCTGGAACGGGCCCGTTAGCGTCAATTTATTAAGCAATTAGGTAAGAATCGTGTACCTATTTTTATAGTTATTTATGCTTATTGGTGTACTTAGAATTTAAAACTGCTTTACGTTTATAGTCATGTTTTCCATGTATTATTGAGTTCAATAGACGCAATCTGAATTCGTCATGTTATTGTGTTATAACCGTTGTGTAATTGTAATTAATTAGTTGCTTGCTGTGCCAATCCAGGATGTTGTAAATTACAGCTGTTAAATGCTACTTAGTGTTGTTAACCTAAAGTATGTGGCAATGTTTAAGGGGCGTATAATGGAGTTGTTCTTTTATTCACAAAACACCCTTTAGTTTGATTGTTACTTAGATATAATTAATATTCTATATTAGTACATGAAGAGTGAGTAATTCAGATGCTCGTACTTAAACCAGCAGTTTAATTAGATTCTTAGAAGTTATCGATTAGAGTTATATTTTTACATGTGTTTTTGTGTGTTAATTATCATTTTAGGTACAGACGTTTTAAAAAGGTGTAAGTCGTGTGGACTGTTGTTTCGTTTTATAGACCCCTGCCCCTCTGTTAGCGTGATATTTGGTTTTCTTTTTTCACTTCCTTTGTTACACGCAATTCGGGCGAGCACGCCATTACTGAATTCGTTCTTTTCTTATTGGCCCACTCGCCTTCTCGTCTTACGGGTAACGCAGAACAAAGAAAAGCGTATAAAATAACTTGGTATAACTATAATTAAATTTTCAAATAGCTCATAAATACGCTAATGGAAATTCATGTGTAACACAATGCATCAAATACTTATTTTCTTCCGTGAAATATTTATTGAACCAGTCGCAAATCAGTAAAGCAGAACAACTACTGTCGGTGCAACAATCTCAACCTTAACAAAATATAGCATATAATTTTTAAATGCTTAAATTATATTGCTCAATATTCGGAGTACGAAAAATATAGTTAACGGTACATACCAACAAAGTAAGACCACGCATTTACATTAATGTTAAACATATTTTCAAAAACTCACTTGTAAAAGTTATGACGGTTAACGTTGTCCAATCTCTTGTGAATGGCAATTCATCTGTACACGGGATGTCTCTAATACATACACCAGCATCAATATTCTGCTCAAACAACTAGATGAAAAATTCTAAGCGGCGAAGCTCGTCCCTTGAGAATATACCCCTATACAAATTGCATACGATAAGGAAAGCGTTTTCAATGTAAAACTTCCAAAATTCTTGGAAGGGCCCTGGTTGGGTGTAAAACGGTGCGCCCGTACTAATCAAATGATTATTGACCTGTTACGTATTAGCTCAAGTAATTCAAAACCCTTTGCAAATGCTGTAAGATGAAGACTGTTCGATCTCACGTAATTTTATGTGAAATTTTACTCGTGATTATTTTTCTAAATACAGAACATGTGTTCGTGCTATACAAAGACAACGCTCATTACCATCACATAATTCAAAAGTAACAAAGGTCTCCATCAGGAGCATGATGAGTCATGCCCAACATTTTAATTTCGCAATTTGTTTTCCACACAGCACTATCGGAAAATCTAAAGAGATTGCAGTAGCTGCATATAAATTTAGATCATCTTTATAATAGTTACAAGTTTTTGAAGTGCCATCATGCATTTTCTCTAGAATGTTGTGGAAGCTGCTATTAAATTTGCGCAATAAATTTATATCACGTAAAACATGGCGCGGCGTAGTTTTTTTGCCCATTGCAGGTTCCTATTAAATTTACAACATTTGGAAAAATCCTTCGAGTTATTTGTCATAACCAATTTGTTGTTGTTTTGATTTCTCCTATATTGGTCCTCTTTATCGTGTTGTAGATTGGCGTGATATTGATTTCGAGCTGAACTTGTTTGCTAGATGTCTCATATGATTAAGCAAGTGGTCATGATTGTCGTTTGATTTGGGCGGTGCATGTTTGAATTATAATTGGTTACATGTTTACTCTAGTCGATGATTAGTGGTGCCTGAAAGGTAAAATGTGACCGTAATGTTACCCATTAAGTGCCCTCGAACATATTTTGCTAACTTTTAATTTGTGTATGGAGGTCTACAACATTATGCTATAATTCAATTAAAATTTTCCGATCCTTTGTAAAGGATGCCAAACAAGCTATTAGTAATTATATATTATTCAAGTTAATCAAAGAGCAATAACTCACGATTTCACAAAGGAGAACATGTACACATGTCGTTTCTTCATGCCATGCCATTTGATACAAGGTTGTTTGGTTTAGACCAGGAATCTACATTGCTTTTATACGAGATGAGATACGAAGATAGTGTACGGCAGGAACTATGTTTTGTTAACTGCTATCTAAGTTCAAAGACACTTTTTTATCACATGTTGTATTATACCAATAATTTAAGAAGTGATTTTGGACTTGCAATTTTATGTACATGTATTAAATTAGTAAAGCGATAAACCCACATTTTTTGTTTATCTTTTTAATCGTCTATTAAACATGAATTTAGGAATCAATATAAACGCCTAGGTCCTTAGATGATAATCAGCTACGAATAACACAGATCTAAAAGTAATACTTGCAAAATCCAAGAAACGCTCCTCCAATTTGTAATCAACGGCATTAAATATCTTCGGCTTCTTGGCTTTATTTTAAATTGACGTTCAAAATCAGCTTATAAAATTTCCATTTAAATCCCCATTTAGAAACCAATGTGCATCCTCGGTTTATTTATTCAATTAAGTTTTTAAAGTAGCTTTTTATCTTGAGGAATTTTCTGTCCATCTTCATTATGTATTACAAAATCAAATAACTGTATTCAACAATTTTCATATTTATATGCAAGTTATGTTTAACTTTATCGCTTTTCTATTCATTGTAACATGGTAATTATTAAATTACTGTATGCGTACTGCATACTTCAAATAATGTCTTCGCGACTTAAATGAATTGAATTGAATTTCTTTATGCTGCTTGGTTGACGCGGATTAATTAATTGTTTCATCTTTAATAAAAATTTTCGTTTATATACAATTTATCTCTATTCTAGTACGTTCGAGCTTCGTATGGAATTCCATTCCAAAGATCACGCGCCTATCTGATTCAAGCTTCCAGGCATTCCTCGGTCTATTACCTCATTAGCGCGATCCGCTTATTAGTGACGTGCGCGGTCTGTCCTACTCTAATACATTCAGGTTATTGTGGCGTCGCATACTAATGCAAAAGATAATCAATAATTCTTATTTATATTATGGATTTTTTAATGTTCCGGCCACTTCTTCGAATAAACGTTTATTTATTAAAGTCGAGTTATATGATTGATTTAAAGCGTTATAATGCAAATGAGTTACTTAATGCAAATATTTGCTTTTACGGTAAAATGTGTTTTAATACACATTAAGATTAAAGCATTATTATTTTAACAAGATTGATATGATTCCTTATGCAAAACACGTAAAGCTAGTACTATCTTATGCTATTTACAGCAAATGAAGAGCATCAAAAATGTAATGATAATTAATAAATGAAAATAAATAGTTTTGTATTTATTTTAGAATGATGAATTTGCATTCGCATTTAATGCGTTTTAAGGTATCTTAAAAATAATTATTTTACATATACAGCTTACGCTATTTGCTATGTATTTACAATACGCTTATATCATACAAGGTGATTATTTATACACGCGCAATTGCTTTTTTGCTTGGCACTTTAATGAATAAAAATACGCTTGTATCATACCGGGCGTAACCATGAATTTTCGGAAATTTTGATTTTTTCCGGATTCTTTCATATATTAGTGGGATTTACTTGTAGAATTTGGGTTTCAATGACCTCTTGTGACCCCTTATCACGTCAATATATATATATATATATAAATATTGAGTAATTAATTACACAAGGGAAGTTGATAAATACTAACGTATTATAGTTAATAAGATGAAACGATATCTTAGACTTTTATGTAAAGACCAAATAGTCATTTTAAATCGAGCTAGTAATTAAAAGATGGAAATATAAGGCCCCAGACAGGACTTGAACCTGTATCTTAGGTTTTCCTTGACACTCAGATATGAGTGACAAAAATTCTAAACGTAATGGAAAGTTAGGTTGATGTATGGTTGTGTAGATGATTTAGATTTGTCAATTTTCCAACTGTCGTCACCCGTCCCGGTGGCGTAATTGAAAGCCTAAGATACAAGTTCAAGTCCAATCATGGACCTTATATTTCCATCTTTTAATCACTAGCTCGATTTGAAATGATCATTTGAGCTTTGCATAAAAGTCTAAGTTTTTAGTTCATCTTATTAACTATAATACGTTAGTATTTATCAACCTACCTTGTTTAAAAATTTACCTAATATTTCTATATATTTAATATTTGACTTATAGCCGTAATTTTGAGCGTGGCTTCCTGTTTATAACTGACATAAGTCAAAAACTTAACACTGTCAGATATGATTGATAAAAATGCCAAACGTAATTGACAGTTAGGTTGATGTATGGTTGTGTACATGAATTAGATTTGTTAATTTTCTAATTGCCGTCACTTCTCCCGGTGGCGTAATTGAAAAACGCATGATCCCGGAAAGCCTAAGATCCAGGTTTAAGTCCTCTCCGAAACCTTATATTTTCCATCTTTCAATTACTTGCTCAAATTGAAATGATAATTTTGGGCTTTGCATAAAAGTCTAAGTTAGTATTTCATCTTATTAAATATATATATATATATATATATATATATATATATATATATATATATATAGATATTAAATAATATCATGTCCTGCATATTTATTTTTATAAAAGTGATTACGGTTACTGAGGACTGAAGTATAAAATTAAAACTTGGATTGTATGCTAACGTTTCGTGAAATTTATTCACATTATCACAGCTATAAAAAGAACAACTAAGTATAAATTAAAATTTGTTAAAAATACGTACCTTACTACTTAAATAATTAAAATAAATGACTAGACCTAAACGATACAATCTAATTAAAAGGTGTGTTATTGGTATCAACATAAAGATATAAGCGACCGGTTGAGTTAGTATAAATTGTTGTTAGTGTAGAAAGGATATATAATATAAAATTTTCTAAATGTTAGTTAGCGAAGAATACACTTATGGTTATATTTAGTATTATAAAGTTAATGGTAGATTGGTTATGCTAAGTTAAAAATATTAATGTATATTGCAGACAGATTTTGGGTATCCGTTTTTTGATTAATTGAATTTTTTTCTTTATATATAAAAAACATTTCTTTAAACAAACGACGTGTAAGATTTTCTTCTACGGCTAAAACAGAGGTATTTTCGTAGTCAAATTCATGTTTTTTTGATTTGTAATGGGCGACTAAAGCTATGGTGTTTTTATTACTACGTGATGAATTTTTGCAGTCTGATTTGTGGCCCCTGATTCTATTAATAAGTAACTGCTTGGTCTGGCCTATGCATTGACCATCGCAGCTTGTACAAGGTATGCTATAGATGACGTTAGGTGTTTCAAATTTTTGGCTTTTGTCTTTTATTTTCGAAAATAGAGTCCGGCCTGTTTTTTTATAATAGGTGCTAATTGTAATATTGTCCGTGTTCAAAATGTGAGATAATTTTTTGGACAGTTTTGGTACAAAAGCTAGTTTGTGATATTGAAGTGTCTTATTCTTGTTAATAGAAACAGGGGGATTAGATTTCCAACATCGGTTTAATAAATCGGTGGGGTATCCGTTGTTTTTGAAAACGGTCATGTAAAAAGAATAGTTCTTTTTGAGGAACTCCGCGTTGCACAGACGATGTATTTTTTGGACAACAGACTTTACAGTGACTAATTTTTAAGTCAAATTGTGGCAGGATTTGAAATTTATAATTCTATTAGAAGTTGTGGGTTATCGTGCCTTATGAGTAGTAAATCTAAAAATGGCAGTTTTTTATTGGACTCAATTTCAATCGTAAATTTTAAATCTTTGTGGTACGAATTGAATGCGGTATGTGTCATATATATCTTATCTTTTGGTAAGCACAAAAGAAAATCGTCAACGTACACTAGTTGAATAGGTATTGGGAAATCTAGTTGTTGAATAATGGATACAATTAGAACATGTACCACTAGTTCCGCAAATATGGGAGATGCAGGGTTGCCCATAGCCATGCCCTTTATTTGCTTGTAATATATGTTGTTGAAAGAAAAACAACTATTATCATATATGAACTCTATAATATTGATGAAGCTGTTGATGGAAATGTTGGTATATTGTGCAATGTCATCCCAAAAAAGGTTAATGCTCTCCAATAAAAGAGTCTTGCCAAGATTGGTAAACATAGATTCCAAGTCGAAGGCCGGACTCTATTTTCGAAAATAAAAGACAAAGGCCAAAAATTTGAAACACCTAACGTCATCTATAGCATACCTTGTACAAGCTGCGATGGTCAATACATAGGCCAGACCAAGCAGTTACTTATTAATAGAATCAGGGGCCACAAATCAGACTGCAAAAATTCATCACGTAATAATAAAGACACCATAGCTTTAGTCGCCCATTACAAATCAAAAAAACATGAATTTGACTACGAAAATACCTCTGTTTTAGCCGTAGAAGAAAATCTTACACGTCGTTTGTTTAAAGAAATGTTTTTTATATATAAAGAAAAAAATTCAATTAATCAAAAACGGATACCCAAAATCTGTCTGCAATATACATTAATATTTTAACTTAGCATAACCAACCTACCATTAACTTTATAATACTAAATATAACCATAAGTGTATTCTCCGCTAACTAACATTTAGAAAATTTTATATTATATATCCTTTCTACACTAACAACAATTTATACTAACTCAACCGGTCGCTTATATCTTTATGTTGATACCAATAACACACCTTTTAATTAGATTGTATCGTTTAGGTCTAGTCATTTATTTTTAATTATTTAAGTAGTAAGGTACGTATTTTTAACAAATTTTAATTTATACTTAGTTGTTCTTTTTATAGCTGTGATAATGTGAATAAATTTCACGAAACGTTAGCATACAATCCAAGTTTTTAATTTTTATACTTCAGTCCTCAGTAACCGTAATCACTTTTTATAAATATATATATATATATATATATATATATATATATATATTGATGTGATAAAGAGCTGATAAGAGATCATTGATCACCACATTCTAGAAGAAAACCGACCCAAAGATGAGAACATCGAATTTTTACCCTGTATAATATTCTAGTAAGATAAGCTGATTATAGTATTTTCTAGTACGTAAGTTCCTTGATAATAAATTCAATAATCTAATGCATATCAGTTAAAGGCAAGTTTTATTGAATTTCAGTACATGTTAAAAAACCATAAAACGGGTCTAAGGTGTCAAGATTTATCCACTCTAAGAATATTAAGTATTTTCCATATCAAGTTATCCTCTTTAAAAATATCATTTAAAACATTCTAGCCGGTGAAAATATAAAAAAATCCCTTGATTAAAAACCCGTACTTTTCTAGAACATAAATTCAATAATGCATTCATCTTCTTTCGAAATATAAGTTAATAAACTTTATTTAATGCAAAACGTTATAATACAAGTGCGAGTTTCTAATGCGAAGTAGTTTACTATCAAAAAAGTCACTTTTTGGGATGGTTCTAGAATCCATTATCCACGTCAATTCGTGGAATGCGATAACACCGGCAAACTATAAACCTGATTAGATAACACGTTTTCAATGGGCATCAATTATAACAGAAGCTCATAAATCGAGCGAGAAATAACCATTCCTTTCAAGCAATAGTGAGATGGCAAAAACTTTATGATTGCAATAAATTTTAAACCAACAGACCATTAAAGATAAAAATACCCAAAATTACAATTAATTGTTACATCGTGAGATGACTCACCTCCCAAAATGTAATCAGAACGTTCGAGACCGATGACGTATTTAGAATTTAATTATATAAAGCGGGAAATTAATAAGAGCGGGCATTCAAGATTTGAACATGTCATTCGACAATCGATTATTGATAGATAATTACTGAATAACTTTTTATGGAGCGCAACGACGCCATATTTATTGCTCCCAATACAAACGGTAATTGAACTTGGTGCAAAATCATCTGCTACTTTAATCTATTAAAAGAAAAGTAATTTCAAAAACTGATGAAATATACTTCGGCGTATGAAGATTAATTAAAATGAAAATCTAAAGAAAATGGAAGAAGAAATTTTTCGATGCAGTTAATTTTAAATGAAAAAAATCTCTAGATAGCAATTATCATCAAAGAGAGAGATATGAATACCAGCAAACATACCAGTCAATATTGCATTCTTTCTATTAAATTGGCGCACTTGGAAATTATTAAATAAAAATAACTTGTCTAATGAATGTAACATTTAAAACAATTGTATATATATATGTATATATATATATATATATATATCAAAGAATGGAATTCATGGCAAGTGACTCAATATTAGCCACAAGGGCATCCTGTCGACGCGTTTCGCCCTAATTGGGGCTCATCAGGACAGGAGTAGCAAAGTTGTTAAATTTAACACAGACACCTTATGGGAAGTACAGCATCACCTAGCTCACAATTTGTGTCTTCGTGTCGTTTCACCTGACATCGCAAGTTTTAACAACAGGAGGAGATCCGGCTCAACTGCCTTTTTTCATAGCCAAAAGTTATATTTAAGAGAAAAGTAGGTTTAATGAAACTTTGTTTAATTTAAGACTCATTATACCTACTTTTCTCTTAAATATAACTTTTGGCTATGGAAAAAGGCAGTTGAGCCGGATTTCCTCCGTGTCGACTGTTGTTAAAACTTGCGATGTCAGGTGAAACGACACGAAGACACAAATTGTGAGCTAGGTGATGCTGTACTTCCCATAAGGTGTCTGTGTTAAATTTAACAACTTTGCTACTCCTGTCCTGATGAGCCCCAATTAGGGCGAAACGCGTCGACAGGATGCCCTTGTGGCTGAATTTGAGTCACTTGCCAATAATTCCTTTTTACTTTGTTCAATTTAAGACTCATTAAACCTACTTTTCTCTTATATATATATATATATATATATATATATATATATATATATTATGTTTGTACGTTTTAGGTCTTCTTGAATAATGAGAAGTATCCTATTTTATAAATCAAAGCTTTCGGATATATTCACTCCTTTGTCAAACATACAAAAGTATACAAATATAGTAATGTTATAAAATTATAAAGGTATGTCATTATTTACTAAAACAAGGTTACAGATATAAATTAAAAACTGATTTGTATAGCTATACAAACATTAAAGTTGTAAAATTGTTGAAGTTAGGTAAAATTTTACATTGTTTTAGGTGTTTGTTTTTGACTGGAGGATTTTTGATATAGTATGTTGTGTGTGTGTGTGTGTATGTGTGTGTATGGGTGTGCTTGTGCATGTGCGCGTGCGGGTGCGTGCGTGCGGGTGTGCGTACGTGCATGCGTATATGTGTGCGTTTATGCGTGCGTGCGTGTGTGTGTATGTACGTGTGTGTGTGTGTGTAATATAAATAAGATTATGTAGATAAGATTTCGAAAATACTTACTATAAGGACTGTTTTCAATAATTATACCATTTTATATCTGAAAATTGATTGTTATAAGAATCACGAAACACGGTCGTAGGTTAGTTTTTTAAACAGACGAAGAGAAACTCAATGAGCTCAAATCTTTTGAGGAAGCATGCAGAAATTCTCACGAGATTGTAAAAGTTGTCCCGAAAATATTTAGGCAATATCAAAACACTATAAACGTGTATAAATGCACAAACTCGTTAAATAGTATGTGTGCTGATACATATAAAACATATAAATAAATACTTCCAAGCCAACGATAAATTCACGCATTTAAACGAGAATATTAAACCAAAAATATTTTAAGCGTTGGGACTCAAGGACAAGTCCACAATAATACTGAACTTTGCAGCATTGTCAAAATATATAAATATAATTGTACTGGACGGACCACCCCTCCGTGGTCCATTTAAATACATCGCTATTAATAAAGTGTAAATAAACCTCTAATAAACCGATAAGCGGCCCAGAATAAAACTTAAAATTTAAAAACCAACTATGTCAATATAATAAGAAACACAAATCCGTTGTCTCATATAATTTCGTTATTCTTCATATTTATCAAATAATTTTAGGATTTATATTACGTTCTTTTTTGTATCATACATAAACCGTTCTGAATGAACCTGCACCTGAAGAAGTTTTTGTTTACTAGAACGGGTAGAACCACTTGAGAGTTCCAGTGATCTAAAGAGCCGAACTACAGGTTTAACCAAAGTAGTGGGGTCTTTAGTGAGGAACCAGACTAAGACAGGTCCCCGAAAGTGGGCAGCAGCTCTTTCGGTACTTAGAGTGGCAGAGACCATAGGGGTCGGTATGACATTCTAAATACACACAACTGCGATGTGGAAGGCAACGGGAAACCACTACATTACCTCCCAAATACACAGTGTACTTAAATTGTTAGTAAATATGATGGCATCCTCTGGGGTAAAAAATTCCGGAGTTAAAATAGTTTCCCATTCGGATCTCTGAGAGGGGACTACTTCGGAGGATGTGATCGAAAAGTTTAGAAAAGAGTCGAGAACATTCTGCAAATCGGAAGCGTGGAATGTCAGAAGTATGAAGCAAGCAGGTAAGCTAGAGAACCTGAAAATTGAAGTGGATAAGTTAGCATTAGACATAGTAGGGAACAGCGACGTTCGGCGGATGGAGTCGGTGGATTTTAGGAGCGGAGACTTTAGGGTAATTCACACAGTATCAGAGGAAGGAAATTCGGACGTGGGAATAATTAAGGGAAAAAAGATATAGCACTGTACAGAAACCTACCTACAAAAGAGTACGCATGGTTAGATTAGAATCTAATCCGGGAAATACAGTAATAATACAAGTGTACATGCCTACCTCTAGCTACAGCGAGGAAGAGGCAGAAACGATCTACAAAGATATCGAAAACCTACTAAGATACGTAAAAGGACATGAAAATTTAATAATTATGGGGAATTTTAACGCAGTGATAGGTGAAGGTAGGGAAGGAGTGGTAGTAGGTTTATTTGGTTTAAGCACAAGAAACGACAGGGAATTAGGTTGGCAGAATTTTGCAACAATAACAATTTAACCAACACAAACACATTATATCAACATTATGCTAGAAGACGATACACGTGGAAGATGCCAGAAATATAGGAAGATATCAAATAACATTGTAATTATGAAGGCAGCGCTTAAATTTAAAAATTTGAGATAAGGGAATGGAATAAGACACTTTGACTTTGAGAAACTAAAAGATAAAGACATCCACGAAAGATTTGAAAAAAAAATCAAATGAATTTCTGAAAGATATCGAGAAAATTTTTGATACTAAAGATGTAAAAACAGAATGTAATAACATTAAGTCCAGCTTAGACATGGCGACCATAGATATTCTGGGGTATACACAAAAAGAAAATAGGAAGCCATGGATAACAGAAGAAAGCTTGAATTTAATAGAAGAAAGTCGAAAATACAAAACCAGATCGGGTGAAGCTGGAAAACAGAGATACAAATCCATAAAATGGGAAATTATTCGCAAATGCAGGAAAGGTAAAGAGCAATGTGTTACGGCATTCCGCACAAACACGAAAGAAATCAGTAAGAACAAGTAAAGAAATCGTTTACGCCGAATACTACAACAAAACGGGAACAGAATGGTAGAATTTGGGCTAGCTCAAAAACGTCGTAGAGGGGTGTGGGTGAAGTAGAAAGAACACATTGGAAACCTTTGTAAAACTATATTGTTAACATATAATCTCGAAAGACACTTACAACACAAGAAAGAGTCCAATAATTTGCGTAATCATTTGTTACGTGATGCTAAACAAAGCGTCATAACATAAAAATATAAAATTGGTAAGCAAAATAAATGTAACATCTTATAATCTAGATACTTACTTAATGCTTCACCTTAAATATATACGAAAGAATATAAAACAAAAACTGTACAGTACTTCTAGGAAAAGAAATATACATAAGTTATATATTCTGCATTGTAAAGTGCACCTCCTCAAGAAATAGTGAATCATTAAACTTATACACCCTAACTTAAATTAATCAAATGTCAACTACTTTTAAATTTAAAGGTAAGTTGTTTACGTTAAAAAGACAAAAGAAACAGTTAAAAATTAACTCTAACATAAACTTTGATTAACTAATTTTTAATTTATAGAATGATTGCATAGTCGCTTGTGCATGGTGCATGTAAGTTTTGTAACGAGGTGGTGCCAATTTATTGGATAATCGTTAGTAATAACAACAAATAAAAAATCTATTCTTCACAGCAGCATCAAAAAATTACGAAAACAGATAACTGTACCCTGAGCTATCGGCTTCGTGTTGGTATCATCTTAGAACTGGGAAAATGCGGTTGCATTTCTCCATTGGTTGGATGCAAGAACCACCAACTTAACTCATACTAGCACAGAAAACATTTTTAGTAGCGCGACTTTACAACGTGTATCTTCGGTAAGAAGATGTTGTATTAAATCTTGTCTTTCAAAGCACGGTCTCTATTTTATAAGGACAGAATCATGTAGGTATTTAGCCCTCAAAGATATCGCCGAAGAACTAAGTGTGTAGAATTCCCAGACAACAGCTGCCGAAATACAAACTGTAACAGCTTGCCAACAAGCAGGTAACGCATCTAACAAAGGATTTTTAAACAAAAGAAAACAATCTTGTTAGTTTGTAACATCTTAACAGCTGCAGAATAACAGTATACTTATAGATAACAAACCCATTGTAAGCAGATGTATACAGGTGGTAAGTGGCCTTATCTTTTAGAAGAAAGCTGTGCGTTTACGTGCAGCTTTTAATTAAAATGTAGGCACTGCAGGTGGTAGGAAATATTGCAACAATTTTGTAGCGTAAAGTTTTTAAGCAGCTGTTTGATTTTATAAGGCAAAATTTTATAGAACAATTACTTGAGAAATTTTATTAAATATCACTAATTTTAAATGGTAGGAAATCCAGCTTGTTGAGAAATTTTAGGGTGTTTTAAATATGAATCCAGAGACAATTATTCACAGGGTTTTGAACGTGACAAATGGATTGATGAAAGGTGCAAAGAGGTACGAACTAAGATGGAAATAGAAAGGGCAAACGAAACATACAAAGTAATTAAAATTTTAGAAATATAAAACCGTACAGCAAAAATATAAGAGGCATAAAAGGAGACATCATTATAGAAAATGAAGAAAAAGTAGTTAGATGGCAAGAGTATACACAGAAGTTATATGCAGGAGAGGAACCAACAGCACTAAAATAGAAATCAGACATTGAGAAAAATGACTTAGGGTATCATATACTTACATATGAGTTTGAAGTAGCATTAAAAGGCTTTAAAAATGGTAAGGCACGTGTCAAAAATATTAACTAGAAGTGTACGAAGACGGATGGAAAAATGGACCGAAAAAGTACTAGGAGAAAATGAATTTGGGTTTAGGCGAAGCATGGGAACACGGGAGGTTATTTTAGCTCTGAGGGTGAAAATGGAGAAGACAATACAAAAAGGAGAAAGCGTGTGTATAGGGTTTGTAGATCTGGAAAAAGCATTCGACAATGTAAAATGATGATGACATGTAAGTTCAAGATCGTTACGTTATTACTACTACGTATTTAAATTAAAATAACGTGTAAGTAAAATTTGTACACGAAATTCAACAAAATTCTCATTCTTCTAGATGCACCGTGAGCTATATTCCCATCATCCCATCCCACCAACCACAACATGTTTCTTATTTTAATGAAGGGGTTCGCACAAAATTGTGTAATACTAAAACCTTGGATACAACGAAACGCCATATTTGAAGTTTCCAAGCGTGATACACGGAAGTTAATATACAATAAAACGTTATGGAATATTGCTGAAAGTATCAAGCATCTATAAATACCCTGTACGTTTATACGAAATTGAATCCTGACTAACAAGAAAATCAAACTGTCACTAAAAGCAATTTAGGTATTTCGTTTATAGCCTAGGATACGAAGCAAATCAAATTAATTCCCAGCATACTCTCAAAAACTTCGGTACCGTCTTTACTTTCCAAATTTACTACAAGTATCGTTGGAGACGGAAAGCATATTCCTCTACGCAATAGACAACCAATACAGTAGGGATAAAAGCAATTTCTAACTCATTTTAAACTTCGTTAATGATTACGGACAAATCTGAGCGCTACAGCAATTAATACTTAATGTAATTCGAAGTTGACTACTGTAGCTAGTGCTAAAACATAAAACAATCTAAAATTACGAAAAAAAGGTAATTGATTAAAACAAGGTAACGTGTAAAAATTCGTTACAGATTATTAATTGGATAACTATTCTGTAATCATACAACGAATTACTTTTCGGAAGCAATAACGCGCCAACGACAATCTTTTGAGGATGATCTTAGAAACATTTTTATAAATGAAAACAATATAGCTCTTAAATCGATAGCTTTAAATACTATGACGTACCACCACTGGCGTGTTTAAATAACTCGCGGTAGTGGAAGTAACCTCCGAAAGAAAAATTATAACTTGAATGTAACATACAGGGTGGCATTAGTTTTGTCATTATATTGAGGAGGTGATAGAGATTGATTGGCTAAACAAAAAACCTATAAAGCAATTTACTCTTGAACCAATTTTTAAATGCCCGACCTAGCTCAACTTAAGTAATAGTTTTAGAACTGCTGTTTTGTTATATGTTTATAAGAAATAATTTACCTATGCTAGTGTTATCCCGAATCAAATTACGCACATGAAATGATTTCACAATAGCTGTTCAAAATGTCCACCGTATCTACAAGTTTGTGGTTGGTATAACTTCCGGTCATCATATTTTTAAATCAGAATTCACTAAACTACTGTGCGATAAAATTATCTCTAATTGCCTACAACCAATTACAAGTAAGTCACAACATTGCGTTTAGGTGTATTACTAAGCAGGTAGTGAAAAATAAGTAACAAAATCAAACATGTGCAACACATTTACAAATCATCTTACCCCGGTTACGAACTATTTCAATGAAAGTACAAGCAGCTTAAATAGGCATCGTATTCTGCATAAACGCTGAATTGTAACAAACGCAAGACTGCGGAATCACAAACCCAATACATTCGACCAAATTAGCATCACGGAGAAGTATTTTTTGTAACATCCCCATGTTCAAAAAATTTTTTAAACTTATTTTGGTAGCAGCCAAAGTACATTGAGTTATTTTATTTGGCAGCAAAATTCACTCTATTTCACTAATTCAAGTTTGCAGAGGGTCACAGCTTGGTTGGTCGACTCTAAAGAATGATGTAGTGTATATTTGATTCGTCGCCTAGTTACATTGTAGTGGTTCTAAAACATTTTTGATACGTTTTTGTGTCACTTTGTAGCTTAACCATTTGTTTTACAGCACCTCTTTATTAACAATTTTTGTTTGTTTTATCGGTCTCTACGCGCCCTTTAAATTAATGACATACTAATGCTATACAAGTCTCGGTCCAGTAATACTTGGAAAGTTTGCACATACGTAGTCTATTCATTTCTTTATTCTAGTGTTATTAACAATTAATATATTGGTGTATCTACCTTCAAATTAAATTCTTGGGATTCTGCAATTGTGCTATATGTCGTTGTGAAGATCTGGTATTAATAAATGCAATATTTAAGTGTGCTGGTTCGAATGTCCTTAAGCATGTATTGTGGATTGCATGCCACAAGGCGCAGAGCTGTGTGTATTATCGTTGTTATTCGTAAGTCCAAACAGACGTATAGCGCATGATCGTTTAGGTTTCACTTTTTCGAGTTGATGAGTTAACGTATGAAGATCTAATAGGGTCAGTTGTTGGAGGTGGTTTAAGCAAAATGTCCCGAACGAGACGTTTTGCTTGGTTATTTCAAATAGAGATTAAAAATGTGTAAGTTGGCCACAATGTGATGTTCCTGATGTTATCGATATGCGAACCTTTCAGTTAAAGCCAAGAGTGGTCCCAGAATGAAGAAGCATTATTAAATATTAATTATGTATGTTGCACCTAACCTCTTGAGATAATTTTTTGGGTACTGAATATGTTTCTAAATTGTAGAGGATAATGCATTTGATAATTTAAATATGGTTGTTCTTTCATCGATTTCCTCATGCCGTAGGAAGGTTATTATTTCTAATATGGAAGCGTAAATATTTGTTAATAAAAGCTATTTGTATTTTTGATTTGATCAAATAATATTGCAACGCATTTCAATTGTCGCGTCGTTTGGAAAACACATGTCGTGTTGGGCTATACTAATTAAGCCGGTGACTGATATGTCAATATATTTATGTAAAGTATATCTGAAACTTTTTGTTCATTCCTTAAAGCTTAACTTGCTCGAGAATATACAATTCGTTTCTCAAAAACGTATTAAATATCGAATCCAATTATAAATCTGTAGTAAAAGATTGGAATGAGTTATAAGGATAGACGAATAGTACATAGTTTAAACAAAAAGTAATAGAATTAGAGCAGGAACGTAGAGAAGTAAACATTAGGAAAGTGGTGAGACAGGGACGTGCTCTATTCACGTTAATTTTTAACGTGTACGTTGAAGAGGCAATGAAAACTATCAAATGCAGGAAGACATTTGCAATTACTATGTAGGGACAAAAATTGATATGATTAGATTTGCAGATGATATAGCGGTATTAGCATCTAGCAAGAAAGAGTTAGAGGTTTCTTTTAAAGAAATGGAAACAGTTCTAACAGAGAGATACAGTATGAAAATTAACATAAATAAAACTAAAGGACTAGTATGCAAAGGATGTGAAAATAAACCAAAAACAAGAATACAAATAGGTAACAAGAACTTACAAGTGGTTAAGAATTTCTGCTACCTAGGAAGCCAAATAACGCAAGATGGGAAAAGCGCAAAAAATATAAAACAAAGATTAGCACAAGGTCGTGCTACATTTAACAAGAAAAAGCAACTACTGTGTTCAAAGACAACAAACATAGAAACAAGGAAAGGATTGCTTAAAACATATGTGTGGAGCACAGCACTGTACGGCTGTGAAACCGGGACAGTAGGAGAAGTGGAGAAGAAAAGAGTAGAAGCTTTTGAAATGTGGTGCTACAGACGTATGATGAAGATACCATGGGCAGACAAAATTAAGAACGAAGAGGTACTAAAAATGGTAGGGGAAGAAAGAAATATGGTGAAAATGGTAAAAAATAGTAGAGATTGGATGATAGGCCACATACTAGGGCATGAGGGAATAGTGCGGAATATATTAGAAGCAGAGATAGGAAAAAGATAAGTAGAGGTAGACCTAGGTTAGACTACTGCACAAAGATAGTGAAATGTGTAGGCCAGCTCAGAATAGAAATCAATAAAGGTACGCATCTAACCAGTCCCAAGATGGATAAACTAATAACGAAAAAAGTAACTGTACTTAAACATGATGATTATTATAAGAAACTACAAGTATTGGTTGGACAATATTCTCGAATAATGTTAATTGTGTGTAAGGATTTACTGGAAAACTATTAATTCGGCAAATGTCTAAGTGTTGGGGGATCTTGGCAGCCACAGGCTGCTTAACCCCTTTAACTGAATCTCAGTGAAATAGAGCATAAAATTATAAAATAATAGAAGGGAAACCGAATTGTATATATGCTGTGTGGGAATTTCAGGGAAGTGTGTAGTCTATCTCAGAATATAAATAAGTGCAGGTACGTGTCCAACCAGTTTTGAGACAGAAAACCTAATGACGAAAAAATAAACGCAGATAAATCTGATGATTATTATAAACAACTACAGGTGTTGGTTGTGAAATATCTGCAACTAATGTTGACTGTGCGAAAAGATATATTGGAAAAATATTAAATTGGCAAATATTCAAGTGCTGGGAGAACTTGGCAGCCACAAGATACTTCCCTCCCCCACCCCCTCCCACCCTTCACAACCTTACATGTAATTTTACAATGCTCCACCCAAAGGAGTTTTTTTACCTGAAAAATTTGGAATTTTGCCGAACCCTTGCTGTTCCAAGCAAGGTAGTGATCTTTAACGTGCGTGACAACACTCACACACGACACCTCCATTTTACCTCTCATCCGAAAGAGGGTGTATTTTTGTGTAAAATGCTCGCCTAACACAACTGAATGTCGGAGAAATAGTATATATAATTGTAAAACAATAGAAGGGGACCGAACTGCATCTAACAAGAAAGAACAGCGCCTATGATAAAAGACAATAAACATAGAAACAAGAAGAAAATTGTTAAAAGCATATGTGTGGAGCACAGCACAGTATGCCTAAGAAATACGGGCAGTAGGCAAAGCAGACAGAAAAACGATTGCAGCCTTTTGTGCTTCAGATGTATGAGGATGATAGCATGGGTATACAAAGTATAATAACAATTAGGTTATAGAAATAGTATGGGAACAAAGATATCTGTGGAAAAAATAGGAGAAATAGAAGGGCAGAATACGTTCTAAAGCATTTTTGGGGAATAGTATGGGATATATTACAAGCAAAGATAGAAAAAAGGAGGTAGGTGTAGACCTAGATCAGATAGTAATAGATGCACACTGCAAATTTCAGGGAAATGTGTAGGTTAGCTCAGAATAGGAAACAATGAGGGTACGCGTCTAACCAGTTCCAGGACTGAAGACCTAATGATGATGAGTAAAAGAGATTGTAGGGTAACGTGTTCGTATTGGTTAAAGTAGTGTACTTTATATAACAATAACTGTCTGTTCGGGAAACGAGTGAACATCTATTGATAGGTAAAATATCCAAAAACTACTTTTCATACCGGGTATCCGATATCATTATCTAAATCCTATAAAAAGAGTTTAGTTCTTGGCTGTGTTCGATTAATGTAAATCGCAAAGAAAATTCAACCGATATAAAATCCAATAAATATAAAGTACAGCGTTAAAGCGTTGGGTAGTAACAATAGTTGTAACAGCGCCGCGCCGTGAGCTTAAGCCGCCTGTGATCAAAATGTATTGTGCCACCCGTACCAAGCGTATAGAAAATTAATATAAAAATATTTTAATATTAGTAAATATAATAGCAAAATAATTTCTAGAAAATTAAAGGTTAAGTAACAATTAAATAAATATTAACCTAAAGAAGACCAATGATTATTTATGGTAATAAGGAACATGATTTATAAACGTTTTACATACCGAGCTTTAATTTCAGAAAACTTTTGGACAGTACTATGAATATTTAATGCATCCAGTATTTCGGACTCAATAGATATCATTGTCAGGTTAATTAAACGTTCTTGAAGCATTGTAGTCCTAAGCCGGTTCTTGATCAAGCTAATCTTAGGAAACGATCTCTCAGCTGAAACAACCGAAACAGGTAGCGCCAAAATTATTCTAGTGCAAGTATTGGATTAGGAAAATAACTTCGTACATCATTTTGTACAAATTACGTAAAACTTCAAACAGGCCACTGTTATTTTCTAAACTACAACTAAATATGGCATTTATTTCTTCTTATAGTTCTATTCCATAGATATCTTTCACATTCTAGTCAGTTTAATATTACTTCTAAATCTAAGCAGTGTTTTCTCAAATCTAATTCAGACTTTTTTTTAATTCCGGTATGCTGTATAAAAATCCAGGCGGTTCCGTGGCGTAGTTGGTATGCATGTGACTAATATGCCCAAGGTCCCGGATTCGAATCCCAACACGGTCCGGTAAAAAAAAGCTCGCTTCCTGGCCAATGTAACACCTTCAAGTGGTGTATTCGAAAATTAAACGTAATGCATAAAAACCCAAAGTAATTAGTGTGCTCATTTAGTAGTGCAAATCGTTCTTACAGTGAGTTAATGGTCGTACCTAAAATAGCAAAATAAAAATTCCGTTTAAAATCCTTTTTTGAATCATTTTCCACCTCATCTTCATGAACATAATCAAAATGAACCCTTTTATTTCGACGTCTAACAGTTTCCGCTAAACAAAATGCGGCATCTGTTTCAATAAGATCAGCAATTTTATAGCTTCCTGAAACAGCTTACTTACTATATTCATCAATAATATTAGTATGTCATACCACATTACTATAGAACATATAAATTTTAAAATTTCAATGAGGTCGTGATTTATGCTTTATATATTGTTTTTAAATCGTGTCTTGTGGAGCGTATGGAATCGAACTTACTCTCCCATCGTATGTCGGATAATGGTTTTAACGTAAAGTTATTGATAATTTTCTTCAAAACGTACCAACGTTGAGTCGTAAATGCAAAAAATACATAAATCTCCTGAACGATACCAAAAAATTAACAGTTTCGAAATTTGCATTAACTGCATCATTTACGACCAAACTTAAACTGTGAGTTGCGCTAGTGTTAGAGTCTAAAATCTTTATTTACAGCCCACTGTATTTCTTTTTCATGCTTGACCAATTGTCATATCCCTGACAACGAATATTTCTTGCATCTAAATTTAAAGATTCTAAATGTTTATGAAGCTCTTGAAATAGATTTTCGGATGTTGAGTTAAATATTCGACAAAACCCTAGGAATTGCTCACGAATTCCTGCAGTCTTTGTTAGAAAATTCAAATCAACAAAACGCACTATAGCTATTAATTGTTCCTGCTCACCTTTGTCTGGCGTAAAATTATCGAGTAATATTTAGCATAACTCACTTTAGTATATGATTTTTAATTCCATTCGCTAGCAAAGCTATAATCTCATTTTGAATCTTGTCACCTAAATATGTGGGCATGTATCTGTTCGTTTCTTTAGATGTTTGAATTTTACGAATGTGTTCATATAACGTTGTATCAAAATTTGATATCGTACCTATTGCTTTTAAAAAAATTTTATTGTCTTCTTCAAACAACTAATTTGATTCTCCTAAAAAGTTAAATTTTGCCTAGCTAAAAATTGTAAAACACACAGTTCGCAGTATTACATTATATCGGTGCTTTTTTTCACGATCAAAAATTTTTTTTCCTTGATTATCAATTGTTATTTTGCTCTTTAAGGCTAGTGCCAGATTTGCAAATGTTTTACAGTTATTATTGTGCATTTCTTTTTTTCATGGCGCGATAACTAGAGAGATAAATGTTGCCAATCATTTGCATCGATTTCCGCAAAAGTATTGTCTTTTGAAATAAATAACTTAGGATAAAAGCAAAATACGCAATCTTTAAACACTGAATACAGAAGTCACCTCTTTTCGCATGTTTCGCCGTTTACCAAGGTGCGCGAATAAAAATCATCTGAGAATTTTGTGGATATGAGTATCCTTTAACTCGAATAGAACCGTTTTCAACTAAAAGTTGTATTTTCTCATGTAAAAATGTCTCTGTCCATTTACCTGCATCGTCGCTTAAGAGAGTTTGTGAAATAGATATAAGGTATACGACGTCCTCACTATCTGTGCAGGATCATGAATAGTATCTGATGAAACATTAGCCTTTGCCTCACATACATTTCCATCACTACTCTCACTTACTTAAAAGGTAGCACTAATATCGTGAGTCGTAGACGGCACCGTCAGTTTTCACATATTTGAAAATCGCACCTTTACCTTTTTCTTCTTCTTGTTCCTTATCCACCCTCTTCATTTAGTATTGAGCGCCGGAGTCTTTTACGCTTCATCATTTTTATAAGCCGAAATAGTATGTTACCTCAGTACTGTAGCGTCTGTGGAACTTTAATATCATAAGATCTTCTTAATTTATTTAACGTAATTGATATTTATACTTATAATTATACAACACTTAAATTCTGCAAATTATATTCCACAAGTAATTTATATCGTCTAACAAGTAACAACTAAATTTCTTTTGAATATTTATTTCTGATGTACACGCGACTTATTATCGAAACCGACTTTCCTTTCAACCGCTAACGTACATCTCTATATAACTTACGGTAGCTTCTTCAAAGATCTGGAGACTGGAAGTTGATCGACAATTGATAAGATACAGGAGGCTTTCTTTGACGGCAGTATCTGATAGCTGCACCTTTGTCGGTTAATAACGGTCAGGATTTCTAGAAGTGATAAAAATAACAGCCGCAATCCGGCGGCTTAGTTACAGTACCTAATACCGTTTAATCTTCGAACGGGTGCGCAGCCGTAAAATTTACGGCAAACTTATTAAATTTCTAATAAAATACACTTACACGTGTAACCCTAAGAAAAATTCTTATCTATTCTTGGAACAATGCTTATAGGTGATGTTGGTCTGGATTATTTGCTTTTATGCCACAAAATTTAGTCTGCATTGAATTATAAGTGAATGAATGTGTTGGAAATAAAGTTTACGGCGCGCGACTACTAGTGTCATTGTAGTATAAACGTAGTGTAATTATTGATATTTGCCAGTCTTGTGAATTAAAAAAGATATGTCTATATAATATATTAATTAATAAAATTTATTTATTTATCTATACATATTATTTTTTAATTTTTCTTTATAGGTAAGATAAAATGGCAGATAATAAAAAGCCTCTTACAAAAGCAGAACTCGAAAATATTGTTCAGCGTATGTTTGAGGAAGACAAAAGTGATGATGAAAATGTGGAAAGTGTTTCTGAGTTTAGTGAAGAGAATATAGACACGAATGATTTTGATAGTTTGTCGGAACAAAGTATTTCAGATGAAATAAATGAACAAAATAAAGAAAATGAGGAAAACACTCTTTGTAAAAAATTTTATATTGGAAAAGACAAGACAACCAAATGGTTCAAATTTGAAAATAAACATGTTTCAAAAATAAAAAAAAATAACAGTAAAAGAAGCTACTGGCCTACAGCAATGTGCTAAAGATATCAGTAATGAATTAGACGCATTTTTGAAAATTATTGATCTCAATATGATAGACAAAATTGTAACATTTACAAATATGTACATTGCTCAACTAAGAAATATCCGTACATATTCCAGAGAACGAGACTGTAAAAAAACAAAAAAAGCGAATTTTTGGCTTATTTGGGGTTTCTTTACTTGATTGGTATAAAGAAGTCTCACTTTGCAAATGTAAAGGAAATTTGGACAACTGATGGAACTGGAATAGAAATTTGTAGAGCAGTAATGAGCTACAAGCATTTTTTATTTTTGACACGCTGTCTGAGGTTTGACGATAAAACCACAAGAGTAGAAAGACAAAAAATAGATAAATTGGCGGCCATTCCTACATTTTTTGATGCATTTGTACACAATAGCAAGAAGTGCTTCAAATTAGGTGAATATACAACCATTGATGAAATGTTCCATCCGTTTAGAGGTCACTGCAGCTGGGTTCAATATATTCCTAGCAAACCAGCTAAATATGAGATCAAAATGTATGCGTTATGTGATGCTAAAACTTTTTATACCACCAGTTTGAAAATTTACTGCGGAAAGCAGCCAGATGGTGTTAACTAAAAATTTCCCTCGTGAATATCAGATAGCAAATTGGACCTCCATATACCATAAACGCCTACCTTACCTGATATCACAAGGTCGAGAATTTCTTGTTAATGAGAGAAGCCCAAGGTAAAGTTGGATGGAAAACGGCTTGAGGAAAAGAAAAACTCATTAGAGATAAACGGCTAGTAGAGTGTTAGCTCTGGGTAGATCATGAACTTGGGTCATGGGTTGACAAATGACCAAAAATATAGATAAAAAGCGCCACCGTGTTTTTCAATACAACAACATACGAAGATACATGTAATTTGTATTAGGGGAATGCGGAAACCTGAAGTCTACACCGCTTATGTAGACACAAAACATAAATATCGACCTTGCAAAGCACTTACCAAAATGTCACTTATTAGATGTATTACAGATGTATCTGCATATCCTGTGAACAAACAAATGCACAACTGGAACACCGTTTGTGTCCTTAAAAATATTCACCAATAAATAACGTATTTGATTTTAAGTTTCAAACATATATATACTTAGAGTAATTGTTATCATAAAACAGAGTTAATCTTTTGCTTATTAAAAACTAAGAAATTTCCTTTGAATTTTTAATAATAAAAGAATTAAGCAAAAAAATTCTATTTAATTAAATTGGTTTAGCTTGTTTCCACATTAATATTTACAATAAAATTTACATGGAAAGAAACTAGTATTGTTTTATCTTCAAAAACACGAACATCTTTAAACTCAATATTTCAACATATCTTTAGTGTAAGGTATTTGCTTTCTTAATAATTTAAATCTTAAATTTTAATATAGCCTTCAGTAGTACTACAGTTGACTTTACAAGTGAGAAACAAGATTATTTTACATGATTCTAAAATGTAGCATTCACATAAAAAATAAGCTTTAACTTAATATCTTTCAAAAATTTATCATGTCTTAAAATTAAATTGCATGACCTCAAAATAATCAAAGATATTATTAATGTAACATAAAATTAGCATGTGGTAATTATATTGAATAACTTGATATTTTTGACATCAAATGTCAATAACAATTTTTTTAGTGAAGCTAAAACTGTTTGCTTGTTGAACAAATATAATAGGCAACAATGAAGCCATCTTTAAAATTTTGTAAAGTTACGAAAAAAAACGGGATGTTTTTACAAAATGAATTTCAAAATAACTAAATCAAAGTAGAATATCAACCTTTGATCATACGTAAGACATTTAAATAAATACAAATTAAATTAAGGTTAAAAATCACTCACGTGCTTGAAGTACAGTTCAATCAAAAAACTTGAACGTTCTTACCAAAACCAAACAGCATCAGATGTCGACATATATAAGCACATCTGCAATGCACGCAATATGAATAAACATACGATCATGCTGAATTTCACGCTGGAATTTTCAAAAACCTTGAGAACAAAATATTATCTAACCAAATAAAATCTCCGTTTCCTATGTCCAATCATTTTCATGTTTTCTAAATTTCAAACTAAAGCTTTATTTCTGTGGTATTGCACTACGGAAGACGAATTAATAAATTTTATGAAATTATTTATACTAACTGTTTTAATGATGGAGTACTCCAATATTCTTCGCATCTGCAGGAATCAACCAACTTCACCGATGGTGGAATACAAAATAAAATCTTCACCAAAAGTTGTCAAGAACCACTTCATGACACGAAGGAATTCGTTTATCAACCTCTCTTACGAACGCGGTATCAGACCATGTGCCTAAATACCATGTTGATTTTTCTATACTCCGGAGAGCAGCTTACTTCTTCAAGCGTTAATCGAAAAGTGAAGTCAAAATGACAGACACACGATTAGTATTGTGACTTAGACATCGAAAGGGGAAGGAGCGCATAATCCATTATACGCTTAATATCTATTTTTTGTGATCAGACAATTATAAATTATGTTTTTATATTATCGAAACATGATATTAGATTTCTAAGGGATGTGTAACTAACTTAAAAAAAAATACGTTACAATGGTCCATACGTATTGTCAAACTCTCCTTTTGACATTGTGAAACGATTAGTTGAACCATTCGAAAATTCTAACAGAAATGTGACGACAGACAATTATTATACAAGTGTCCCTCTCGCTGACTATTTACTAAAAAAAAATTACGCTTATTGGAACCTTGAAGAAGAATAAACGTGAAATTCCACCTGAATTTCTTCCCCATAAGAGTAAAGAGATTCAGACAAGTTTATTTGGATTCCAAAAAGACAAAATAATCACTTCTTATGTGTCTCGAAAAAATGCTGCGGTTATATTATTGTCAACACTACACCACACAAATAATTTAGATCCCACAACTAAAAAACCACTAGTTATTGTAGATTATAATGCTACGAAAGGTGGTGTTGACACAGTCGACAAAATGTGCTCGACATATTCTGTTTCCAGAATAACTAGACGATGGCCTTGTGCGATTTTTTTCAGTCTTATGAATATCGGCGGAATAAATTCACAAATTTTATATTCTTTTGCTAACCAGTCCGATAAAAATTGCACAGAAGAATATTTTTGAAAAATTTAGCTCTTTCCCTTATGAAAGAGCATTTGACATTCCGAGCGAGCACTCAGAACTTACCATCAGATGTGCAGGCATTTTTGAAAATAAAATATGGAATGTCTAAAGAGAGAGTTCGAGAAGAACAACAAGCTCCAAAACGCGGTATATGTCGTTCGTGCGCACGGGACAGAAAAAACCTCAACATCAATGAAATGCAACAATTGTCAGACATTTACATGTAGGCTTCACTCTTTAACAAAAATTATGTGTGTTGATTATGCGAATATAAATGAGTCCAATTCTGACTAAAGAATTGTTTTTTCTTGAGTTTTTCTTCTTGTTCTTTTTTATTACGTTTTTGTTTATTTATGTTTATTAATAGCTTTGCAAATAAAATAGTTTTTAAGCTTAAATACTATTTTTCTTTAATTATTAATAATTACCAAACTCTATGTTATCATAAAATAGTGAATATTTGTTGTAAATTGTATGACGTAAAATTTAAGGTGCGCGCTCGCTCGTGTTAAACTAAAATGTGCGCCCGCTCGAAAGTTAAACAAGGTAGTTATAATCGCACTTTGCACAACCCACATGCGCGAATTAATTTTTTCTTTAACTTTTGTTCTATTTGCAACAGTGGAAACAGTTCCACTTGAAGCAGACCTACTTTTATTAAAAATAACCGTTTCCGCCACTCCACTTACCAAATAGTACCGCATTTCTGATGTGCTGTCTGTGTTCAGTAAAAACACTTGCCACTAGGGTGGCGCGGCCCTGAGTTGGAGAAGAAATCTGTAAGAACTATACAGTTAGTACTATACAGAGTAATTATTCAAAATATGACAGGGCAAGTTAAATTAAGTAGCTGGATGTAGTTTATACAATAAACATATAAAGCTATTGCCGTTTGGAACAAAGGAGACCTAAAGAAAATCATTGTAAAACCAAAAATCTTTATTTAAACTGATTAAATTTGCAAAAAGCTCACTTAAAAAAGCATAGCATAAAGCAGTTAATAGATAGATTTGGCATATAAGTAACAAAACCAAATGAGTTAAAATATAAACTACATTGCAAAATTATTGTCTATAATTGCATTCTTCTTCGACTGTTGGTGGGATAGGTTCCATAGCTCACGTTTACTGTTCAAACTAAGTTTGTATAGGTATTTTGTACAAGTGACAACACAACATGTAGCGTTTTCAGTTAATTACAAATATAAGACACAGAAAACTACAATTTCTTTATATTTAATTGAAAAAAGTGTTAACGCATATATATATATATATATATATATATCATATAAATATATATATATATATATTGTCGTGGATTTATAGGGTAAATAGGTGTAGACCATAAAATTTTAGTAACCGTGTATATAGAAATAAGAGCAAATTATTTACGCGCCAAATTAATTAATTTATATAGGACGGGTATTAAGGTATTTCTATATTTAAATTGGAATGTTAAAATTACATAAAGAAAGAAAAGTTTTAGAGTACATAAACAGCTCAAGGATACGCATAAGAAAGTATAATAATTTTAATCAAACGCATGGAAGCAAAAAGGGAGCTTGCATGCATAGAAAATAGAATAATTCTAAACGCAAATGTGTGCATTTTAAAAGCCAACGTTTGTTATACAAATACTAAGGAAGAAACCAAGAATTGTTATTTAATAAACGGTCGGTTGTTTCAAGAAACACCTGTTGTTAAATGTCAGGTTCAGGGAATTTTAAATGTACGTTAGCACAAAATTCCATAGAAATTGTTTGCAACGGTCAGTTTATAAGCTGCTACAATAACAAATGCCTTAAGGAGTGAGTGGAATAAACGATCGATAATATAAAACAGACCGAGAAACGTATAAATGAAGCGTTGGAAAGAAGTCACGTAAGATATACACGTGCAAAGGCGAAGCCCAAATACAATATCGATTTTCTGTAACTTAAGAGGTGTTCTAAAGGAGACAACAGATATGCGTGGAACGAAGATAGATAGCTGAGAGGTGGCGCGTCTGAACGGGAGAAAATTCTATCATTGGTCGATGACGAGTAGTTTTCGAGAAGTGCGCGTACGTTAAGGTAGGAAACGAAATTCTATGTAAACAGCACGATGGACGGGGGAAATTTTTCAGAAATTATAGTCGGGTACGTTCAAAATTTTAAGAAGCCGCTTCGAAAACAAGCTTTTCACGCGAAACCGGTTCCACGTTAGGGAGGGTGGGTGTGAAAATCATATAAATAAACGAACGAAAATATTAAAGCTCTCTTTCTTTCCTTTTAGATCTGAATACGGGTTTAGATCTACAACATAATAGTAAATGCTTTTACCGTAATCAATTATTGTGTGTTCAGTAAAGCTGCATTAAACATCCTGTTTAAAAATGATGAAAGCTGTAGTAGCGTGCCGCGTGTTATAAAAGTGATATTGCACGAATTGGTGCTTGTAAATAAAAGGTGCCGTTACTACAACGAAGCGATTAAACAAAGAGATGATATTTTGGGTAAGCGAAGCCTAAACTTGTATGCTTGAAGTATATTTGAGATGGAATGTTACGTTTGAGACAAAGCCAATAGTGGTGGTAGCAGAGATTTGAATGGTGGGGATCTGTGAAGCCAGGCAGCATCGTAGTAGATGGACACAATGACGAGGGTTTCTGGAAATCATCTTCACTGAGGACGAAGAATGAAGGCGACTCCAGGTAACGAAATTTAAATTCCTGTTTTTGTATAAACATTTTCGTTGATATTTTTTTGTGTTTATGTGTTTTGACTTATTGGTGGCATATTTATTACCATAAAACTTGTTTAAAGAGGTATATGTGCTGGACAATTAATTTTGATTATTAAAAAAGGGTTTATTGATGATATAAAAATTTATTCATCCTATAAATTGTTGTTCTAAGGAATAAATAGGTCTTTTAAATTTGTTTTCAATTAAATGCTAGGTTTAAAAAGCATCTACAGAAACTGGGTTATAATGAGCTCAAAATAGACCAGAATAGAGTCAAACTAGGGTAGCATGTGGGGCCCATCTACTCATATCATATAGAATTTGTGCAAATATACTAAAACCAAGCACTTCAAAATATTTAATGATTGAACTGGTAGCAGTTGGAACAAACTGGTTGTACCAAGGTGTAAATATTGTATTTATAATGGAAACTTGTTAAGATGTGTAAATAAAAGGTTGTATGGTTGTTGTATTAGTTTGCTAATTTCATTTGACTGCGTGTATGAGAGCGGTATGTATTTTAAATCGTAGGTATTCAAGAAGAAGCCGATTGCTGAGCTAGCCAGGGTGAGCAGAGAAATAAGGAGGTGTCCAAAATAAAGGGGTAAGAAAGTTTTTTTATTTTTTTGAAAATTTTTATGTTGGCCCAATTTGTGGGGCTCGAATTTTAAGAAGAGTACACGGTTATTTTATGACGCCCAATTCGTGGGGCTCAATGTTAAAAGCTTGTTCCTGAGAGTACACGGCAATTTTATGACGGCCCAACGTTGGGGCACAAATTTTTGTAAAATAACACGGCAATTTTATGGCGTCCAACGTGGAGCTTGATTCCCTGATAAAATTTGAAAATTTTATTCCAGGAAACTGGCGAGCTCAGAGAGAGTGTGTGTGTAGTATAAATTGGTGAATATTTTTGAGGGTGCGAGGAAGTGATTTAAACATATGCAGAGAAAGGAGTGGTTAAGAAACCAAGGAGTTGAAATTGGAAGTGACGATAGTGCGTTATTTGAGAAATCAGGAAAAATGGAGGAAACCGGAGGTAGTAAGGATCAAGCAAAGACAGAATCAGGAAATCAAAAAAATGAGATAATCATCAGAATGTTAGAGAGGATGAGTGCGGAATCAAACAGAAAATTTGAACAGATGAGTGCTGAATCGAACCGGAAGTTTGACGAGATATGGGAAACGGGTGAAGAATCAAAAAATAGAGTGGAACGGATGACTGAAACTTCAAGTAAAAAGATAGATAGATCTACCCAAGAATTTAATAAATTTAAAAAAAGCTTGACGATAAAAATGGGGAAGTAGAAAATAGGGTTGATAAAAATGAGCGTGATATAAGAGGTTTGAGTCAGGAAATGGGACAATTACGGACGGAGGTGAGGATCTTCTGTGAAGACGAGATTAATGTTAAGATGACTGAGGTGACGGACTCATGTAGGGATCAGTTAGGTAGGGTAGAGAGAGAGAGAGAGAAGTGAGCGGAATTAAACAAAATGTATCGACTTTGATGGGGGGTGGTCCCAGATTTGTAACGGGGAATATGTCACTGGACCAACAGATGAAATTTTATGGGGATAGTAGGGTGAATCCTCAAATTTTTATTAATAATACTAGAGGTTTAGTATGTAATTTGTTTGATGAACAGGCAAAGCTCAATATTGTAAAAGCGTTGCTGAAAGACCATGCTGAAGCCTGGTATAATCTGATACAACAGGAGATTGAGACATACAATGACTTTGAGGACAGATTTTTAAAACACTACTGGAGCGACTACCGACAGGACCAAGTACGTGACGATTTGATAACTGGCAAATTTAAAGGGGAGTTTGCAGGCAGTAGGGAGCAATATGCTATACGAAAGTATAGCATAGCTAAGCAATTGAATCCACCATTGACTAACCGACAAATTATAAAATACCTTTCACGACATTTTGAGGTTGAGTTTGGCAACATGTGGCGTTGCAAAATATCGTCGATAGGGAGATGTTTTTAGAGTACCTGCAGAGGTATGACGACGTAAGCAGCGGACGACATCGTGAGACAAGAGAACGACAGGTAAACACAGTTAGGTTTGACAACAGACGGGACAGTTACCCAAGACGGGGTACTAATTTTCAATACAACAGACAGAACTGGGAACCTAGGCAAACTTTTTTTAGGAGTAACAGTGTAGGTTGGGGATCTGCACCAAGACCGGGGATAATCAGACAGAACAGTTCGCCGGACATGAGGGAGACATTGACGACGTCTAACCGAGAAAATGAGAGGACAAACAGGGTAGAAACTCAGAGGACGTATGCCGAAGTAGTAGCACGACCAGAACCGAGTAGAGAGAACAGATCTGGACAGGATTTTTAGACAAGGGCAAACCACTAGACATCACTGTGTACAAATACGAACATCCAAAAGAAATTCTAAAAATAGAGAAAGAAGTTGAGCCAGAAATAAGTGAACATTTTTGTTTGTCTATAGTTGATGTTAAAATTTTTGAGAAAAATTTAGGAGCGTTGTTGGATTCAGGAGCTGAGGCGAGTTTAGTATCGAAGGAATTCGTCAACGAAATTAAAGCAAAAGTGTGTGACAGAATTATGCCAATAAAAAGAAGTCACCTGGTAGCGCCGAATAAAAAGCGATTTGCTGTTGTGAATAGTGTAGTTATTTTAAAATCAGAGTTAGGTTCAGCGAGCTGTGAGCAGGAATTTATAATTGTACCTGGATTAAAGTTTAAAGGGATATTAGGGGTCGATTGTATGATTGTATGATGAAGCTAGGAGTAGTAATAGATATGGAGAGGAAGGTAGTTAGGATTGGGGATAGGATATTGCCCTGGAAGGCAAGTTATGAGGTCACAGAGGATGACATGGGGATATGTATTAATATTATAGAGGTAGATGAAAAAGAGGTGAAAGAGATTGACGCAGTTGAGTATACTGAGGAAAAGTTATAAGAGGTACAATTGGTAGTGAACGAAGAGTCTGAACTAGTAGAGGTAGAGTCAAGCGCGGCATTGTTAGTGAATAAAGAGTCTGAATTAATAAGAGTAGAGGCGAACGCGGCATTATGTTACACACAAGAGTTAAAAGTAGGCATAAAGGAGATAAGTGGCAATGAAAATTTTGGTAAATTGAAGTTAGGAGATTTTTACGGTGTGAATATAGTACATAAAGAGTCTAGAAGGGATAAAGAATTTTCTTTAGAGAGAAAAGATGAAGATGTTATGGTAGTATCGTTTGGTTTGTCCGCAGCAAAGGGAATAATAGTAAATGGGAAACAGACAAGTGTCGAGACAGAAGAAGAAATATTTAAGAGTCAGAATAGTAAGGATAGTTTTATGTTATGTGAAGTAATAGGGAGAATAAGTATAGAGATAGAAGGAGGAAAGATAGGGATGAAGTTTATTAAGATTGTTAGAAGAAAGACTTGAGGATCAAGAAAAGAGTCAGATTTAAATAAAGAGACATGTTAATAGATGAAAATATAGAGATAGGTAAATAGTTAGAGTAGAATTTAAATAGATAGGGATAACGATAGGTGTATATAGAAAAGTAGAATTAGGAATAGGATAAATAAGGGGAGATAGTTAAAAATAGGTAGAGTTAGGTGTGTATAGTTAGTATAATAAATAGATAGTGATAGAAAAGGGAATGTTAAATATAAAACAGTGGGACATAAGTAGAAGGAACTTACATAAAAGTAAAGATAGGTAGAAAAGTATAGAAGTGAGGTACTTAAATAGTCATTGTTCAACAAAAGCAAAAGGAAAATGAATAAAATAGAGGGTGTAAAGTCAGTGATAGATAGAAATAGTTAGTTAACAAGTAGTGTTAGGTGTGGATAGTTAGTTATAAATAAAGATAGGTGTAGATAGATAGAAATAATTAGAGATAGATAGAAATAGGTAGGAATAGGTAATTGATGAATAATAGGTTGGATAGATAGGTATAGGTAGTGTTAGGTGAGTAGATAGGTGTTTAGAAATATCATGTAAGCTTAGGTAGTAGGAATTAGGTCATATTTAAATTCAAGAAAACGTGGTGAATTTTCTTTGAATTGAAATAGGGGGATTATGTTGTATATTTAAAGGGTAAATAGGTGTAGACAATAAAATTTTAGCAACCGTGTATATAGAAATAAGAGCAAATTATTTACGCGCCAAATTAGTTAGTTTATATAGTGAAAACGGACGGGTATTAAGGTATTTTTATATTTAAATTGGAATGTTAAAATTACATAAGGGAAGAAAAGTTTTAGAGTACATAAACAGCTCAAGGATACGCATAAGAAAGTATAATAATTTTAATCAAACGCATGGAAGCAAAAAAGGAGCTTGCATGCATAGAAAATCGATAATTCTAAACGCAAATGTTTGCATTTTAAAAGCCAACGTTCGTTATACAAATACTAAGAAAGGAAGAAACCAAGAATTGTTATTTTATAAACGGTCGGTTGTTTCAAGAAACATCTGTTGCTAAATGTCAGGTTCAGGGAATTTTAAATGTACGTTAGCACAAAATTCCATAGAAATTGTTTGCAACGGTCAGTTTATAAGCTGCTACAATAACAAATGCCTTAAGGAGTGAGTGGAATAAACGATGGATAATATAAAACAGACACGGAAAAGTATAAATAAAGCGTTGGAAAGAAGTCACGTAAGATATACACGTGCAAAGGCGAAACCCAAATACAATATCGATTTTCTGTAACTGAAGAGGGGTTCTAAAGGAGACAACAGATATGCGTGGAACGAAGATAGATAGCTGAGAGGTGGCGCGTCTGAACGGGAGAAAATTCTATCATTGGTCGATGACGAGCAGTTTTCGAGAAGTGCGCGTACGTTAAGGTAGGAAACGAAATTCTATGTAAACAGCACGATGGACGGGGGAAATTTTTCAGAAATTATAGTCGGGTACGTTCAAAATTTTAAGAAGCCGCTTCGAAAACAAGCTTTTCACGCGAAACCGGTTCCACGGTAGGGGGGGAGGTGAAAATCATATAAATAAACGAACGAAAATATTAAAGCTCTCTTTCTTTCCTTTTAGATCTGAATACGGGTTTAGATCTACAACATAATAGTAAATGCTTTTACCGTAATCAATTATTGTGTGTTCAGTAAAGCTGCATTAAACACCCTGTTTAAAAATGATGACAGCTGTAGTAGAGTGCCACGTTATAAAAGTGATATTGCACGAATTGGTGCTTGTAAATAAAAGGTGCCGTTACTACAACGAAGCGATTAAACAAAGAGATGATATTTTGGGTAAGCAAAGCCTAAACTTGTATGCTTGAAGTATATTTGCGATGAAATGTTACGTTTGAGACAAAGCTAATAGTGGTAGTAGTGGTGAGGATCTGTGAAGTCAGGCAGCATCGTAGTAGATGGACACAACGACGAGGGTTTCTGGAAATCATCTTCACTGGTGACTAAGAATGAAGGCGACTCCAGGTAACGAAATTTAAATTCCTGTTTTTGTATAAACATTTTCGTTGATATTTTTTCGTTTTTATGTGTTTTGACTTATTGGTGGCGTATTTATTACCATAAAAGTTGTTTAAAGAGGTATATGTGCTGGACAATTAATTCTGATTATTAAAAAAGGGTTTATTGATGATATAAAGATTTATTCATGCTATAAATTGTTGTTGTAAGTAGTAAACGGGTCTTTTAAATTTGTTTTCAATAAAATGCTAGGTTTAAAAAGCATCTACAGAAACTGGGTTATAATGAGCTCAAAATAGACCAGAATAGAGTCAAACTAGGGTAGCATGTGTACTCATATCATATAGAATTTGTGCAAATATACTAAAACCAAGCACTTCAAAATATTTAATGATTGAACTGGTAACAGTTGGAACAAACTGGTTGTACCAAGGTGTAAATATTGTATTTATAATGGAAACTTGTTAAGATGTGTAAATAAAAGGTTGTATGGTTGTTGTATTAGTTTGGTAATTTCATTTGACTGCGTATATGAGAGGTATGTATTTTAAATCGTAGGTATTCAAGAAGAAGCCGATGGCTGAGCTAGCCAGGGTGAGCAGAGAAATAAGGAGGTGTCCAAAATAAAGGGGTAAGAAAGTTTTTTTATTTTTTTGAAAATTTTTATGTTGGCCCAATTTGTGGGGCTCGAATTTTAAGAAGAGTACACGGTTATTTTATGACGCCCAATTCGTGGGGCTCAATGTTAAAAGCTTGTTCCTGAGAGTACACGGCAATTTTATGACGGCCCAACGTTGGGGCACAAATTTTTGTAAGATAACACGGCAATTTTATGGCGCCCAACGTGGAGCTTGATTCCCTGATAAAATTTGAAAATTTTATTCTAGGAAACTGGCAAGCTCAGAGAGAGTGTGTGTGTAGTATAAATTGGTGAATATTTTTGAGGGTGCGAGGAAGTGATTTAAACATATGCGGAGAAAGGAGTGGTTAAGAAACCAAGGAGTTGAAATTGGAAGTGACGATAGTGCGTTATTTGAGAAATCAGGAAAAATGGAGAAAACCGGAGGTAGTAGGGATCAAGCAAAGGCAGAATCAGGAAATAAAAAAAATGAGATAATCATCAGAATGTTAGAGAGGATGAGTGCGGAATCAAACAGAAAATTTGAACAGATGAGTGCTGAATCGAACCGGAAGTTTGACGAGATTAGGGAAATGGGTGAAGAATCAAAAAATAGAGTGGAACGGATGACAGAAACTTCAAGTAAAAAGATAGATAGATCTACCCAAGAATTTAATAAATTTAAAAAAAGCTTGACGATAAAAATGGGGGAAGTAGAAAATAGGGTTGATAAAAATGAGCGTGATATAAGAGGTTTGAGTCAGGAAATGGGACAATTACGGACGGAGGTGAGGATCTTCTGTGAAGACGAGATTAATGTTAAGATGACTGAGGTGACGGACTCATGTAGGGATCAGTTAGGTAGGGTAGAGAGAGAGAGAGAGAAGTGAGCGGAATTAAACAAAATGTATCGACTTTGATGGGGGGTGGTCCCAGATTTGTAACGGGGAATATGTCACTGGACCAACAGATGAAATTTTATGGGGATAGTAGGGTGAATCCTCAAATTTTTATTAATAATACTAGAGGTTTAGTATGTAATTTGTTTGATGAACAGGCAAAGCTCAATATTGTAAAAGCGTTGCTGAAAGACCATGCTGAAGCCTGGTATAATCTGATACAACAGGAGATTGAGACATACAATGACTTTGAGGACAGATTTTTAAAACACTACTGGAGCGACTACCGACAGGACCAAGTACGTGACGATTTGATAACTGGCAAATTTAAAGGGGAGTTTGCAGGCAGTAGGGAGCAATATGCTATACGAAAGTATAGCATAGCTAAGCAATTGAATCCACCATTGACTAACCGACAAATTATAAAATACCTTTCACGACATTTTGAGGTTGAGGTTGGCAACATGTGGCGATGCAAAATATCGTCGATAGGGAGATGTTTTTAGAGTACCTGCAGAGGTATGACGACGTAAGCAGCGGACGACCTCGTGAGACAAGAGAACGACAGGTAAACACAGTTAGGTTTGACAACAGACGGGACAGTTACCCAAGACGGGGTACTAATTTTCAATACAACAGACAGAACTGGGAACCTAGACGAACTTTTTTTAGGAGTAACAGTGTAGGTTGGGGATCTGCACCAAGACCGGGGGTAATCAGACAGAACAGTTCGCCGAACATGAGGGAGACATTGACGACGTCTAACCGAGAAAATGAGAGGACAAACAGGGTAGAAACGCTGAGGACGTATGCCGAAGTAGTAGCACGACCAGGACCGAGTAGAGAGAACAGATCTGGACAGGATTTTTAGACAAGGGCAAACCACTAGACATCACTGTGTACAAATACGAACATCCAAAAGAAATTCTAAAAATAGAGAAAGAAGTTGAGCCAGAAATAAGTGAACATTTTTGTTTGTCTATAATTGATGTTAAAATTTTTGAGAAAAATTTAGGAGCGTTGTTGGATTCAGGAGCTGAGGCGAGTTTAGTATCGAAGGAATTCGTCAACGAAATTAAAGCAAAAGTGTGTGACAGAATTATGCCAATAAAAAGAAGTCACCTGGTAGCGCCGAATAAAAAGCGATTTGCTGTTGTGAATAGTGTAGTTATTTTAAAAGTAGAGTTAGGTTCAGCGAGCTGTGAGCAGGAATTTATAATTGTGCCTGGATTAAAGTTTAAAGGGATATTAGGGGTCGATTGTATGATTGTATGATTGTATGATGAAGCTAGGAGTAGTAATAGATATGGAGAGGAAGGTAGTTAGGATTGGGGATAGGATATTGCCCTGGAAGGCAAGTTATGAGGTCACAGAGGATGACATGGGGATATGTATTAATATTATAGAGGTAGATGAAAAAGAGGTGAAAGAGATTGACGCAGTTGAGTATACTGAGGAAAAGTTATAAGAGGTACAATTGGTAGTGAACGAAGAGTCTGAACTAGTAGAGGTAGAGTCAAGCGCGGCATTGTTAGTGAATAAAGAGTCTGAATTAATAAGAGTAGAGGCGAACGCGGCATTATGTTACACACAAGAGTTAAAAGTAGGCATAAAGGAGATAAGTGGCAATGAAAATTTTGGTAAATTGAAGTTAGGAGATTTTTACGGTGTGAATATAGTACATAAAGAGTCTAGAAGGGATAAAGAATTTTCTTTAGAGAGAAAAGATGAAGATGTTATGGTAGTATCGTTTGGTTTGTCCGCAGCAAAGGGAATAATAGTAAATGGGAAACAGACAAGCGTCGAGACAGAAGAAGAAATATTTAAGAGTCAGAATAGTAAGGATAGTTTTATGTTATGTGAAGTAATAAGGAGAATAAGTATAGAGATAGAAGGAGGAAAGATTGGGATGAAGTTTATTAAGATTGTTAGAAGAAAGACTTGGGGATCAAGAAAAGAGTCAGATTTAAATAAAGAGACATGTTAATAGATGAAAATATAGAGATAGGTAAATAGTTAGAGTAGAATTTAAATAGATAGGGATAACGATAGGTGTATATAGAAAAGTAGAATTAGGAATAGGATAAATAAGGGGAGATAGTTAAAAATAGGTAGAGTTAGGTGTGTATAGTTAGTATAATAAATAGATAGTGATAGAAATAGGGAATGTTAAATATAAAACAGTGGGACATAAGTAGAAGGAACTTACATAAAAGTAAAGATAAGTAGAAAAGTATAGAAGTGAGGTACTTAAATAGTCATTGTTCAACAAAAGCAAAAGGAAAATGAATAAAATAGACGGTGTAAAGTCAGTGATAGATAGAAATAGTTAGTTAACAAGTAGTGTTAGGTGTGGATAGTTAGTTATAAATAAAGATAGGTGTAGATAGATAGAAATAATTAGAGATAGATAGAAATAGGTAGGAATAGGTAATTAATGAATAATAGGTTGGATAGATAGGTATAGGTAGTGTTAGGTGAGTAGATAGGTGTTTAGAAATATCATGTAAGCTTAGGTAGTAGGAATTAGGTCATATTTAAATTCAAGAAAACGTGGTGAATTTTCTTTGAATTAAAATAGGGGGATTATGTTGTATATTTAAAGGGTAAATAGGTGTAGACAATAAAATTTTAGCAACCGTGTATATAGAAATAAGAGCAAATTATTTACGCGCCAAATTAGTTAGTTTATATAGTGAAAACGGACGGGTATTAAGGTATTTTTATATTTAAATTTATTTATTTATATTTAAATTACATAAGGGAAGAAAAGTTTTAGAGTACATAAACAGCTCAAGGATACGCATAAGAAAGTATAATAATTTTAATCAAACGCATGGAAGCAAAAAAGGAGCTTGCATGCATAGAAAATCGATAATTCTAAACGCAAATGTTTGCATTTTAAAAGCCAACGTTTGTTATACAAATACTAAGAAAGGAAGAAACCAAGAATTGTTATTTTATAAACGGTCGGTTGTTTCAAGAAACATCTGTTGTTAAATGTCAGGTTCAAGGAATTTTAAATGTACGTTAGCACAAAATTCCATAGAAATTGTTTGCAACGGTCAGTTTATAAGCTGCTACAATAACAAATGCCTTAAGGAGTGAGTGGAATAAACGATCGATAATATAAAACAGACACAGAAAAGTATAAATAAAGCGTTGGAAAGAAGTCACGTAAGATATACACGTGCAAAGGCGAAGCCCAAATACAATATCGATTTTCTGTAACTTAAGAGGGGTTCTAAAGGAGACAACAGATATGCGTGGAACGAAGATAGATAGCTGAGAGGTGGCGCGTCTGAACGGGAGAAAATTCTATCATTGGTCGAAGACGAGCAGTTTTCGAGGAGTGCGCGTACGTTAAGGTAGGAAACGAAATTCTATGTAAACAGCACGATGGACGGGGGAAATTTTTCAGAAATTATAGTCGAGTACGTTCAAAATTTTAAGAAGCCGCTTCGAAAACAAGCTTTTCACGCGAAACCGGTTCCACGGTAGGGGGGGGAGGTGAAAATCATATAAATAAACGAACGAAAATATTAAAGCTCTCTTTCTTTCCTTTTAGATCTGAATACGGGTTTAGATCTACAACATAATAGTAAATGCTTTTACCGTAATCAATTATTGTGTGTTCAGTAAAGCTGCATTAAACATCCTGTTTAAAAATGATGACAGCTGTAGTAGCGTGCCGCGTGTTATAAAAGTGATATTGCACGAATTGGTGCTTGTAAATAAAAGGTGCCGTTACTACAACGAAGCGATTAAACAAAGAGATGATATTTTGGGTAAGCGAAGCCTAAACTTGTATGCTTGAAGTATATTTGCGACGAAATGTTACGTTTGGGACAAAGCTAATAGTGGTGGTAGCAGAGATTTAAATGGTGGGGATCTGTGAAGTCAGGCAGCATCGTAGTAGATGGACACAACGACGAGGGTTTCTGGAAATCATCTTCACTGGTGACTAAGAATGAAGGCGACTCCAGGTAACAAAATTTAAATTCCTGTTTTTGTATAAACATTTTTGTTCATATTTTTTCGTGTTTATGTGTTTTGACTTATTGGTGGCGTATTTATTACCATAAAACTTGTTTAAAGAGGTATATGTGCCGGACAATTAATTCTGATTATTAAAAAAGGGTTTATTGATGATATAAAGATTTATTCATGCTATAAATTGTTGTTGTAAGTAGTAAACGGGTCTTTTAAATTTGTTTTCAATAAAATGCTAGGTTTAAAAAGCATCTACAGAAACTGGGTTATAATGAGCTCAAAATAGACCAGAATAGAGTCAAACTAGGGTAGCATGTGGGGCCCATCTACTCATATCATATAGAATTTGTGCAAATATACTAAAACCAAGCACTTCAAAATATTTAATGATTGAACTGGTAACAGTTGGAACAAACTGGTTGTACCAAGGTGTAAATATTGTATTTATAATGGAAACTTGTTAAGATGTGTAAATAAAAGGTTGTATGGTTGTTGTATTAGTTTGGTAATTTCATTTGACTGCGTGTATGAGAGAGGTATGTATTTTAAATCGTAGGTATTCAAGAAGAAGCCGATTGCTGAGCTAGCCAGGGTGAGCAGAGAAATAAGGAGGTGTCCAAAATAAAGGGGCAAAAAAGTTTTTTATTTTTTTGAAAAATTTTATGTTGGCCCAATTTGTGGGGCTCGAATTTTAGGAAGAGTACACGGCAATTTTATGATGCCCGATTCGTGGGGCTCGATGTTAAAAGCTTGTTCCTGAGAGTACATGGCAATTTTATGACGGCCCAACGTTGGGGCACGAATTTTTGTAAGATAACACGGCAATATATATATATATATATATATATATATATATATAACAATTGCATATATATATATATATATTTATATATATATATATATATATATATATATATATATTGGTAAGTGCTACGATATTCTGCGCGGACAAGAAAGAATGCAGCATAGTAAGTAGTAGAAAATTGTCAATTTAGCTTTAAGCGTGATAATAGAGAAAACAATAGAAAAAGAAAAAGCATGTATATAGGGTTTGTAAATCTGGAAAAAGCATTCGATAATGTAAAATAAGAAAAAATGTTCGAAATACTCAAAAAGGTTGGGATGAGCTATAGGGATAGACGAATAGTATATAGCTTATACAAAGAGTAAAGAGCTGTAACAGAATTAGAGCAGGAGCGTAGAGAAGTTAGTATTAGGAAATGGGTAACATAGGGATGTGCCCTATACTCCTTAATTTTTAACTTGCATATTGAAGAGGTAATGAATACTGTCAAACGCAAAATTCCATTTGGAATTATTATGCATGGATAAAATATTTTTATAATTAGATATGCAGGTGATGTAAGGATATCTAGTAAGGAAGAGTTATAAGCAGCTCTAAACAGTACTAACAGAGAGATAAAGTATAAAAATTAACAAAAATAAAAATATGGTACTAATATGTAAAGGAGAGAAAAATAAGTCAAAAACCAGAATATAAATATGAAACGAGAACTTACAAGAGGTTGAGAATTTCTGCTACCTAGGAAGTCAAATGACGCAAAATGGTAAAAGTGCTGAAGATAAAAAACAAAGATTAGCACAAGGCCGTGCTGCATTTAATAAAAACAAAGGCAACTACTTTGTTTAAAGGCAACAAACAGAGAAACAAGCAATGAAAGCGCATATGTGTGGAGTACAGTACTGTACGGCTGTGAAACGTGGACAGTAGGAGAAGCAGACAGGAAAAGATAGAAGCCTTTGAAATGAGGTGCTACAGACGTATGATGATGATATCATGGACAGACAAAATTAAGAACAAAGGTTTTAGAAATAGTAGTAGAAGAAAGATAAATGTGGGAAACAAAAAGAGAAGAAGACAGAATGATAGAACACGTTCTACAGTATGGGGGAATAGTGCGGAATATATTAGAAGTAGAGAAAGGAAAAAGAGAGGTAGAGGTATATCTAGATTTGACTATTGCACACAGATAGTGAAAGATATGCTGTGGGAATTTTAGGAAAATGTGTAGGTTAGCTCAAAATAGAGAACAGTGGAGGTACGAATCCAACCAGATCCCCGTCTGAAGACCTAATGATGATTATGATGCAAATACATCAAATACTTTTGCCACATTGGATAGGCTATAAACATAGCGCTAGTTTTCAGAAAGTATTAATAAGAGGTTTAATAAAGATGTCGAAAGCAACTTTAGTAATTTTTCTCAAATACATATACCTTAATAAAGGTTTTAAAATAACGTCTGAAGAGCATTTGTTGTCTTTTAATTTTATGACTGGATTCGTAATGTTTACGGTTTTGAACTGTTAACTTGGCTTCGCGGTTCGTTATTAAACATTAGTTGTTCCAACGTATTGGTTTACATAATTAAATACGTTTTCTTTTAGGCACAGTTAAAATAACTTATCCTTTAAGTAATTTATTAGCTTCCATAAGAAAGCTAATAATATATCTAGAAATCAATTTTGGTTCTTATTTTGCTCATTTTGTTTAAGTAACCTTCGTAATTGTAATTTCATACTGAGTTCTTGTTTACGATAATGATGCATTTTATTTTACGCAACAGAAGCTAAGGGGCCCTGTTTGTACGAGTTGATGTTGATGTCTGATGTCCTATTTACTCTCAATGACTTAAAAACTAAATATATACTCGTACCTTTAAGTGTTCAACGGGTATTTCTGATGCAAATAGCATTATACATATGCAAATTTGTTCACATTACATACATGGAACAGCATAATAACTCGATCAATGGCCGGAAAGTATATTTCATCTAATGGTATTAAAATATCTGCAACCGTATTAAAATAAATTACTGTTCAAAATAGGCTTGCTACTCTGGACAGCTGCATTATCTTTTATTTAAACGTAATTTAAATGTTATATGAATTAGATGCTTCCCTAAAAAAATTTCTACCTTTCTTGCACGCATAGGTAGTTTAGGAATTTATTTCTTTCAAATACATTGGTCAAAATGTCTAAATATCACACTGCCTTTTCTTCTTTTTTGAATAAAATTCATTTGTAATACGAGATTCAATTCGAAGTTGTTTTGTTGGTGAGGCGACTTCATTTACATCTTGAGACAATAGCACAGGACGCAAGCGGATGATACATCATCATATACTAAAGAAGCGCAGATTTCGGCTTCTCGTAATTTACCGATTATTACTACAATTTTCGCATGTGTAATATCACTAAGCGTTTGGTATGAAAACCACAAAAATATATATTTGCAAGATTATTATGTTTACCTACTGGTTGGGTTAACTAGTTAGGGGTTCTTTTTATCCCCTAATGTGACCAGTGGCCTTTAAGGAAGGATTTCCTTAAAATGATGGAACGCAAATATCTTCCGATTATGCTAGGGGTCTATTCCTTGGGCAGAGCTTATGAGGATTGGTCGTGGTTCTTTTTACAAAGCATTATTTTCTTACTAGGGCTAGATTCTTAACAAAACAGGGGTTTAGGTAGGGCGCCACCAAGTCATTAATTTTTAAACACAGGGTTTTCCTAAGGGGGACTTGGGAGCCCTTAGAGAGGAATACCGTATTAACTGCTAACGCAGAAGCTGTAAAGAAAATTTAATTAAATTAACAAAAATGAGGACACAAGAGGTATTCTCTTGTTACCTCATATAAAAAACAGCAAAGATTAATCAGGCAAACAAAATTATGAACACAGACTTTTATGCTTCAAAATCTGGAAAGGCTATTAAAGCTTCTTGTTAAATTGGGGTTACCACTTTATGCTATTTGATCTTATACGTGGTTACTCTATTTCTGAACGTATTTGTTCAGAATAAAACAATTAATTAAGAAAATTAAATATTGATTTTTTAATTAAAATTTGTTCCTTCAAAAAAATGGTAAGTATAAAATTTATGTTTAAGAAAAGATAATACAAGTTTCATATACCCATAAGGTAGGATTATATATTCAAAAGAAATATCAAAACTTTAAGTGTTGCTTTCGTTACAAAAATTTAACCTGAATTTATACCAAAAATACCAGATCTGTTATTCGTTTTACATATATATAAAAAATTATCTAAATTGTCTATTAATTCATCGTTCAGAATCTGTAAGTGAAATCATGCATATATGAAACTTTAATAAGAACTCTTTAGGTTTGCTTAATTTCATTAAAAATAGTAACTGTGATTACACTGCACTAATATTGACAATAAAAATTTACTAAAGTCCCTTTTAGTTTTTTAAACGGATTAATGATAATAAGTTGTTACAAAGATATTTTCTGAAGCAGCGTTGTATCAAAGATCGCAAATTGTAGACGTGATGTAAGAATAATGCTAATCTCTTACCTCGGTTCAGCAGATGTTGTTTACGTGAAGGTGTTACAACATGTTAGAACAGGTGTTAATACATACGTTTCTCGGAAAACAATTGACGTAGAATTCAGATGTTATACAGGACACAATCAGCTGCGTGATCCTTGGACCGGACCATAAGAACTTAATGCGTTTTTCTTATACGCACAAACTGGACCAACCAAAATCCAATACAAAACTTAGATGTTCTACTGTGTGTAGATTTTGACCAAAATAATTACCATGGTATAGTTGTCCTCCTAATTACTTGTAATTTCACACTCGCAACTTCAAAAAGACCATTTCAATTCATTATCGGATTTTAGTTCCAAACCATAAAAATTTCTACGTACTTTGTAGAACGTTTCTTTAAAATCCAAACATATTGTTTCCTTGCAGAACATTTTATTAAATCCAACTATTCATCGTAAGGTTGAAGGACGTTCATACTAGATCGATATTTTCGTATCGCAACGTTGACGTGAATGAACTATATCTTGGTACTCGTAGATGCGAAAGTAGAATTAATATCGTCTTGAAACACAGCTTCCAGACTGCCTTATTTTTATAAAACCAGGTAAGGCGAGTTCATTCTAACAAATCAATATACGGAGAAGCCTTACAATTGATATACAAAACGATTTCTTAAAAAGTTCTTTCTCTACATTTGCATGAGAATTATAAAATAAATATCTAATTGAAGATTTGACGGAGCATTTCAAGAAGCATTTAATTGAAAGTTTTTTAACGAAGCGTTGTAAGACATATTCAATTGAAACTTTTACAAAATTATTTAAGAAACATTTTAAGAGCTATTTTAAAAAAAATATCCAAGGAACTATCAAAAAGGTTATCAAACGAATTATCAAAAGCATTATTAATAGAGTTATTGATAGATTTATTAATAGGCGCTACAATAAAATTATTTAGTTTGTCTAGTAACTTATTTTTAACTGCGTACCATTATTAAAAACACTAAGCCTAGTGTTCAGTACACTAGGGCTCCACTACAACACAAGGCCAGACGCAAATTACATGCTAGAACCCTTTGGGTTTCCATGTTGGTTCTCGACGAAAGTTCTAGCTCTAGTGAGCGCTGATGCAATATGCATGAAACAGGAAAGCTGTTTAGCCTTGATAATTTTCATACTAACTACTAACGCCTGATGTTAGCAACCAAACTAGCATTTCTGTATGGCGGTTAGACATCATAATACCAATACTGGTATTTATTTACTTAAAAATTGTTTACATGATATAAATGACTAGACAAAAGGTTTGTGAAACTAAAAATTCATTGACGTTCTGCAGTGGTCAAAAAAACTGTTACAAGATGATGGATGGCAGTTAATAAACAGCAACTACAAATTCGCATGTCACATGTAAAATACGAGATCTATTTATTTTCAATCTCCGATGATTTGAAAAATTAGGACAAATGTGGGTAGCAAACTGATTGTATTTCCAGCAATTAAATATACTACAGGTTATTTTTCCACAAACTCCCGTAAAGTATGAGGTATTTTTAACACCGGGGGACGAGTTTTCCCATGCACTCATATACGGGTATCACAAAGGCGTCATAGTCGAATAAAATTCAGACCTCGAAACTTCAGAAGATTCCACAGAAAATGCATTAACGGTCAATCTTCTTTTCCCGCGAACGTCTTGGTCAACACGTCCCTACTGCTCGTTAGCGAGAGCTGCATCCTTGTACACCTTCGCCGTGAAGTGTTACTTCAGCCCTCTTTAAAATTTTGCTACTATCGTACAACACTGTATGCTGTATACTCAAATAAGTTTTCTTTATTACTCGTTTCTTCTTGAAAGAAGCGAATGACTGGAGAATCAATCACATAAACTACGTTTACTCGCCTGAAACTCAGCTGCAATTGACATAACGAAGTTTGCGGCTACAGAGCTTATATTGGGCGTACTACGCAGTTGTGTAGTCTGCAGTTCAGCCTCATACTACTTGTTCTTTCTTTGTAAACTGATAACATATTCAAGAGCACGAAGTTTTCCGTTTTGTCCACGCGAATCCCGCGTATCTGCACGCTTCCGTTATTGAGTGGAGGTAGCGCAAGAATTAGTTACAGCTCAGTAACGGAACACAATTAACTTGTGTTGTTATAGCGTGTAGAATTAGCCAATCTTCCTAAATGCCTTAAGTAAAAATAAACTAAAGTTTATAATTCAAACGTTATGAGCAACGCAAGATTAAACACGTTCGTTTGCTTTCACATTTTTGAACACAAAAAGGCTTGGATAGTATCTCTAATACTATATACTCAATTTTTACCAAATGTAATGCAAATCTTTCGAAAACACGGTTTTGTTAATTTATTATGCAATGAAATCATAACAAAAAGAGAACATAAATTACTTTGATAACACGTGTTTATTTGTATTAGTTGATAGTAAAATAAGGACACGACACGACCTTTCTCGGTAGTGTTGTTACTAGTTGTACAAGGTTCTCAAGAAATGACGACCTATAACGATGCTAGTTTCTTTCTGCAAGATTTTTATATAAAAGAATACATTGGTAGAATTAAAACATGGTTTTGAAAAACCGTTTGTCTATAAGAAAGCTGTATAAATATTCACAACAGCAATACGTGAAGAGCCAAAACGGTCTTACCCTAACATAAATCTACTGAACCGTTGTTTATTATTTCGGATTGGCGGAAAAGCTAGTGGTTTGGATGACTTTACTAAACCAAGTTATAAGAACCAAAGCATTGTTAAAGAAAGAAGTCAGTAGAGCATAGTTAGAGTGACATCGTTTCGGAATCAAAATCTGAAGGGGCAAAACGAAAATATAGTTTGAAGATTTACGAAAAAGTATTATCCGAGAACAAGTTTACGGTTTTTAACTGACAAATATTTCCATTATGTTTCAGAATCATAAAACATTAAAAGATGGTCCTCAAAATCTTCAACAAGTCTATATATCTACTAAGTGATATTTGACCCTAAATTTTGTGATCGTATATAATCTATAAAAAGTTACTGTAGTTCCAAAGTTACAAAATAAGCATGTACCTTTTATCCATCAAATATAAAGAAAAATTTATCAACCTCACACAAATAATACTGTTAAAATTGTCACGCCGTTCTCATTTTGATTTGCGAAACGTATAAAATATTTGTAAAGAAATAACCTAAAATATTTATTTGTTTCTATATAGATCATTGCGAGATTATTCCAATGCAACCGATAAAGATTTATGTAAAAACATGACATCAAAATTCAAGATTCCTTAAGAATAGATGGTGTTTTGAATTTGACGTCCGTATAGGGAAAAGCAATGTTAAGCAGACAATATCGTAAGGCGGATAGTTATGGAATCTACAAAATAATGATTTCGAAGCTTATGCTGGCCAGGAGGAATTATTCGTTGAACACTATATGTGAAAAATGCTTGTATATCACATTAAACTGAATAATTTTGTATATGCAAGTAGCTAAATTGGCTCCGAATTTGATAGGTAAAAAAAAGTAACAGCGTGTGCAACAAATTACTACAGATGCACCTTTGAACAATACACTCTTCAGCATTTTTCGATTCATGTGCACAAACATAGAAACAAGAAGAAAATTGTTAAAAGCATGTAGGGGAGCACAGCACAGTATGCCTATGAAATACGGACTTTCGGAAAAGCAGACAGAAAAACGGTAGCAGCCTTTTGGAATGTTGTGCTTCAGATGTATGAGGATAATAGCATGGACAGACAAAGTTAATAACAAATAGGTTATAGAAATAGTAGGGGAATAAAAATATCTGTGGAAAAAAAATAGGATAAATAGAACGGCTGAATACGTTCTAACGCATTCTTGGGGAATACTATGGGACAAGCAGAGATAGGAAAAAGGAGATAGATGTAGACCTAGATCAGATAGTGATAGATGCAGACTGCAAATTTCAGGGAAATGTGTAGGTTAGTTCAGAATTGGAAACAATTGGAGTACGCGTCTAACCAGTTCCAGGACTGAAGACCTAATGATGATGAAATGCACAGTTAGCTTTTTTCTGGTATTCAGGGGAAAACCCTCACACGAAATACTTTTACATATTATATAAACGAATATATGGAATTAAAATAAACAGATTAGAGATTCAATTTGTTTTCTAATTAAGCATAAAGCTACAATTAAATAGATAACAACACAAAAGTGTTTGTTTATAAATAAGTTTACTTGTTATTTTTTACATATTGGTACTAATGGCATTTTCAGAATGACATTGCCGGCTGTCTTTGCTCTACACTAATAATATTGTAGTTGTTCTTTTTCTCCAAAGTGCCGTGATTCATAGAGTTATTAGAAATTATTAATCTCATTTGCCAATTTTATTTATTTATCAACGCAGAATTTTTTCATTAAGATTTAACTAAGTTATCTGAGGTATCTAAAAATCTTGTTTAGCAATTAGTAAATATCCAAGACAAAGTTATTAAACGTCTACGTCTATAGATCCAATTAATTCTCCACAGAGTCTTTTACTGTTTTAGAAATAGGTTAATAATAAATAAATTTTATTTATTTATTGTCTTTGGGAACACCTGAATAATGCAACAAAATGTTTAGTTTCTTGAAAATTGTTTTTGCCATGTAACAGTACATGCTTTCGTTTTTAAGCAAAATTTGTATTTTTCTTTCATTTCTCAAAAAAGACATTTTTTACCATCACCACTTTAAATTTAATAATTGGCGATATCAGCTTTAGCGCTAACTACTTATTGTTATGTGTCAATTTATGATGTTTGGAATGTCCAATTGGAGAGCATGACTTCGCCAACACAATAGCTTGATGATAAGAACTGGTGTCCTTGTTGAAGCTAGCTTTGGTTGTCCTGTTTGATACAGCAACTGTAAGCAGAGCTATGCGCTGGTCACTGTAATGTTTGAATATCAATTTCGTTTACGTACTGTCGGTGCTTGATTATACAGGAACATTGCAATCTGTTCGTGTAATATTAGATAACGGATCCATGGAAAGTTTTATGACTGAAAGGTGCCGTCAGAAATTAGGTTTAAGGAAACGGAGAGCCAATGTCACTGTTCAAGGACTTGGCTTGAATTCGTCGTTGGTGTCTGGTGCACTATCGTGTGTAGTCAGTCCCTCGGGAGCACGGTCTCCAGCATATGGAATTGATTGTTATATTTTACCTAACATTTGTAATCAATTACCTTCGTCGTCGATAGGGGTCAAGGAATGGTCGCATACTCGAGGTTTGGCCTTAGCTGATCCTAATTTTAATGTTCCTGGTAAAATTGACATGCTACTCGGAGCGGAAATCTTTGCTCAGGTTTTGTTGAACGAGTCTCGTTGGGGTGTCGCTAACGAGCCAGTTGCTATTAAAACAACCTTTGGTTGTGTGTTAACGGAAAGGTCGTTTCCCGAATAGTTCTATTACGTCGTTGTGTGCTTTCGTTGAACCCTTAGACAGTGACATTCGTCGATTTTGGGAATTAGAAAATATTCCCTTCAAAAAACACATTTCTCCTGAAGAAGAAAGGTGTGAAAATCAATTTGTGGAAGGTTATAGACGTAACAAGGACGGTCGTTTTGTAGTGTCCTTGCCCTTTAAAATTTCGGAACCCTCATTTGTGGGTACGAGATCAATTTGTATTAAAAGATTTTTGTCGTTAGAACGTCGTTTGTTAAAAAATCCTGAATTGTATTCGGATTATAAAAAATTTATGGAGGATTATTTGACAAGCGGGCACATGGTTCAAGTGAAATCGCTTGAAAATTCGTCGGGTCATGAGAAAATGTACTACATTCCCCATCATGCTGTACATAAGCGTGATAGCACTACCATCAAATTGCGTGTGGTTTTCGATGCTTCGTGTCAGGATCAATCTGGAAAGTCGTTAAATGATAGCTTGGCTATTGGCCCTGCTTTGCAAAAGGACATTGCAGTTTTGTTATTGCACTTTCGTGTACATCCTATCGTAATTACAGCTGACATTAAACAAATGTATCGGCAGATTTTGGTTAAAGATACTCATCGTGATTATCAACGTATCGTCTGGAGATTTTCTCCGTCAGATCCTATTATGGACTTTAAGTTAAATACTGTGACTTATGGAGTTTCGTCGTCGCCTTTTTCGGCCTTGCGTACTGTTCAAGAATTGGCAAGGTTAGAATCGATTAATTTTCCTTTCGCGTCATCGGTATTAGCGAGCGATACCTATGTTGATGACTTAGTCACTGGATGTAATTCGATTGAAGCTGCTAATCAATTAATTGGTGAATTGAATAGTATTTGCTCTAGTGGTGGTTTTCAATTAAGAAAATGGAGTAATAATTGCCCGGAAGTGATGTCCAACTTGAGGGAGTCCCTGTCCAGTTCGGACGCAATTACATTTCAAGATAAAGATAGTGGTTCAATAAAAATTTTGGGCCTTTCGTGGCGTGCTCTTACAGATGCATTTTTATACAACTTAGACGTTGAAGAGCGCACTTGCACTAAGCGTAATATTTTGTCGGCTATCGCAAAAATTTTTGATCCTCTCGGGTTGATAGCACCTGTAGTACTGTTCGCTAAACGTTTAGTTCAAGATCTTTGGCTATTAGGTCTCGGTGGGACCAAGAGCCTCCATTGAAGTCATACAAAAATGGAAACATTTTTGGGTGAATTGCCAGCGGTTTCGAATATTGAGATTTCGCGTCGCATCGTATGTCATAATTTTAAAAAGGTGGAGTTGCATGGATTCTGTGATGCTTCTGAAGCCGGGTATGCATCTGTCATCTATTTCCGTTCGTTCGATTTAGAAGATAATATTACCATATCATTAGTATGCGCAAAATCGAAGGTTGCTCCTACTAATCGCGTTTCATTGCCCCGTCTCGAATTGTGCGCTGCCGTACTCTTGGCAGATTTAGTAGATTTCGTCAAAAATACTTATAAAGATATTTTATCATTTAGTAATATTTTCGCGTGGTCAGATTCTACTGTTGTTTTGTCTTGGATTCGGTCTTCCTCGCATAAGTGGAAGACATTCGTTAGCAATCGTATTTTGCATATTCAAGAACGTATTCCTCCATCTTCGTGGTTTCATGTTAAGTCCCAGGATAACCCTGCGGATTGTGCCTCACGTGGACTTTTGGCTTCAGAGGTGGTTCATCATCCATTATGGTGGACAGGACCTTCTTGGTTAGTGCGTCGTAATGAAGAATGGCCAGTAACATCGCTGCCAAAACTTATCGACTCATCCCAGATGGACGTCGAATATCGTACTCTGTCGTTAACAGTCGTTATGTCTGACAATTTCTTAGATATGTTGTTGGATAAATTTTCAAACCTGCAGAAAATTTGTAGGATTATTACCTGTATTCGTCATTTCATTCGTAATGTTCAATGTCCAGATTTGTGTTCAAAATATTCTGATGGTTTGTCTCTAGCTCAGCAGCAAGAGGCTATACATTTATTGATTAAAAGAGTTCAAACAAATGTTTTTGCTCAAGCCATTGCTAATATTAAAACTGGAAAACTTGTTAGTAAACAACTTCGTAGCCTTAGTCCGTTTCTAGATAGTCGTGATTTTTGTCGCATGATGCAAAATTTCCAATTTTGCTTCCTCGGTCGCATCGGTTAACTGAGATTATTATATTAGATTGCCATGAAAGACATTTACACCCTGGTAGAGACGGTATCGTTCGGGTAGCTACAGTCAAGACATACCAAGGGTTAGTTAAACGCCCCCTAGTGAAACTATGTTTACTGCCAGGTACTTGATATTTAATGGTATGTACACATATATTCACTTATATAAGTTTGTCGGTTAGGTTTATTAGTTAATAGCTCTAATTAGTTTTAAATATAAAATAAGTTAGTTCATACTTATTTTGGTGGGCGGGATGTTCGGTCTCTTTGTCGCACGTTTGCGTGTTTAATTTTAAGTCGTAAAGTTGTAGTCGTAAATCTAATAGTAAAACTGTCATCCCTTGTTCCCTTATATCCTGCCGTAAAAATTCCTAGTGCATGTGTGAATAAGTGGGACTAAGGGTAGCAATGAACAAACACTTTTCTTATGGATAGTGAAGCAGAACGGTCGTGTTTCTTCGTTCAGTACCCTAAGTTAGTCAAGTGCCGCAGCAGACTTTCGTTGTTAAACTCTAAAAACCTCAGTGCAAGTGTAACCTAACATAGACTCATTTCGCATACAGTCCACTTGGTTAAAGGAAGAGGAACTGCAGCTTAGAAAAACAAAACACCGCGGAGGTAAGTCGATATATAAATTTATAAGACCCCCCGCGCGTGAACATTAAGTAAGTAAGAAAGTAAGTAAGTTTTTGATGTTAAATTTATAAATTATTAATGCGGTCTAATAATACATGAGGTTGTGCTTGCGGATTCGCGATTGACTATTTGTGACCGTACATAAGCAGTTTGGTTATTGTTGGTGTAGTAAATGTTGATTTTTTACCCTTAATCCAATTAAATTTGAATTGGCAGAACTATTGAACCGCCTGAAACAGATCCTGTTTGTTTATTAAATTAATAAATGATGGATTATTACGATAAATTAATTTCAACCACTTATATAATAAAGGAAGTGTTTTTGACGAGCAACAAATTTCAATACCTGTAAAATAATATTGAAATAATTTTAATGTTTTAATTATTAAATAACTACACTTTGCGGTTTCTAAAAGTACTATTATTTAACGTGTACGCTTATCATTTTTTCTATACCTTTTTTCAATGACCGACAAAAAATAACTAGATTCTCAATATATACCTTGACGTGATAAGGGGTCACGAGAGGTTATTGAAACCCAAATCTTAAAAATAAATCCCACTAAGATCTAAAGGAATCCGGAAAAAATTAAATTTTCGTAAATTCATGGTTATACCATGTAAAATACAAGCGTACTTGTATTCGTTATAGTGCCATACAAAAACGCAAATTGCGCGTGTATAAATAATCACCCTGTATGATATAGGCGTATTGTAAATACATAGCAAATAACGTAAGCTGTATATGTAAAAATTATTAATTGTAAGATACCGTAAAATGCATTTCAATGCGAACGCAAATCGATCATTTTAAGATAAATACAAAGCCATTTATTTTCACTTATTAATTATGAATACATTTTCGATGCATATAAAAATGTTTTTCATTTGCTGTAGAACAGTACTAGCTTTGCGCATTTAGCTTAAGAAACTACAATCATCGTGTACTTTAAACCCCAATTATAATAATTTTTGTGTACTGAAACACGAAATCAAATATTTTCTATAAAATGCAACCCCTTTTGCATTAAAGAGCAATTAAAGTTTAAATTAATTACCTTGTGGATTACGAAATTTATTTTAAATAAGGAATTTGCTAGAATATTAGGAATATAAAAGGATGAGTCGTCAGTATTTGGAACTACATAAATATCTAATTAATAAATGAAACATTTTATTCCAAGAAGCGACCGGAACACGAAAAACCCACACAATCCAAGAAATATTCAATAAAATTGATTATCTTTCGCATTAGTATGCGACGCCACAAAAATCATATACGTGTTACACAAAGACAAACAGTGCGCGTTACAAATAACTAGAACAAAATTACGAGGTAATAAACGCCGAGATTTTAGACGCTAATAAGTTTTTCTGAGAAACCTTGCATCATAATGTTCCATACTATTCTAATAACTTCTGGATATAGATAATTTGAATATATAAGAAAACGTTTATTAAAATCGGAATGGATTCATTCATTCGATTCTGAAATTAGATCGCAAGCTGCTACTTTGCGAAGAAGATGTTTGAAGTATGCAGTAAGCATACTGTAATTTAATAATTATTATGTTACAATGTATATAGAAGTGATGTTTTAAACGCAAATTACAAAAAAAATGGAAGTTATTAAATTACAATGAAGAGGAAAAATTCTTCAATATAACGCTATTTTACAAATTTTATTAAATAATTGAAAGGAAGATTTAAGCAAAATGTACTTTGGTAATGTGTTTGAAACGAAGATTTTAAATATAAAAAATCTTGTAAGCTGATTTGGACATCAATTTAAAATAAGAAGATATTTAATTAGGAGTGTTTTGTGGATTCTGCAAGTATTACTGATATAAGAGTATTTGTATTTAGTTTAGTTTAGTTTCTTGCCAGAAAAGTTTGTGATTAGAGTTTGAAATACTCTGACCTTTTAAGAGATTATCTGTCAAGGATTTTTTTGGCCAAACAAACCTTACAATGGCAATAAACATAACCAGGTAAACCATTCGTAAGAAGAAATTTAGTTATGTAAATTTAAAATAAGGTAAGAAACAATTTGTTTAAAACAAGTATTTCTTAGAAATTATTTTATGTTTGAAAGAAACGATGTTGTAAATGTTTTTGTATGAGAGAAAATATTTTATACTGTATAAATGCTTTGTGATATTGCTGTTTTATTTCATTTTAAAAACTTCGTCAATTCCGAAAGAAAGGTAGGTGAACAATTTCAAGTTTTACAAATTACTGTATCTGAATCTCAGCACTCTTTTAGTGACGCTCTCAGCGCGGGCCATATATATACCAGGTTGGGCGTCTAATTTTATTACTGTAAGATGGCTAATTACCCACGCTCTTGCCGATGGCTCTCTCAATTAATAGATTATTAGCTACTAGAATTAATGTAACCACTGGATCATATGAATATAATGATACGAAGTAATCATTTTTAAAGTGCCCATCACTTTCTTACTGCAATGAAGTATGTCAAACGATTTTGTGTGTAGAATATCGTATAGAACATCCGTATGAAAAAATATTTTTGAAAATAAACAAAGAAAAAATATTTTTTCAAATTTTTTTTGGAAACGCTAGAAAACTTGAAATTATACGTTTGATTCGTGGTCCTCAGTACAATGTGCACAAAGTCATACAATTGCACTCTGTATTCATAAACAGTATGAATTAGTCGGGAAATAAAATTCCATCTAGTAGGTGCAACATAAGAAAGTTTTGTCAAAAAGTTTTCCAAAAACTGGGTCGGCTTAGTCGATTTAGTAAAAATGCCACCTACTCATTTAGAGTTTGAGTAAATATTCTGCAACGTTATATATTACTTAAAGACTACCGTAAAACTAAATTTAAGACGTGAATATAGCAATGCATAAATAGGGCATTAGAGTATTTTTCTAAAACATTGGTTTTTAATTCATTTTAATTACTTGACATACGAGATGCGCCCTTTATATGTCTGTGCGATTAGTTTTTTGCCTATCTTAAAGAAATTATTTCAACGTCAGAGATAGACTAAATTAAACAATTTTGTATTGTGCTGAGGTAACACGAAGCATTGTTGGGGTTTTTAGATGATTATCTAGCAAGAGATCAAATACTCGGACAAATTTTAAATATTCCCAAATATATCCTCTATTAATGGAGTTCGCAGACTCGTCATGGTCTGTGTTTGACAGTACTTGCTTTCCTAAAAAACAGCTAGTTTGCTTATTTCGAATGCTGTCCCGTATTGCCGTGTCCAGTTGAACGTCAATCCTTTGCTTTTCAAATAAGTGCAAACGACCTCATGCACTGCCGTGACCATCTATCACACAAAAAGGGTGGCAATCGAGGCAGATAGCAGCCGGACTACCCTTTGGAATGATATAGGATAAATTAAGAGCACTACTGTATAGCTAGTTGAAAATATACCGTCCTTGAGAGTGCTCTATTTCTTACAACAGGTTTGTAAGTGGAAGTTCTCATAGGTAAATTTTAAAAACCAATCCGTGTTTTTGCTGAGCAGTTCGATAAGTAGTTTTTAAAGATTTTAAAATTAAATTTCCCTATAGTGAATTTTAAAAACTTAAGAGCTTATACAACAACTCGAATTATGTATTCCCCCATTTGTTATATATATAAAAAACTAAAAATTAAGAAGTTATTAGAAATATTAGAAAATGCGCTAAGTGATGTGCAACAATGTAATGAAGGACAATTCATTTCAGTTTATTAACGTTCATAGGAACGGAAACGCTACTTTGTAGCACAAGGATAAGTGACACTGCAGATGTCAGGTCACAGGCGGTCACAGACAGTCACGTACCGAGATTACCTGGAATGGAAGCTCGCAACAAAGTAGTTATGAATAGATTTAAGATCACAACATTGTATTATGAATAAGAGTCAAGTGTAAGCAGACATTAGGTCTGCAAGTTCCCACAGCCATGTGAGCGGGTAGGGATGTTATAAAAAGCCCGGGAGCCCCACTCGCAGGCAGTTAATCCATCGTTCAGCTTTAACATTGCAGTTCGTAGATAACTCACTTTGTACAATTAATTAATATATTTTCGACTTAGAATAATTCATTTTCAAGATTGTCAAAATTCAATGTTAATTTCTGTATAAACAAATAAATGTGTTAAGAAGTTCAAAAAGTCGTTTTAAAAAGGACCGCTCGCATCCACGAACCTTAACTCGCGTTTGATCTTATCAGACTTAAAAATGAATTAACTGTTATATATTCATCTTTCGAATTTGAAAATAAGTCTGTACACGAGTTCGTTGATTTTATGTATAAGAATAAACTTAATATGACACTCAATGAAGTTTATAAATAAGCAGTTTTAATTCTAACAATATCAACAACCACGGCATGCGTAGATAGATCATTTTCAGCACTGAAGCGAATAAAATCTTACGTTTGTTCAATACAACAAGGACATAGGATCGCCAAATATGCATTTATGTCAATTGAAAAGGTAAGCTAAACAAAGAACGATTTTATGAATCAGTTATAAACAAATTTTTGGAACATGATCTACGTTTGGATTTTATGTACAAATAATATGCTAACCACACATGCAATTACCACTTATTACATTAATTAGCTTTTTGTACCAGAGTTTCACTCTACGTAGATCTATTTAATTTTAAAATTTGTGTTTCTAAGCCTTTTGATTTTTAATTTTAACATATTCTTTCATAAGAAATTTATCTTCGTTTTAAAAATACTTCAATTATATAACTAAAGAGTTTGCGAATTTCTGTATATTTTTAAATTAATCAGTGGGAAATAAGGTTACTGTCGAACAACCCACTATAATAAAAAGTAACGCGGCATTGTAGTAATTTTAGGTAACGTGTATCCCAAAAATTTTTTGTTTAGTATCCGTTACCATAAGTGTGATGTGGAAAGCTGCAGTCTATTCTGCTTCAAGTCTCAATAAATTTCGTGTCCTTCAATGGTCAAAACCATGCAGTTCTTAAATCTACTAAAATCTGTGTTATCTGTGTAATATTAAAAAAAGTCCCATCTGGGTACCACTTCTAGTAATGGGACTCGAGTCGATTTTTTGTACTCGAGTAACTCGATTGTAATTTCTATTTGACCCGAATAGAAACTCGAGTCGAGTTAAAACTCGGTTCGATATTGAACTCGAGTTAAAAAGCCTAGTAATGGAACTCGAGTCAATATTTTTTACTCGAGTCAATTTATTTACTCGAGTGACTCAAATATAAATTCCCTCTGATTTGATTTGATACTAAAACCGTTGATTGAAGTATTCAATCAACCCTAAAACCCAGTCACAACGTGGTGAGTAACTACTATGCCGATTGGCAGTGCCGTGTCTTTTATTGCATTATACGTATATAAACTTAAATATGGAATATCTTTTTTATTATGAAAAACGCTGTAATCTGTTATATACAAATACACATTCTCTTTGTATAGGTGCAGCCACAGCTAATGAATGAAGTACTATCGATTCCATCACGTTTGAGTTCGGGCCACCCCTTAAGTTCTATACGCTTTCGCACAGACTAAAATAATAATAACAATAACGTTCTGTATATAAAATATCGATAAAAGAAAAGGAGAAATTGCATCTTTCCGAGATATGATTCACTTTCATTCGAACTAAACCACAGAAGGAAGATCAATTGGAGCAGCACGGTAAATTCACGAACTTTGAGTGTTAAAAATTCTAGTTGAATGGAAAACCCACCCAACTTAACTTAAGAATTAAAAAAATTACAACTCGATAGTCGATTATAATCGAGTTGCAAATCGGTTCGAGTCTCAGGAGACTCGAGTTGCGAGTTGACTCTAGTTGCATGAGTCGATTCGAGTTTCTTTCGAATCGACTCGAGTTGCACAGTCACTTGACTCGATTCACACGAGTAGGTTTGTCATTCGAGTCACTCGATTAATTTGCGACTCGAATCCTATCACTAATCACTCCTACTCCTGAGATCGTTGCTCCGCACACCCTACATTTCTTACCCGGAAACGCCACTGATACATAGTAGTAACACAATTACTTTTTAAACACTAATACATGCACAAATTATAATAATCCATTCAATTTCAGTAACAATATCCGCATTTCTTTTAAAGATCATTTGAGAGTAGTTTCAGTTGCCTTTTTTCTACATAAGAAAAGTGAAGGTAAGACATCTTGAAATGCTCAGTCATTATAGTATGTTCGTGCCTCTCCGAATTTCAATTTTACAGAAAATTTTATTACGTCCGCTGTAAATGGGGACAAGGGACTATAAAGAATGAAGTGCATGAAGTTAACTTTAAAAAGACAGCTTTATTACTCCCACATACTATTTAGAAACTTCAAAGCTTTTGCTAATTTTGTTGTATAAATTTTTTAAAAACGACTTTCTTTGGAAAAGCATTCAAGTGAATTAGGAGTATAATATAAAAATGTGATATTAAAATACCATGATGAAATTCCGTACTTATATTTACCGGTGAGTTTTACAGAATATGGAAATATTTTTAATAAACGAAGTTACAATATAATTGCGAACATTTTACGATATAGATATGAATACATTGACTATGCGTGAAATACGAGCATATTTTTATGATACTGTATCAAAAATCAATTCGTTAGATCGTCGTGAACAAGTGAATATTCGAACTGCATTGTTTCTACAACCATGAGTAACAAAAAACGGAAATGTTACTGGCCAGTATTAATTAAATTGACGCGACCACTCCCATCAAATTTTAATTATATATAGAAGTTTGCAAGCAACAGAATCCTTTTTGTATGTTGTGTTGCAGGTAGAACTGAAAAGGGTTTATTGTTTCAATTGTTCATCATCGTCAAAGGCTTGCATTTCCGATATGAAGAGCGTTCACGAGCCATAAATGTAAATATGAAAATTCTTTTACAACGAAACGTTTTGAGCTTAAACAAATAAATGAGTGGAATCGAAACAATTTAAAGTCATCTCAAAAACTTTATTTCCTCGCTAGGCGATTTTCACGTAACGTTTGGTAAACACAATTTAAAAATTACGAACGAAAGCGTAAAATAAATAGACATCGTAATTTCCAAACTTTCTATTAAACTGCCCTTATTAAACTACTATTATTATAAAGGTTAGTAAAAATATAGATCATTAAGAAATTTTCAAATGTACTAAAATAATTTCACATACTTAGAAGCACAGAAATGCGGCAATACAAATAGAAACATTTACCACTACAAAGATATGTTCCCATCCATTTGTTAACTGTGGAAGTTCCAGATAGTTCAGAAATCAGCCCGAAGGTTATCATCCCAAATTGGCTTTTAATTATCTACTGCTTTCAGGACTACTAAGAAGGTATATTTGCATGCCTACCGCATCGTTGTTGTACATCAACTAAAAGAAGTAGACCGCGGAAAATGTTTACGATAGTGTTATAGGTTTCGTTCTCTTGTTTATGAAAACGATATTAAAACGATGGATCGTGCTCATTTTAGCGGCGAGGCATGGTTTCACTTGGATAGCTATGTTGGAGTTAAAACTGCCAAATATGGAACGGTGAAAATTCTCATGCGTTTCACGAACGACAAGTACACGCATCTAGAATTGGTATTTGAAATTCTATCTCCAGGAGTCGTGTAATAGGGCCTTTATTTTTTGACATATCTATGGACGGCATGGTTAATAGAATGAGAAGGTTAGTTCAAGTCGGATAACGCAACGTGTCATACTGCTAATGAAACAGTACATATACTGTGGAAATATTTTGGCCATAGTTTGATATCGAAAGGATTACAACATAGAAAATTCTCAAATGTTATACCAGCAGCCTTTTTCCTTTTAGGGCACTTAAAAAATGTAGTTTTAAAAAGCAATCCTCGCACACTTGGTAAACGGAAAGCTAAAACATTACCAAAAGCCACTGCAAGTGACACGAAACGTATACGAACTTGCATCTAGACCACAGGGATCATTTAAACATCTACTGTAAAATTAATGGCATTCTAATTTGAATATTTTTGTATAAATATTTTATTCACATTGATATTTTGTATTACACAGGTCATCAAAAATCGGACAGCGTCAAATACGCGTTCAGTAGTGAAATATTTGCTTATGCTAGTATGTGATACACACGTGGTAAATATCTAAGAATGAACTTTTAAATTTTAAAGACGTAACGTTATTTGCTAAAGATGATCAAATTATTGAAATCTTGCAAAATAATAATTTAATGGCTCGACGTAGATGGTGTACAACTCACAATTTTACTTTAGTAATATCTACTAGCTTTTATCCTTCTATACATTTAGTTACAAATTATTAATTTTAGAATTACATTGAAACCAAGTAAAGGTAGTTATTGTTTAAACTGTAACCGTAGGCAATAAAATTAATTTTGTTACAAGAAAAAATACGTCTAGACATCAGGAGTCGCAAGTTAAGTGAAATTCATAAAGATAACAGGAAACAATACAACGGTGTTAATAAAGATATTACAGTGTAGCTACTGCCGGATGTTGAAGCGTAGAAAATGACAAATAGGATAATATACACGCGCTTGTGTTATGCAAGGACAAATAGAGCACACGTTTGACATGTGATTTAATGTAAACCTGGACCTATATATCCGTGAAAAGGACGGACCCCCGAATGAACACTCGCTACGAAGTAGATGCGGGATTACTAAAAAGCGATTTCACAGTCGATGAGAAAAAAAGCTAAGTTCACAAATCGCAACGTAATGGCTCAAATATGTATACCGTAGGTAAGAAGCCTTAAGCACGTGCATCGTGAAAGTTAAATCGCGTCGGTTGGAAATAAAAATACAGCGTTAAATAACTCAATTAAAGGGCGATAAACTGGATGGTTCACCTTACAAAAACTGTTTGGATTTTCTGTTAATAGAAGTGGTGTGACCTAACGATTTGAAAAAGTAGAAAATAGGCCATTGGTGTTCCCGGTCGTCCTTATGTCTTTTTGTGAAGGTGGGCTGTCAAATTAACTGCGAGTAAACAAACATTTTTAAAGTATTTAGAAATTTGTACATATTAATTGGTTTGTGTTTGTTTATTATGAAATTGGCTTATCACTAACATTTTTTTGTTAGACTATTGAGTAGTGCTTGTTTGAGTTGCCTAGAACTAGAGTTTTGTTTATTTTTAAACATGGTAATATAGAGAAATGAAATTAGAACATTTTGAATGATTAGAAAATTGACACATGTTAATTTTTAATGTAGGTTTTATATCTGATGTTTAATGCCAGCTAAGGAGTGAGAAGAAAGTTGGTATTTTTAAAGGACGTTAAAATGTGGACATAGAAAGTTTGTATTAATCTATGTTTCTGTTTATTGTTAAGTATGATGTTGACAGAAATGAGATCAGAATCTATATGGAATGTTTCATGGAACAATTCGGGTGGTAGCAGTATTAATTATTTATTCAAGAAAGTTTGAAAAATATCTGGTCGGTGGTAAAAAAGTTTAACGGTGGTCATTTATATTCTGTACATAACATCTTAGCAGGTGACGAATCACGGATTTATTTATACGAGCCTGAAACTAAACAGCAATCAACTGTACGAGTGTTTCAAAGTGGATCTTAACCAACAAAAGTGAAGCGTTTGTAAAGCGTTATAAAAAAATGGTTACTTGTTTCTTACATTATTTTAACCAGTTAGTACAAATAAATAATAACTCAGTATCCATATTAACCGGATTTATAGCTCAGTGACTTCTTTCAATTCTTATATACAGGAAATAAAAAAACGCGACGTGTTTTTCCATTGCTTTTCGTAACTTGCACTAATTTAATGGCAGATCACTGGTACGGCCGGCTTCGTGGTGTAGTTGGTATGCGTGTGACTACTATGTCCAAGGTCCTTGGTTCAAATCCCGACACGGTCCCCTTGAAAAATGGTAGGCGAGCATTTTCCACAAAAAAAAACGCCCTCGTTCGGATGAGAGGTAAAATGGAGGTCCCGTGTGTGAGTGTTGTCACGCACGTTAAAGATCGCTACCTTGCTCGCAACAGCAAGGGTTTGGAAACATTCAAAATTTCCAGGTAAAGGGTTCACTTTCTGGCCAATGTAGTACCTTCGGATGGAGCATTAGAGATCACTGGTCCAAATTAAAACAATACTGCCGACGATTGGAAGTTCTAAGTTTATTAGTTTTATAGGAATACCTTGATGAACTTCATCATCAATGGGCCTTCAGTCATGGAACTGATTAGACGCGTCCTCATTGTTTCCTATTCTGAGCTAACCTACTCATTTCCCTAAAATTTCCATGGTCTGCATCTTTCACTATCTGCGTGCATTAATCTGATCTAGGCCTACCTCTACGTCTTTTTTTCTATCATTGCTAGTAATATATTCCGCACAATTCCCCCAAAACTGCTTTAGAACGTATCCTGTCCTTCTATTTCTACAATTTTATTTGTTTCCATATTTGATTTCAACAATTTTCTCCTTGTTTCTAAGTTTGTTGTCTTCGAATATAGCCGCTGCTCTTTCTTGTTAGCTGCAGTACGGTTCCCCTTCTATTGTTTTACAAATATATACTCTATTTCCCCGATATTCAGTGGTCTGTGAAAAAGTTAAGCAACCTGCGGCTACCAAGATGCCCCAATACATCCTTTCGAACATGGTTTATTAATAGTTTTCCAGTAAATGCTTTCGCACAATTAACATTAGTTGAGAATATTGCAAAACCATTATCTGTAGTTGCTTATAATAATTATCAGGTTTAAGTACAATTATTTTTTTGTCATTAGGTTTTCCCTCTTAGAACTGGTTGGACGCGTACCTTCATTAATTTATATTCTGAGCTAGTCTACACATTTCCCTGAAATTCCCACAGTCTACATCTTTAACTATCTCAGTACAATAGTCCAACCTAGCACTACCTCTACCTCTCTTTTTTCCTATCTCTGCTACTAATACATTCCGCACTATACCCTCATGCCATAGTACGTGGCCTATCATCTTATCTCTCCTATTTTTACTGTTTTCCACATATTTCTTTCTTCCCCTACCATTTCTAGAATCTCTTTGTTCTTAACTTTGTCTCTCCATGATATATTCATCACACGTCTGTAGCACCACATTTCAAACGCTTGTATCTTTTTTCTGTCCGCTTCTCCTACTGTCCAGGTTTCACAGCCGTACAGTGCTCTGCTCCACACATATGTTTTAAGCAATCTCTTCCTTGTTTCTATGTTTGTTGTCTTTGAATACAGTAGTTGCTTTTTCTTGTTAAATGTAGCACGACCTTGTGCTAATCATTGTTTTATATCTTTTGCGCTTTTCTCATCTTGTGTTATTTGGCTTTTTAGGTAACAGAAATCCTTAACCTCATGTAAGTTTTCGTTACCTACTTGTATTCTTGTTAATGATTTATTTTCCCCTTCTTTGCATACTAGTACTTTAGTTTTATTTTTGTTAACTTTCATACTGTATCTCTCTGTTAGAACTTTTTCCATTTCATTATGAGCAGCTTCTAACTCTTCTTTGCTAGATGCTAATACCGCTATATCATCTGCAAATCTAAACATATCAATCTCTTGTCCCTGCTTCATAATTTCAAATGTCTTCCTGCATTTGACAGTGTTCATTGCCTCTTCAATGTATAAGTTAAAAATTAATGGGGATGGGCCACATCCCTGTCTCACAACTTTTATAATATTTACTTCTCTACGTTCTTTCTCTAATTCTATTACCGATGTTTGCTTTTTGTATAAGCTATGCATTATCCGTCTATCTCTAAAACTCGATTTAATCTTTTTGAGTAGTTTTTTCCATTTTACATTGTCGAATGCTTTTTCCAGATCTACAAACCCTATATACACTATTTCCCCTTTTTCTATTGTTTTCTCCTTTATCACCCACAGAGCTAAAATGGCCTCCCGTGTTCCCCTATTTCGCCTAAAACCAAATTGACCTTCTCCTAATATTTCTGAGCTCGTTTTCCATCCGTTTGTGTACAATTCTAGTTAATATCTTTGACACGTGTGCTGTCACACCCTTTTCTGGTACACTGACTATGATGTTACGTTTGAAATCTTTGGGTATCTCGCCTGTCTCATACATACAACTTACAAGTTGGAAGAAACGTTCTGTTACTGCTTGTCCAGCGTTTTTAAAGTTTCTGTTTGTACCTTATATGTACCCGGCACCTTAATATTTTTCACACCCTTTCCTAATTCAAACTCATCTCTAAGTATAGGATATCCCAAGTTGTCCTTTTCAATGTCTGATACCTGTTATAATGCTGTTAGTTTCTTTCCTGCATATAAATTCCCTAGGTATTCCTGCCATCTAACCACTTTCTCTACAGTTACTATAATGACGTTTCCTCTCGCGTCCCTTATATTCTTGCTATATGGTTTTATATCCATAAAATTCATTCTAATTAGTTAGTATGCTTCGTCTGTCTTTCCTATTTCCATTTTAGTTTATACCTCTTTGCACTGTTTATCAATCCATTGTTCTAGCTTTCTAGCATTTGAGAATAATTTCCCATTTTATGGCTTTGTATCTCCGTTTTCCTGTTTCGTCTGGACTATTTTTTGTGTTTTCGTGTTTTTCTATTAAATTTAGGTTATCTTTTGTTATCCATGGTTTCTTATTTTATTTTTGTGTATACCCCATAATATCTCTGGCCGCCATGTCTAATCTGGATTTAATGTTATTCCAATCAGTTTCTACTTCCTTAGTATCAGAAATTTTCCCGGTATCTTTCAGCCATTTATTTAGATTTTTTTCCAATCTTTTGTGGATATCTATATCTTTTAGTTTCTCAAAGTGAAAGTGCTTTTTTCCGTTCCTTTTTTTCTAATTTTTAAATTTAAGAACGGCCTTCATAATTACGATTTTTTGGTGAGTGTCTATATCCGCTTCTGGTTGGCTTCTACAGTCTTTTACTTGATTTCTAAACCGTTCTCTAACAAGTTTGTAATCTATTTGATATCTTCCTATATCCCTGGCATCTTCCACGTGTATCGTCTTCTAGCATGATGTTGAAATAATGTGTTTGTGATGGTTAAATTGTGTTCGTCGCAAAAATCTACCAACCGATTTCCCTGTCGTTTCTCGTGCCTCAACCAAATAAACCTACTACCGCTCCTCTACCCTCACCCACCACTGCATTAAAATCCCCCGTAATTAATAAATTTTCATGTCCTTTTACGTATTTTAGTATGTCTTCGATATCTTTGTATATCGCTTTTACCTCTTCCTCACTGTGGCTAGATGTGGGCATGTATACTTGTATTAGTACTGTATTTACCGGTTTAAATTCTAATCTAACCATGAGTTTTCGTTCTTTTGCAAATAGTTTTCTACACAGTGCCCTTTTCTTTTTGCAGAACTATCCCCACAACAAAATGTCAGTCCTCTGATCCTGTATGAATTACCCTAAAGTCTCCCCTCTAAAAATTCCCCGCCTCTAACCACCGAACTTCGCTGATCCCTACTATGTCTAGTGCTAACCTATCCATTTCAATGTTTAAGTTCTCTGGCTTACTTACTTGCTTCATAACTCTGACATTCCACGCTCGGTCTCGCTGAAGTTCCCGATTCTCTTTCTGTATTTTCCGATCACATCCTCCGAAGTAGTCCTTTTCCGAAGATCCGAATGGGAGACTATTTTAGCTCCAGAATCTTTACCCCAGAGGATGTCATCATCTTACATACAATTTAAGTGCTCTGTGTACTTGGAAGGTAATGTGGTGGTTTCCACATCGCGGTAGTGTGTCTTAAAATGCCATACTGACGTTTATAGTATCTGCCAAGCTACGTACCGAAAGAGCTGATGGCCTCTTTCGGAGACCTGTCTTAGTCTGGTTACTCACTAAAAAGGCCCTTCTACTTTGGTTGAACGTTGAACCTGTAGTTTGGCTCTTTAGGTCACTGAAACGCGAAAACCATTCCACCAGTTCTAGTAATCTAGAACTACTTCAAGGTACGTCCATTTGGAATGGTTGCTGAATTTATTAGGTGGAAATTTACGAGACGGTTTTGGGGATTAGCTAGGCTCTCGTGTAACTGTTAATCCCATTGCCCTAGATTCGACTTCCATCCCAAACCGCTTGAAAAGCATTAGGCAAACATTTTCAGGAAAATATGCCCCTTGTTTGAAGAGGTTAAACATACGTCCCGTGTATGAGGATTACCACGTATGTTATACATCCCATCTTGCTAGGGTTTAGCTACAGTTTGAATTTACAAAATATCGTTTGATGGCCAATGTAGTACCTTCTGATGGAGCATTAGAGTACTCAAACATACAGTAGAAATTCTGCACCAAATTGTTTTAATAACATTGTGAATCAAACAGCATTATAATATCCTAGTATCCTTTATTATTTCTGATTATAACTATCCACAATTTGCTTTTTTTATTTAGTATACAATTGTAATAAAATAAATTTAAATATTTAAAAAAATTTATTAAAAACTATGTTTGTTTAACGTACGGGTACTTTGTCTTACCTACGACTGAACAAAAAGTTAATTAGTTTTCCAATTGTAATTAAACTCAGTGTCTTTATGTAATATAGGACATTCTCAAAAGTCTTATTTTCTAGGTTTATTTAGATATACTTATTACATAGAAAACTATGCTGCAAGAAACTGTAACGACTAATCTCGTTTACGATTTCTAAAAAGTAATTATTTCTTATTTTATTATTCCTAAGAATATCCAATACGCAAATGTTCAAAAGAAATGCCGAAGCGATTAGTTCAGAGATTGATGTATATGAGTGTATGAGAACAAAGCCAACTACATAAAACGTGTTACACAATCTATGGGAACTAACCGCATTATTTTTTGGTTCAATATAAGATTGCTTTTCTGTGAGTGCTTTTCGCCGCCGTACGCAACTTAAAGATTTTTCTAGCAGGCAAGTTTTTAACTGCTACACCATTTACGCGTTTTATAATATATTACAGTATAGACCATTTGCTATCATTTTCCATCATGTACTTATAATTTTTTTACAAGATAATTATTTTAATTTTTAGCACATACATTTATGAACAATACCTCAATCGATGATATCAGGCTTTTTTATTATACGTAGACGGTTTAAATAATTTAACAATGTAGGAGATAATACCACCCTTCGGTGCCGACTAATTAATTATCTGAGAACAGTAAGTACGTCACTCTTGATTCTGAAAGAACGTGATAAATTATTAGTACGTAATAATAGTTGTACGTGCTTCTTTGGTCACAGTCCATGCATACTACCACTACCCGAACATACTTAATGTGTTTGCTTTGTTGAGCACTGTATTGTTGACTAGTGGCATCCCTTTACAAAAAAATCCGGGTGTGCGCAATCAGTAATTATTATGTATAAAAGTTTACCTGTAAATTAGAACGATGTTAATAATCTATATATTATAACTACTACACCCCACCCGGTTTTTAAACATGTGCGTGTGTGCGCGTGTGCGTATGCGTGTGCGTATGCGTGTACGTATGTAAGTGCGTGTGCGCGTACGTGTGTGTGTGCGTGCGTATGCGCGTGTGCGTGCGCGTGCGTGTGTGCGTGTACGTGCGTGTGTGCGTGCGTGTGCGTGCGCGTGTGTGCGTGTGCGCGCGTGTATGTGAGTGTGTACGAGGGTGTGTGGATAAGTGTGGATGTGTGTGTCTGTGTGTGTGTGTGCGTGTGTTCGTGGGTGCGTGCGTGTGTGCGTGCGTACGTGCGGGCATGTGTGCGTACGTACGTGCATGCGTGCGTGCATGCGAGCGTGTGTATATAATTACCACTTCTAAATAATTTAAATAGAAAGACGTAACAGAAATTAATTCCGCTTATTGTAAGTTCGTATAATTTGCTTATGTGATGCAATCTGAGTTTTAGTTTGGCTTTATAACAATTGATTCGTCGTAATACCGTTTAATTATTTACATGAAATTCCTGTTATAGTTTCACAAGGTTGTTCCACTCATAGTAATACGCTAACCTATTCATTCTTATTTGATAATTGTAGGTTGCTTTGAAAACTCGAAAATTTATTAAATTTGTCCGTTAGCATTGTTACTTATTTTAATTACTCTCGATACGAATGAGCGTAACTAAATTCAAAGTCCCTGTGACAAAAGAGAAATCGATAGTCTTCCGACTAAACTAGGGGTCCTATTCCTTGGGCAGAGCTGTGAGGAATGGCCGTGGGCTTACGTAAGTTAACTTTAATTCTTTTTAACTTCAAAAAGAACAATTGGAAGTGACACATTACTACACAAAATAAAATGGCGCCACCGAGTCCTAGGCTCAAGAAAAGCAAGGGATACCCTAAGAGAGAATTTGGAAACCCTCAGAGAAAAATACAGGATTCACTGCCAAAATGCAGGATTTGACAGAAATAGTATTGTTAAAACAAATAAAGACACAAGAGATGCACTCTTGCTACCTTGTATTGTAAAAAGGAACAGGTTATAATTGATAATATAAATTTGAATGAAATTTAAATACCAAATTTCTTGAAAACACTATCAATTAAATTATTATTAAGTCACAGCTAGTGGTCTCACCATTTTAAATAAAATAGATTTAGAAATTATAGTTTAGTTTCCCTATTTTGGACGATTTGCCCGAAATAAAACAGTTAGCTTAACTTAAGTGATTTTCCTTTAATTAATCATTAGTCTCTTTTGATCAATACATCGTTTACAAAAAATATACAACTATATACAAGGTTGTCTAATCTTTTAGACATAGCCATCGAATGGAATTTTATATGAAAGCGCTATTATTATAACATAAGCTCAAATATGTCCTTTGATATCCAGATCTGCATATCTTTGTTTACAGCCACTACTGGTATATTTAATTCAAACTTAAGAGTATTTATCATGCATAAATATTAGAACTTGCTACGTTATGCAGGATACGGGTCAGACAGAAATAGAAAGGATATTTAAAGTACGGACCCGCACGAATCACGATGACGAAGCAGAACACAAGGAACGTAGAAATACCGGGCTAACTACCAATGCGGAAAGGGGGGATTCCAGGCAACACAAAAAAGTACATCATCATCGATTTTCTATTGACAGTAAACATTAATAAAAAAAAAATTCGGTTTGAATCAACAAAAAAAATAAATAAATAGTTGTATTATAAAGAACAAATTTTAGAAATTTACGTACAACGCTCGCATTTCGTTTAACATTTAGTATTCATTAATAAAAGAAAGAAAAGGACAATTACTGTTATACTTGCTCATAACACCAGGGTGTTAAAGTAAAAAAAATATTATTTACCGTAGAACAAATTCTAATAATCATGTAGTTAAGTACTATGGAGCACCAGCGACGCACGAACAACAAAAGTAGGAAGAAAAGAGGTGCTCTCGATATATGGGAAAACTGATACAACATACCTCCAAGTGTCAGCTATTATCGTGTGCCCATTGCATCCACGGGGAGTCAGCGAAGCGTCAGGGTGCTGTTGTCCAGATGTAGCGTCACCACGGTCGACAGATGTTGAGCGCTGCGACACTCGCTGCAGCAGCGGAACACATACCAGTGCAGTTGGTTCTACATAAGAAGAATAATCGGCCTACGTAAAACAATTTGGCCTCAAGCTAAGTGCTAGAAAGAGAGTCTTACTAGTATTAATAATTCAGGAGCACATACCGATACACCAAAAATCTATACTTCTTATAAAGAAAAAACGTGCATCGCTCTTGGAGTAATAGAACGAGTAGTTTAGAAAAATACATACGAGGACGAACTGCATAATCAAATTGAAATTGTTTTAAATAACAAGAATTCGAGCTTCAATCCTAGCGTTATCAACATACCAAAAAGGAAATTAGAAAACTCGACTCAAGCTTTATCAAATAACACAATACACTATTTCAACGAGTTTTTCGGTCGTAGCAGTATAATGATTAATTTTACGCTATAGTATTGTCTAGCCAGTTAACGGATACTCAAAACAAGGTACCGACTATAGAATTTATAGCGTAAACTCGTCGTTTTAAAGTTAATAGATTGAAATTGAAAATTATTCGCAAGCGTATTTATTATAAACAGGTAAAATATATGGAATGTTATTGACGTATGGAAGAGTAGAAACGGAATCGATGTGGTTTTTAATTCCTTGGCCGTAAATGAACGTAACAAACTACTTGATAAATATCACTTTAAAGCACAAAACTATCTTAAAGTATGAATTTGTAAATTTACTTGATAAACTTCATAGTTCCAGATAATAATCTAAACGACAAATCGTATAGCACGTATAATGCAAACAGTAATGTTATAAATACTATTATTTCAAATACCAATTTTCATTGCAATCATAATGTAAACAAACATTTAGGATAACGTACTCGTTTAAATATAAACATTGACTTCGTTCATAACTTCGAAGAATACAGCTGTTCCAGGTCAAGTACTAAAGCTAATCGCTTACTTTTGATTGTTAAGCGTATGATGAAACGTCACAAAAAAAACATCTTACTGTCGTCATATGTTCTGACTTAACAATAACTGGACAAGCAATTTTTCTTACAGGAATTTTCTGGAACGGCAACTAATGAAGAGGTTAGATGATCTTGAAAATGATCCTTCTTCGTGAAAATAATCCTTTATTAGAATTAACTTTCGTACTTCACCAACTACCAAACCAAAATGGTCTACACAAGGACGCCATGTTTATCCTTACAAACTAACAACACGTAACTTCTTAAGAGCTTAAGATCGGTTTCTGAAGAGCGCTACAAATCAAATTATTTATTTTAAGTACCATGGATGCCATAGAAAGTTAACTGTGACTGCCTGTGAGTTCACTTCTATGAAAACCATATCACGTGTTTGTCGATCTGTTTCACAGCGTTCCCGACAATGTATTTCTGCCAATGAAAGGCATTTAGAACATCTTCAACATTAGAACATTATCAATAATGTTTTGAACATCTCTCGGACTTAAAAATTATAATTTTCTTATTTTTGTTCGACTTATTAAAGTTCAAACAGTGTTAACTAAAAATTGTACTGTTCGAACCTATTCAACATGCAGTTCTTAAAAAATGAATACTAACCAATTGTCACTTATAAGCAACATAAAAGTGCAAACCCACGAATATTTAATAGAATTTTAACAGATAACAGAAAAGTTTTCAAAGATACTTATAAACTATTCTAGTTATAATCCTCATTTGCAAAATATAGTCATAGAAGACAAACTATCAAATTTGTCAAAGTTTTCGATTAAAAACGAATTTTTGTTTAAACTAAATTGTATGCATTCATTTTACAATGACAGGATTGACAAGTTAGCAAGTATGAAAGAAAGAATTTCCAATATTTTTGAGAATTAAAAAATACTGTGCAACGTTTACTAGTATTCCTCTGTTAACTATTTATCTCTGTTTATGTAATATTATGTAAAAATTTTGTTCGGTATGAATTTGTAAGACTTGAAAAACAGTTTATGAATTGAAACAATTGTTTTCTAAAAAAATTTACTTCACTTATTTTTGGGGTAACAGCCCACCACTAGTAATAATGAAGTATGTTAGTAGCGATGTATTTTCAGAAACAGAATACTGCACGTTATGCAGAATTAAAAAGTGGTAAATAATTGAAGTATTTGAAGATTATATGTGAAGATAGTAAAAGATAGTGAAAATTTGCGAATACGTTAATATAGTCTTGGCTGTGATATTCGATGACAATGTCGTGGATGTATTAAAAAAAGTTCATTACCGAAGATACTGTATTTAAGTTTTTAAAAACCTTCAAAACGTTTAATAACCAACTGTAATATTTCCATAATAAATGTTTCAGAATTTTTTCGTTTTTGATTTGACCGTTACGTGCCAAACACAGATAGCAAAGGGTAGGGGTGAAGTGGCGTTAAACGCTTGACGGGCATGTGTAGTTCAGTTGCGATGAATCGTTTCACGGGACCGCAGCACGCATGTTGCGTGCGAGCGTTTTATAAAAACAACAATTCTTACACTGTTGTTTTGCGTCTTTCGGGGACACATTTTAATTTAACGAAATGCAAAATGTGCCAAGTACGAATTAAATTTAGCATTGGTGTGCAAGCTTGAAAAAACTGAAGACAATGCTGGATAAATCAACAAGGCGTAGAAGGACATTAAGAACGATCATGAATGCCGAATGCGTTCGCCAGTCTGTTATGGACGATCCACGACAGTCATTGAGATTGCGCGCTATTTATCTAACCTTGAACAAATCCAGTTGCATAGCATTATTTGTAAATATAAAAAATTTTCCCCTTACAAATTGTTGTTGTGCAAACGGTAAAGCCCGATGATCACAGTAAACGAGTCGAATTCTTCAGAAAAATGAAAAATAACTTTAAGAGATTCAATAACATATACCTCTCTGATGATGCAATTTTCACATAACGGCTACGTGAATAAATAAAATTGGAGATCTGAGCTTCCGAAAATCCACTGGAATTGCATCAGAAATCATTACACTCGCTTAAGATTGTCATTTGGGCTGTCATATCAAGCAAGAAGTTATCGATCTAAATTTTTTTAAGATAACCGTGGTTCCGCTCGAACGTTAATTCAAATCGATAGCGGCGTTGATCTGGACATTTTTGGTTCCAGAAACACAAAAGCTAATTTGCTAAAACTGTAACACATCTTCAGTAAGATGGAGCCCACGTCGCAAATAATTTGTTATTATTCCATAGAGAGTAATTAGTTGCCGAGGAGACGTCAGTTGGCCACCGAAAAGCTTAGATTTAACGCCTGCTGAATTTTTCCTACAGGGCTACTTAAAAAATGCAGCTTTCAACCCATTACTACCCAACTTGAATGTTTTAAAACAAAGAATCACAGACGAAATCAACGCTATTCAAAATGGGATTTTCCAACGAGTAATTAAAAACTTCAGTTCCAGGCTAGATGAGTGTGAAGAAGCGGATGATAGGCATTTACAAATGATTGTCTTTCACAAATACAAATTTAAAACCTGCTCTTTAATTTAACAGTAATTAAGAGGAGTTTGAGCTAATTCTGATATTTAATTTTCAAGTCGCAAAACCAAAAAACATTCTGAGACACCCTTTATGTTAACGTGACAAATCTTTCAACTTAATTAAGTCACCTGATTAGGTGTCTCCGAATTCAGAAGATGCTTCAAATTAAGACAGTGTATTCATTAGTTTTATGCCGAGCAAGTATGAAAGTATAAGCCTCTGAAAGTTTCCGTGGCGTAGTTTTGACACCATCTAGCTTGAAAGACGAACTAAGCGGTCTTGAGGCTCTCTCTTTAATTAGTAGTTCGAAACGGGCCTACTAAACGTTCCGTTCCATGATTAACTGAGTCACGGAGTATTTCGAAACCTTTGACGTCATCGTCTTGCGTAAACGAAGTTGGTGTCGTTGCTGATATATGTATAACTGCAAAAGAAGTACCAACTGTCATAATGAGGAAACAGGTAAGTTTCAATCCATCACATTACAACTTTTATTACTTCGTTTTCAAAGGTTCTAATATTCAGCACATCAGCTACACAAAATGTCTTAAAAATTCATTTAGGATGAAATTACATAAATTTTGCTATCAATTGGATTTCAAACCTCTTTTCAATTTATGGAGGCCCCCTTACTCCCTTCCTTCGTTCCATTCCTTTCCTATAATACGATCTTGTAGAAAATCAACTGAGCTTGCAAACTTATAATGGAATTTGATTCTGACGCTGACGCTAAGCTATATGCAGTCGCATTTATGTTCTCTAAATACAGTTAAGTTCAGAAATTTGATACCGTGCAAACTAAAAGAGAATTTATATAATTCAGGTTTAAAGAAATATGTGCATCCGAGACATATGAAGGATATAGTCGCACACAGCATCGAATTTACTCATAATTTAAATCTGTAACAGTTGTTTACAGAATGGGTCTAACTGATAGATGTGAAGCGATCTCTGCTGTATCAGTTCGCGCTCAACTCAGAATTTAAACTGCATAGCTACTAACAGGGCGACAATTTAATACAGGCTGTTTTCTCAAGTGAAAAAATTTATATCTCACAAATTCATAAGGAAAAGGTATAGTAGAGCTAAAACGCAATTTCAAGGACCAACCACATTAGCGTTTATCATGCTAACGCAAGCACGAAGGATATATTAAATTCTTGGAAATATTGCTACTTCAGTAATATACTTGTGACATTTATAAACATACCTATGTCGAATCCGATTGGGCTTACTTATGAAACTGGTAAAAACCCAATATAAAAATTTGCACAAAATTCTCTACAAAGTGGTTACTCTCCCAGGGTTTGTATACTGAAAAAAAGTATTGAACACACGCAAAAGAATGGGTACTTTTATGCGACTTTTGAGCCCAGATGTATGAAGTTAACAAGTATATAAACAAAGTCAACACGCGACAAATTAACACATACATACAAGTTTACATAGATCAAGTCCAAGTCCAATAGTAGAATAAAACATAAGTTTAGTAGCGTAAATATGGTAAATTCAATAAGTACAAAACATAAAATACACTAGTCCAATGACTTAAAATTACGAATTTCAAAAATATATACCTTAATGTTAGTAAGACAATACGATCGCACAGACATCTGGAACTAATGAAATATAAAGGGTGCCTTAGGTGGTGCGTTTGAACGACCAATTCGCAGTTAGTCCTGGAGCTGGTGAGACGTAGAAGTTTCTGAAGAAAGTGTCACCGAAGGCGTCGCGGAAAATGATGCAGTCTACTGGACAGCACGATGGACTTTAAGGTAATCCAAGGATCACCCAGAGCCGGTGAAACGTGAAGAGGTTGTTGTAGAAAGCGTCGTCGAAGACAATGTGCAAGTACAATAGGAGGAACTGTGAAAATGAGCAGGTCGCAGGAATTGTGGTGTGCCGGACATCACGATCGCTCCGGAGGTGGTACTAAGATCAACCAGGGCTTTTGAATACGTTGTCATAAGGCCTCAACATGCCTACTCCTAGCGGTGCCGAACTTATCCCGGAATTCTGAAAGATGCTACTACACGGTTTCAATCTGCTTACTCCTTGTGGTGACCTCTGAACAGAGTTGTCGATTTGACAAACTTCGTATTGTTTTATACAATTAAGTTCCCATAAAATCAATGTAAATAGCTTTAGCCAAATACTTTTATATATTTGTTTCAAGAGAAAGTTACTATAATACAAGGAGGGGGATCAAGTTTAAAAAACTAGTAGTAGTCATCCGCGCGGACTCATAATTTCTGGAGCTGTGATGGTGTGTGATAACGATGATTTAATACAAATAAAATATTCATTCCTCATAATATTTCTAATTAATAAATTAAAGGTGAAAATAAAGGAGTTTGTAGAGTGCGATTAAGAGTAGAAGGAATAGTCGATGAGTTTGTGTTTAAGAGTGTAATGGATCTTAAAATAATGCAAATGACAAACAAACATATCAATTTCAATATCACTTCATAGAAGTAAAAAAAAATCATGAACTTAAGTATAGCGTCGCGTATATGCATGAAGTAATTAATGAGCAATGAAAGTACACAGTTTGGACATTAATCCATTAAAAAGACATTACTGACAGTATTAAAAAGGCTTGGCCCGAGCGGTTAGTCACGTTCTTAATTTCTTTTAAAAATGTCTTTCAATTGTTAATTTAGGGCAAACGTGGTTTGCGTTAATACACTGCTCTTGCACCTCACGTTTCTTCTTTAAAAAAAAGCAGATAATTTACTCATCTGTAGACTAAGCGAGCGTTCGGCATTAATTTCGCCAAAACCAGAAGCGCGCCACAAGTAAAAACATTTTTAGAATTTGAAAGAAATCAGCAATCGAAGCAGCAAGGTCCCTGTCTACGCCACTACCTGGTGGCTTTGAATGTTTTTGAGACACTTACCGCCAGAGGAATTCCAGAAAATTGAACGAATAACAAAAAGAGACCAAACATTGTGTACGCACCCGAAAGGACAGCTCCTCTGCTCCTATTCCTCTGCAAGAAGAAAAAGAAGGTAGCGAATACAACAGAGCTAGGACTCTATAAATTAAACTTTGCTTCAGAAGGAAACAAACGTTCAGAAAAAGATTAATATCACACGCAGCTCCAGCAGAATACAGGTAATCAAAGCAAAAAGCGTCATTACCTGTTTACGATCTTTATGAAAAGAAGTTACACAGAGTTGTTTTAATCAATATTTTGGAAGCAATGCTTAAAGGTAGGTTAATACGAAAATCAAAGACACTTCACGAACACCGACGAAACCGTCATTCTAAGCGGATTGTGGGCTCAACATCTAGTCACCTGAAAACTGCAGACCGCCGTGGACGTGCTAGTGAGCAATTTCAACCAAAGAATGGAGGTAAATCTCTACAAAAGCACGACAGTTTACGTCACAAAGGGATGTCTTGAACTAGTTGGAAACGTTCAGCAAACTTGACAATGAGATATCTAGGAGTGCGACAAGCATGTGAAAAAAACTTATGCTAAAGCTCTACAATACGAAAAATGGTAACGTTTATGTTAGAACGGCGGATTTTCATCCATGACACTGAAAGCAAATTCCGGCATGCTGAAATACGTAGGTAACCTGCAATAGTTGTGAATATTTATATCGCAGCAATATATATATATATATATATATATATATATATATATATAATAAGAATAAAATGTGTCGGAGAATACACTCTTATGAAAATAATAAGAGCTTTGTTCACCTAAACAAATCGAGCTAATAAGTGTATAGCCATTAACAAAACAATAGCTTTATTAATTCACAATGAGAGGAAACATTCACTGACCGATCGGTTTCAGCTTCCATAAGCTTCCTCAGAGCGATTAGTTTCAACAACCCTATGAAGTAATCGAAGCTATTATATTAACATAATTTCAAAGGAATCCTTGTACTATGGCAAAAGTAAATAATATCGCCATAAGGTGGTAAAATACCAACACTACTGAGCGTCGAAGTACAAAGATTGATTCGAAACTACATGGTCGTTCTATAGATGGCTATACAAGTATGTCTCACCTTTGAGATTTGCGGAATGTTATAGCAAAATTTATTTGCCAAATAACAAACTTTCTCGTGGCCATACCCGTTCCTTGCCCCAAAGGTAATTCATAATAATAAAAGACTGGTTATATGCAGTCCTCTCCTTGTGATTTAATAAAGTTATTGTTTTGATAATGGCTATACAACTATTAGCTCGATTTGTATAGGTGAATAAAGCTCTTATTATTTTCTTAAGAGTTTAGTCACAGATGCTTCTTATTCTTTATTTTGTTCTACACAATTCCTTATTGTGGACTGCAAATAACAAGTCTTTTATATATATATATATATATATATAGAGAGAGAGAGAGAGAGAGAGAGAGAGAGAGAGAGAGAAGAGAGAGAGAGAGATAGCTGTAAGTATGTAAATAATAATCAATAGCAATTAAACACTTAGTGAGGGTTTCGTGCGTAAAAGCAATTATATAAGAATATAAAATTTTAAAAAGCTACCACAATTGATGATTAATTAAAGTTAGAAACTATTTATAATTTTTAATAACTCAAATTGCTTACTAACTGAAAAATTCACAAGCAATTAAATTCACTAACCATTTCATATTTCTTTTGACATGAGAATTCTTTAATAATTAACAATATTTCATAATTAATCAATTTTAAAATCAATTTGCAAGTTTCAACAATTTAAAGTACTAAAAAATCAGAAACTACTCACATGTAATCGATTTTCAGATAATATACAATGTAAAATAATTGAAAACATTTATAAATCGAAAGTATTCCTAAGTTAATCAGATTTGAACAAATGATTGTTTTAAATAATTAAATCAATACGATTTAATAATTAATCAGTTTTGACATAATCTGTAACTTTCAAACATCAAGCCAGACCAATTTCAACATTTTAGAGGCGATTCCAATGCATAAAAGATAACCAAAGTGTCTTTGGTGTTGTCCCTCTAAAACAGTAGCATGCCGGAGCTTTTTTAGCGCGTGGTATATGCACATTTATATAAAGAGAAGCAGGAGGAGAGTTACGTTGTTATTTGCTCAATAAGCACGCACACACATATACACACGCACGCACGAACACACGCACGCGTGCACACACACACATATACACATTGATGTGATAATGAGGTCACGATAGTCATTCAACGACAAATTCTATGAAAAACTAACACCCAAAGTGAAGTAGGCGGGAAAGAATTAAAATTTCCTAATATTTAATTTTCTGCCCTGTATAAATACAAAGCCCACATTGAAAAATAACTTAGATTTAAGCTATCTTCTTTAAAATATGCATCCGTACACTGTTAGAATATAAATAAATGCATATCTTATTGCATTTTCAAAGTCTAAAAATGCCCTTATTAATTATGTAATTGACTTCCGCGTGTAGATAACATCAAAAATAAAATATTAATTTCAGAATCTTCTTTATACGTTACTTTACTAAGAAATGCTTTTACGTCATTAAATAAGTGGATTATTTGTATAAATGAATAAATGCCCCGATACAAAGAATCGTGCGGTTATTAAAATGCCATAAAACATGAGATTAGATAAGCGAGTTTAATAGCTTTACGTATTACACTATGAAGGAAGGAGATCGCAAACTTTAACTTTGTGCATTAAAAAAGATAAACCACACTTTTTCGATAAACATAAAGTATAGCTTTACACTAATTAGTCCACTAAAACACGCCATTCGCATAAATATTACATTACCCAGAGTGACTAATGCTTCTAAATAAAACGCGAAAACTCTCGAATATGACGTATTAAGATTATTTTGTATATAAACGAAAGTAATTAGCATTCAGAATTCATTCATTTTTACGAGATCGACTATGTAAGTTTGAGTAAAGATTAAATTCGTGATTCGAGATTTGTTTCGACATTCGTCATGCAAGATTGCATTCAATATTCAAAATTCGTTCTTTCCTAAGTCAACCAGCATACATGAAACTTATACGTTTTAAGTTGCAATGAAATCTATTTAATTGGCATTCCACGAGTAACTTAGAAGTTCTCAATCGCAATTATTTGATGAAAGCATAATTGTTTTGTAAAATACTATGGAAATTGTACGTGTTCAATACAAGAGCTACTGCTGAGTTTAATTAATGAAAAATAGAAAATGCACTTTTGTAAACTCATATTCTAAATGGAGATTGGATATGAAAACAAAAAGTATTTAATACTAATGGAAATGAGATTTTGGATAAGTGCTGTTTTACCATTGCCAGTATAAATTTTGGTTCTTAGTTAGTAATTGATAAGAATATTTAAATATTTATTGGAATAACAAAATTTTTATTTGTACTGAGGATAATTTTCAGCAAATTTCGAGGTCGGACTTCGAAGCGTCTTGACCTTTACTAAATAATCTGCAAGTTACTCACCTATTAATTAAAGAGGATTTTTGTACCTGTTAGAAAAGATATGAGTTTTTGTTAACAAATAGTTGATAAGCACTATTTTAGTAAATAGGTAATCGTCAAGAATAATTTTATGAACTTAAGCTGTAAACTGTTCTATATTCTTTTGTATAAAAGAAAAATGTTTTTGAATGTACAGATGTTTCTTGAAATTGTTGTTTTATTTCATTTTGTAAATTCCACACTCTAATTTCCGTTAAACTAGACAGGCGAAGAAAAGGAAAGGAAGGTATCACGGTAATTTCATATTTTCCTATTGTATTTTCATTTATACAGTTTGCTGTATCTAAGTCATAACATAAATTAGTGAGGCTCCTACTCACAGAGGTTGTCACAGCAATATATATATATATATATATATATATATATATATAACTACGATACTGCGATTAAAGATCATAGTAAGGCCATATTATAGTGTATGACAAAGATCCCATTTTATAAAGTCGGGAATATACGAAAAAGAAGCAATCTATTTAGCCATTTATATGAATATAGGACATATGAAACATATTTTTGAAATGCACTGTATAAATGTGCATTAGTGCAATTTGAAAACTGGAGTTTAAACATAAATGTGAAGATTAATTTATAAATGGAATTTGGACTGCTTAAAACAATTTTAAAAGAAACTGGAACGTTGGTATTGATTTATAAGAAATACGAAATCGTCTTATTTGGATTTTGGAAGAGTTGACTTTGGTAACATAAAAGCAATCCATAAAAAGGACAATTGGCTCTAAAAAGACCAGATATATAAAATATTTTGTTTCAACTGAGTGATTTCATAAAAGACAAATTTTAACTTAAGAATTTAAATTTCATAATAGATTTTATGCACAAGTCATTTAAATAAATCGTTTTGGGGGTTGCAAATTCACGCAAAGATTTTGTGGTTACATATGATATAATAAACATACTGAATTCACAAAGTTAAACACAGTATTAAAGGAAGGGATATTAAATTAGATGACTTTGAAGAGAATAATCGAGAACTGTGTATTTAAAATATTGTTTGTGAGAAGGATATTGTGAAATCATTATATTTGTATGTTTTATTGGTGGAATTATAATTTCGAAAGAGGAGCATCACAGGGAGTCCCAAATTGATTAGGCTACCATAGGGATTTGGGAAACTATAATAGGTACGAGGTCGGTAAGGGCAATGTTGTGCAGTTTTTAGTGCTCATTCAGATTCCGTTGAGAAAAATTTAAAATTCCGAACCGTTTCTAAGTTATTAAAAAAAATGAAAATCGCGATTTTTAAAAATGTCAAATAACTCCGTAATTATAAGTGATAAAAAAATATTTCATATAAAAGTTACACTATTTAATAAGGCAAACTTAAAAATGTTGGCAGTATAAAATTCAAAGTATAGGTTTTCAAGATATTAATAGTAACTTTCTTATTTTAAATGGGCGCCATATTGGATTTTTACATGATTAAATAGAACTTTTTTTTTCTTTTCAACAATGTATAACAAAGTATGTTTATATTAAAATTTAATAAAGATATTAATTATTTCAATTTTATAACTAATCAAATTGGCTTAAAAACAAATGCCAGTGAATAACAAACCAAACAAAATTTATTATAACAGTGAGCTGTCGTAATTAAATTTGTATATATTCGTTTATTCAATTGAATTAGTGAATTTATTTATTACATATTTAAAATTCCTATTTTTTCAAAATTAGAGCAGTACGATATGTTTTGTACAAAAATCAAATATAATAAAAACTCCCGTCTTGAGGCACAAACGTATTTCGGTAACTTCCCGGAGAGAAGACAACCCCAGGATAAGGTGTTTAGAAGATTGGATATAAATATGCAGCAATATGGATGTTTTAAAAAACCTACTCGTGACCCACAAGTGATAGTCGAAGATAAAATTGAGGATGAAGAGTTAGCACTGGTATGTGTAGCGCTTAACCCGACCATTTCAACTCGGGAAATAGAAGCCCAGGTACATGTATCTAAGTCGAAAGCATCAAGAATTCTTAAAAAACATAAATTTCGTTCCTTTAAATTACACGTTGTCCAGATTTTACGACCAAATGATCATGTCCACGGATCAGTATTTTGCAGATGGTTTACTAATCAAATAAGACAAAATAATGATTTTATGAATCACATTTTATGGACTGACGAATCTCGCTTTTCTAACTGTGGTTTATTTTATCGTCATAACGAACGTTATTGGACGCGCACGTACACGCGTTCACGCACGTACAAATACGCACATTGATGTGATTAAAAATCATAAAATGTCATATTGCATTATATCATAAACATCTGACTTCATAAATTCGAGAAAATTACAGAAAATTTGAGAAATATTCGACAAAACCAAATGATTTAGATATTTAGTTGTATAGAAAACGTATCTGTGAAGTTCCCGGTGTAAACTGTATCAATTACGTTTGCCACATAAAAACCATAATTATTAGATAGTTTAATAACGAACGGATCGTGCTTTAGATAAAATCAAAGGTATTATTAAGTTCAAATGTATTTAAATACTCAATTTTCGTTCGGTGAATTGTTTCCGGGTAATATTCCGTTTACCATAAATAACACACCTACTTTCTATAATAAAATTTAACGTGGAAATAATACACAGCAAAGCGATTAGGTCAAGAAGAATTACTCTCAAAGCTGCTACGTCAGAGGAGGCCCACTTTATGAAGATCAATCTATACCATGTGGGTATCAGTGTTAATTGAAACTTCAACGTAAGTATGTAGTGGATCTAATTATATAATAAAATACGTATTTAAAGTGCTACATAAAATGTACAATATTTGGTAGCAAAAATTACCTAAACACATTAAAATGAAAGATAGACGATTGAAACTAATTAAAGCCATTGTATAGGAAATCTTGTTTAAATATATGAAAAATTATCAAAGATCAATGAACGTATATTTGTAATGGATGAATTTGCATAAAAAAATTTTACTTTTAAAATGATTTAGAAGAAGGTGGAGCATGGATTAGTAATGATGCTGGTAAATTAAACCCAACTACAAAAAGATCTGCAACAATGAAATTTAAACCAATTTGTTTAAATAGTTTAAGTAATTCATAAAGACTCATATTTTTAATGTAAGTTACAGAGTAAGTATTCATATTTTTATAAGTTTCGGAGTAAGTATAGCGAGTAAAAGTCGATTTAATTCAAGCGTTACTGGCACATCTACGATACAGGTTTTATCATTACACAAGGTAAAATTGAACCTAACTGAATTCAGATAAGTTTAATACGTTTTTTAAGGGGAAGGACATTAAATTACACGACTTATAAGAGTAATTGTTGTACATATTAAGAAGTTCTTGCAAAATGATCATTCTAGGTTTAAAGAGATATTCTGGAGGTATGTGTTGAGAGTAAGTTATTTTTCATGGATGTTATATTTAAGATATTGTTAGTAAGAGAAAGTCGTCGTGAATGCATTATTTTGTATTTGATAGATTGTTTGTAAGAGGATTATTTCTTATTATTATAAACCTGATGTATAATTACAGTAGTTTTATTAATCAGAGAGCTATCAAAAATAATCGAACGTCGGGCAATTGGAATTCATTCAGCCAATCCACAGCAACTTTTGTCGACGCACAACCTGAGACTCGTTAAGAATCATTCGGTCCACAGCACTTTTATTGACGTCTAACCTCGGGTAATCCACAACAACGTATATGATTAGTAATACGTGTTCTGGGTTTTGAACTGTGTCATATTATATACTAATGAAGTTGAGGTTTCGCTCATATTCGTAAAGTTGGGCATCATCATATAACTCTGCTAGGTAAGAAGTGACCTTTCTTTAAGTATGATTTATATAAGATTTAACCCAAAAGTCTGTGTATAGTACACACCCCTAATCGGTTTAGTTAAGTTTTAACTTCAAAAATGTTTGAAAGCTTTTTGTTCTGATAACTATAATATTGTCTATGTAAGTTCTTCAGTTTTATCCGCCGATTAGGATTCATGTTCAATATTTTTGATCCGCGCAACTTAATCTTACTGTATTCTTAAAGATAAACGAATCCGCTTAAGTACGATTTTTTTTATATACAAATAGGAGGTAAACGATTCCTATGAAAAACCATTTTGAAATAGACGTGACGGTCAGATAAATTTGTAGTATGAGTTACTAAATATGTATAAACTTAAACATGTTCCATCAAATTAATTCATTAATTAATTGCGGTTGCTTTACAAAAAGCAACATGTTAACACTTTCGAAAATAGCAAATATCCTAATGCATCTTAATAATTCCACCCATCAAATACATTAATGAAGGAATTTAAAATAAAGTATGTAAAAACTATACTATACACTTCGCACGCCTGATGCAATGAAGGAGTGACAACAGCCCATTCTAGGGACAAGGTTATTTACACTTTCTAGCTTATTTATTGAAATAGCAAGTTTATTTAAGTAATTTGTTTACCACTTACATTGATGAAAAGACATTCGCTAAAGAACGTGGCCTTAGCTGCTCTCGAGAGATATCAGCATATTCAAGTGGAAAATGATTGAAAAATAAATTATTGATACCCGTCAGAGCTAAATGGAATGTTGAATGCTTGCATATTTTCTTTAAAGATGCTTACTGCATTAAAGCAATCAGATCCTTAAGTAAAATATACTGCAGTTAAGTGGTTTTAAATAGATTACTTGAATGATATAAGACTTATTAATGTTCGTAAAAACTAATGGGATTTATTATAGAAATATTTATGTCTAAATTAGACTGTGATAGTAAATAACCCACTTTGCGTTTCAAGTTCTTTTCCAAATATAAAATAGCCAAATTTACGGGAAGTGATGAAGATTGTAAATGTAGGCTAAACGAAAAAAGCAAAAATATTTGAAATAAATAAATAGGGTTTGTATTTAAGATACTAGATGCGTGAAACTTGCACCACAACTGAGGGTGCAAATTTTAAAATTAGATGTATTTTATTGACATAAACGTGCAAAGCTAAATTGTAGAATATTTGGAACAAAAATTTATAAACAAATGTTGGTTGCAATCATCTTCATACTCAGCACGAGCTAATTTGTAAGTATTTTCAAACTTACCATTTTGTTTTGCTACACTTAAAATGAGTTCTAATGCGTTCAAAAATTTAAACTATGACCATAAAAAAATAAAAAATTTAGTTTGGTATCGTTTGAGGTTTGAAAAGAAAAGTAGACCCGCTTTGTACTTGTTACGCCTTTTGATTGCACAGAGTTTTCGTTTTAATATTAGGAATAGTGGATTTTTTATTCCAATAAAGAGAAGCGTTTTTCCCATCATTAATTAGTTAGGTTACTACTTGTAAAGTTTGTGATTTTCGGGTTCGTGCGAACTGAGGTCAAGAACCCCTGATTTATTAATGTGTTCCTTTAAACACGCATTTTGCCAGGTCGAAAAAATGTGTGGTTATCGCGTTTAGCCAATTAAAAACGTTTTATGGTGGAGACAACGACGAGTTTATGAGAAAAGCTCCTTTTAAACTTTAGTTTACTTTCAACTACCGCATGATATCGTAGTGTCACACGCGACTGGGTGTTAGTGCAGTGAAGTGTACCTTGTAACAGTTTTTTTGACCATAGTAGAACATCAACGAATTTTTAGTCCTAATAACTCTAGTATAGTCATTAAAATCATGCGAACCATTTTTAAACAAATAAATACAAGTATTGATATAGAATGTGCTAACCGCCATACAGAAATGCTAGTTTGGTTGCTAACATCAGGCGCCGAAAGTTAATACAATTATTATCAAGGCCAAACAGCTTTCCTGTTTAGTGCATAGCACATTTGCGCTCACATTAGCTAGAGCTCTCGTAGAGAACGATAATGGAACTAATAAGGGTTCTGGCATGTAACTTGCGTCTGGCTTTTTGTGCGGTAGTTGAACCCTAGTGCGCTCAACACTAGGCCTTGATGTTTTAACGATGGTAAGAATTAAAATAATAATTAATTAGACCAACTAAATAACTTGTTGTAGCGCTCTTTTCGTAAATTTTCTTTTAGTATCTTTTCATTTCTTCTGTTATAACGTTCCTTTTAAAGACGTTTTTAAATGACTTTTAATAAATAACTTCGCTTGGATAATTTCTTAGATAAATTCATTTAATAATTCTTTGGACATTTGTGTAAATAACACATAAAATATTCCTTTAATGAATTCGTAAAAGTACGATAAAACATGTTTTTCAACGCTTCGTAGAAGTCCTCAATTAGATTTTTATTTTATAATTCTCAACTTTAAGAAGTCGTTTTGTATTATTTGGTTTTATAAAACTAAAGCAACGAGTATGCTGCATTTAAAAGAAAATAAAATTCTACTTTTGTATTTGCGAATATCAACTTATGGTTCATTCACGTCAACTTTGCGATAGGATATCGATTCAATATGAACGTCCTT